>CM026427.1:16866361-17426951 GCA_014871385.1 Ceratodon purpureus
TGTATAGATTTCTAGTCATAAATGGTCATGTGAATACCTTGATGAATAATTACTTTTTGATGCGGCTAAGCCTTATCAACCTTTGGTCTTGTAGGTCTTCCTCCTCCACCTACTCAGGGTCCGGGAAGTACTGTTTCATCGCCAGGTTCTGACAACCATGGAGCGGATTCTCAAGATAATAAGTACAGCTCCGGGCTAATCACTGTGATTGCCTTGGCATCGGCTATGGGCATATTGTTGTTTGTCGGTTTTATTTGGCTCTCTCTTACGCCGCAGTTTTAACAAGAAATCTCCACCTTCAGTTGTTGGTTATTTCAACCCTAAACTTGATGGTGTGCAACCGATTCAATTGAGAATGAATGCCTATTTCAACTCTAAACCTGAAGGTATGTATGCCATCCACTTGAAAGTATAGCATGTCTTATTTCTTTTTGGCTGCATTATGAGATTGCAATATTCCTATAACTTATCTTTTTCTGAAATTTCAACTACTTGCTGCTCTTAAATCGATCCATCAACTAGCATCAGTTCTCGTATGGTTTTCATATTTTTGAGTCGGATAGTCTGAACACGTTCCATGTTTACTTGCTGCAGGATCATTATTATCAGAAAGTATGGCAAACTCTACAACAATGTCTTATGATTCTAGCATGGAAACCTACCGGCACTGCCAAGACGTTCAGTTTATCTGAAATAGAAAGAGCTACAGACCACTTCAGACCCGATAATAGTTGGCGAAGGTGGATTTGGACGAGTTACCAAGGGGTGCTGGATAGTGGTCTTGAAGTAGCTGTCAAGGTATTGACAAGAGACGATCATCAAGGTGGTCGTGAATTTATTGCGGAGGTAGAAATGTGAGCAGATTACACATCGCAATCTTGTGAAGCTAATCGGCATTTGTACTGAAGAAATTCGATGTTTGATTATGAGCTTATCACGAATGGCAGTGTGGAATCTCATTTGCATTATGTACCTCTTCGCACAGTTGAAACATCAGTCCGTCGTCCTTTAGATGATGATAATTGAAATTAGATTTGACTTGTATGTCGAGATCTTAAGTACTGCATAGTGAGGTACAATTCTTTTTTATTGTTGATCTTCGTACCTTTGCATAGCCATATCTTCTACTTTTTGCGTTTCTCTAGGTCTATGTGCTAATGGGTCTAATTTTAATTATGTTAATTTTGTAATCTGCAGGTCTTGATAAATATACTGCCCCTCTCAACTGGGATGCACGTGTAAAATTGCTCTAGGATCTGCTCGTGGGCTTGCATACCTTCATGAGACTCTCAACCCAGGGTGATTCATAGGGACTTTAAAGGAAGCAATTTTTGCTTGAGGATGACTTTACTCCAAAAGTATCTGATTTTGGTCTGGCGAAATCGGCAGCTGAGGAAGGCAAGCATATATCTACTCGAGTCATGGGCACGTTGGGTAAGCCTACTATACTGCTTACATTTCTATCTTATTTGCAGCATCATAGATATGGCCTGAGACAAACGATTCGAGCTATCTGCTCTCCTGAATATTGTTGGAAACGTCATGTTTCTAAAACAAATATTCATCTATTGGTTCTGATCTAAGTTTAGTCTGTAAATGTAGCTCCAGGATCGTCCAGGACGTGCACAACTTGGATCAAATCTATTACTTCCATGCTAGGCACTACCGATCACTGATCACCAATTTGGTCAGAATGTCTGATTTTACCCTTTGATTCAACTGCAGGTACGTGGCCCCTGAGTACGCCATGACAGGACATCTGCTTGTGAAGTGATGTTTACAGTTATGGAGTGGTGCTTTTAGAGCTCCTCTCTGGGCGGAAACCCGTGGACATGTCTCAACCGCCTGGGCAAGAAAATCTGGTAACATGGCACGCCCCTTCTTACGAGCAAGGATGGAATTGAGCGAATCGTTGACCCTTGTCTTGGAGACAACTTGCAATTTGACAGCTTTGCTAGGGTAGCTGCAATAGCTTCTATGTGTGTACAACCAGAAGTTTCTCATCGACCATTTATGGGTGAGGTCGTGCAGGCTCTGAAACTTGTGTACCATGAATTAGAAGCTAGTCATCCTGGGCATGTAAGAGGGACTGTCTCTCCAATGCTTGAATTGGTCGAGACCAAAAACCCACAGTTTCTTAATGACGCTTCCTTCATAAGTATTGATTATGACTCAGGACCCCTGGAGTCCTTGGACTTTGAACAGCGTCAGCCTCTCTCTGCTTCAGCTGTTGTACCTAGCTCTGGACGGTTTTTTCGACAACTTTCGGGCTCATTTAGACGCTTCAGCGCGTCTGCTCCACCACCCAAGGCTTCCTCACTACCAAGAGGATCATGGTGTTCAAAGGCGAATCCAAAAACGCGGGAAGCAGGAGTGAGCACAGAGCTGCTAGTTACTTACATCCTGGATGCCGGAGATTTTACGGTCTTTCGCCTTAGTTTACAAGAATCCGTTGTTAAAAACAACACTTTCTACAAACATACTAATTCTTGGCCCCTGTGGTGCCAGGTTGTAAATTGGACGATCATTTTTACATCTATGAGTCTCGAATCACATGATTATCGTGATTCTGTATCATTCCCATTTTTTGTGTATTTGCCCATTCCGTGTGCTCAGGTGCATGTGTGAAGTGCTTTGGATCCTACTTCCTCGAATTTCGTATTGCAGAAACGTTGTGTCTATCGTAATTCAGCGTGACTTCAAAGAGACGGGAGGGCAGGCGGGTGGGGATATTTCCGGTGAGACACTCTTGGTGCTGGTTAGTAGTCCCTCAGCAATGAGATTTTCTAGCATTTCTAGTATTCAACTTCTTGTAATGAAAATGTCTTTTAAAAATGGTCACTAAAACTTTAGAACTTGATCAGTAGCTATGGAATTCATACACTTTGCTGCTCTGCTCCTTCCTCTATCTTGGAGGTGTTGAATGAGCATTCTGATTCCAAAGGTCTCTTTCAAGTCCTCCGTATTCATCCTGTTTTGGTGAATCATAAGCAACTAAAGAAGTATGAAGTTACTAAAGAAGTATCTGGGGTGGTAGTTGCCACCTTATACTCTCGTTTCGGGCGTTACAAGGTGTGATCGGGTGCCGTTTGTGTTCATAATGTTTAAGGGGATGATTTTGACGCAACTAGATACAGTAGTTCACGATATTGAGTTGTGTTTTCTTTATAACCACGCAGCATTGAGAGTACAAATCTGGGTGATTCAAGTATTGACAAGTTTCTGAGATAACTAGTTAGCATTGATGTCATGGTATAAAATCATCAACAGTCTTAAACCCTACATTTTCTCCTCTTGAGTTTGAAACTCCTAGGTACCCATTCTACACACTTCAATGCGAGAAACTCAATAACATCCCCAGATTCCGCATATCATGTGCCTCAAACCTCCTCCCCTGTGACAGAGTTGCTTGTTTGCTGGTTTGTGCACTAAATTCTGAGTGTGGAGACTCTGAACCTGAGGTTTATATGTTTACTGTACTGGGGTAACACATGTGCACGCATCCGGCAGATGAAAGTAGTGGACTTGTCAGGTTACCTGGAAGATGGTACACAGATCAAGCGAGTCGGAAAAAAATTCTGCACTCAGTGGGAGCATAGTCAGGGGCAACAGAGAGCGGAGAATGCAATGATTGAACTATTAGCTTCTCGAGCGTTCCAAGTCGCTGACGAAGTGACCGAAGTGAGAACGTGCAAGTGTTCAAGGCAGAGCTCTTTCATGCCCAGATCAAGTGGCGAATTCCAGAGTATAACATGAGTTGGATGTATAGGAAAGCATTTAGTTGGGCTGAAGGTCTTCAAGAAGGGGGCTTTCGTGCACCGTTTGCAATCCCAATGGCTCCAAGGATTGTTGCTGTTTATGTCCAATAAGTGGAAAGTTTGAAGTCCCTTACATCTTACAGCTAGGTGTTTTTGTTATTGTACTATAGTGAATGGTAGGTTTGCATTTCCAATGCAAAAGGAACATGGTGATCTACATGGTTTGGTTGAGCCCAAAATGAAGTTGAAAAGTTCAAAGATTGTGACACTTAATGAATCTCACGGTTGAGTCTGAACGTTTACGGTTATTCAAGTTTTGGTGAGTTTCTGACCCTGAACAAGAGTAAATGATTCTCCTTCTATGTGTCTTCTAAGGATCCTAATTCCCTCATTCCATGCAGTCAGCAAAGATTCCTGAGTAAGCAGGCACAATCTGAACTTTCTGTTTAGAACCTGAACTGGCATTTGAAATAGTGACGGACTTGTCCCAAAAAGTGTCATTTGCCAGCTGAATAAGTGGCGTCCGAAGGATGCCGAATTTGAATGCTTCACCAGCAAGCGTCCTGTCAATCCGAAGCAGTTCACAGGATGGATTGCAAGCGTAGCGAATACATGGTAAAAACCTCTGAATTCAGCCACCTTGGAATGCCCGACAAAACAGAAATAATAAGCATTAATAGGTAACCAATCGGATGAGAGGTCCCTTCAAATGCCATAATGGAGAAGCGAAGGTAGCGTTCCCCTCTGCTCCCTTATGCCTCCACTCTTCCGCGTTGGACGTGACAACTTGCTTGAGGGTGTCTGGATCATTAGCGCTGAGTTAGTACCTTGAAGTTGAATACCATGACTCCGATCACGTCTGCTGTACACAGTAATATAGTCCTAGCATGTTACACCTCTCGCATTTTTTGCGCCGCTCCAACAGTAAGGATGTGAGGATGAACACCTCTTAAGACCTTTGATCTAACTTTGAGTTCGAATTGCAAGACCTACCCTTGTATCCATGCCGCAACTTCGGCCTCAAAAGTGACTTCGGTTATCTAAAGGCCGCATTTCAGAGCCTTAAACCACCTCCCCTGTAAGAAAACTGCTTGCTTGCTGCCTTGTGCACTAAGATCGTGGAGATTCGGGTGCGTGAACTCAGATGCACCCATGTCTGTTCCCATAAAGATCATTTTGACCCCATGATTTTTGGTGCCTCCTGGGGTTCCTCCGTCCGTGGGGGGCATACGAATGCCTCTCAAAATGTTTCACACAGCGCTGGAGAAGCCAAGAGTGGATAAAAATTGAGACAAGTAATGGCGGAGCCCAGGCTGATTTCCTCGACCAACAATGTGAAGCAACCCATCCGACTTCCCAAACTGCTCTCGGTGGTAGCGGTAGATTGCCAGAACTTCCTTGCCGTTTCCCTTCACAAAGCACTTGTAGTAGACGCTGTTTTCATCCTTCATTCCAGTGATGGAAAGTCTCTGTAAGTCTGGGTCAATTCATACTCCATCCCACAATGTGAATGCTAGTTCGATAAAGTTGAGTTTTTACAAAAAACTTCTTATGGTCTTCAGCGTGCTTGCAGTTATAGGTGAGCAGTGTGCCTGATCTGGAACAACATTGGCCACTACGAGATTTTGGTATGTGATTTGCACCGTGTGTTGTGCTTCATCCCAGCCCCAGCTCCCTTTCTTGTGCTTCACACGCTCAGCCTGTAGCACGAGTTACAGTGAGTGGGTGGAGTAATGTTAGGCGTATTTCATGGTTGATTCTCATACTCCACTATTTGGCATAACATTAATGCTACTAACCAGGACATTTAATGCAATTTAGAGACGGGTTGATTGTATATCACAGCAAGACGAGACCAAAGACAGTCTAATGCGCGGTGCTACGATAGTGCAATTGCGATAGTAGCATATTGCTACGATAGTCCAATATTACCTGCAATATTTGTGAGTATCCACGATCACAGCTCTCAATTTTTGAACTCACTGCCACACGCTTTGACCACCATGTGCGAGGGTAGGAGAGCTCCACATTATATCCAGAATTCCCTTCCAGCTCTGTCAAAGGAATGATGACATGTTTCTTCTTGTACAGGCTTTTAGCAATGTTGTAGACGGGGACCAGGTAGGTCGTTACACCAAAAGACAGCCTCTTTTTCGTCGGTGAGAGAAACTGTAGATTATTTGTGCTCTGTGAACGGTCACGACTAACCTCAACGTTAGAGACAAAACAATATATTCAGTGTCACCAAGAAACTTTATGCAAGAAAAATTAAGCTGACTTTGCTATCCATAAAAAGGAGCACGGAAATTCTCACCCTCTCGTACTCTTCACACAATTTGGCTTTCTGGTTGAAGAATCGGTTTGCAAAGTCATTGAGCTTCGCCTGCAACCTTGCACTGGGCTGGCAACCGAAGTGTAGTGTCCATCTTCTTGAAGCAAAGCTTTTCTACATAGGCATATGCTTTAGACGAGTACAGCTGAATTTCTAGAAGGACCTCCATGTACCTATTCAGACAAGTACTCCCCTGCGCGCAAGTTACCCGAATCAAAACTATCGAAACGTTTCAAATGCCAACACTAAGGTCAAGTTCTCAGCACTTCAATCAATGTACGAAATCTAAGTTCTTTCTGGTGCACATTACCTGTATAGCTTGGAGAACCTCGTGTAGGCTTTCAAGTGTGGCTACAAGCTCAGTGCACTCTTCCCTGTGCATTAACGAGGCACTGTGAAACAACTTGCACCTCTCTATCAACGACTCAATCATCTTTGCAGCTGTGCAATCAACGGCCAATGCATACCCTAGAGGTGAACCCGGGCGTTGATTCCTGAAGCCTGTCCAATAATCTCCCTCCTCCTCAGCATGTAAGACACTCTCCTGCATTAGCATTACGTTTTGCAAGGTTCTAGCTTGCTCTCTGAGTTGGAACTGACGGCTCGAACGACTGCACAGGTATTCAAACAATTCATCAAGTGAGCTCACATAGCCAGCTAATTTGTTGAAATCTGTGTGTAATACTACACTCTCAGAACATGACCGAACCTCCATCTTTGAGCAGTTTTCAAATCTGTCGCACAAGCTTAGGTTAAGCAACTGATATGGCATATGACCCACCTTAACAAGGAAACCATTCCTGCCAATTCGGATCAATAAGTGGGCAGCACGTACCTGGCTGATTCATGGATGGCAGTACTGTTACCGCAGTCAACGGCCTGCTGTTTAGAACTCTTATCGACCCCAGTGATGCAGATGAACAGCTGCTGAATCTTCACATTGCTAAACCTCATCTTCAAACCTAAAGTCTCCAACTAGTCTGAGCATTAGCAGGTAGGATCACTCTCCAAGTCCCAGAATCTCTTACAAGGCCGATCCTTCGATTATGCTAGTCACCTCTCACGTGCTCATGGGCCATGGCCATGGAGCTGTGAGCTTATGTATCAGCTTGAAAAGGCCTGCGACAAGCCTCCACTCAGCAGCTCAGCGGCCGGCAAGACCACTGAGGGGTCCAACCATGAGGTGCGAGTCCGTACTACGCGTGTACTCAGAATTATGTGCCCAATTGGATGCAGTTCGCTGCAGCTTCGTTACAGACACGAAGATTCAGCTCGTACAAAATGGGCTGTGAGCTGCCATTCCAGCGTGGCTTACCCTAAGTTTGATCTTACTTTACATCTTCCTTTTAAGTTTTCCAGTTTTCAATTCTCCGTGAGACAGTGAGAACAGGTTGATCACACAAGTTATTTTGGAATTATTCTCTAAATTGACTTTGCAAAAAATTGTCAGATTGGAGCTAGCATGCAAATATTAGCTTTGCTTGTTTACCTCATGACTCTTACCCTGGTGTGTCCAGCTCTGCTCACGCAATTATTAATTGAGTGAGTACGTACCTGTGAGAGAGCACTGTCTGTGGAGAGTACAATTGACGTCACGTCACGGTTCAGTACTATTATGACATCAGGGTTCGCCGTAGAGCTCGTGTCTGCAATTCTGCATTATTGGATGCATTGTAGCATCTGTAACTAAGACCACCTTATGTCTCGGTCGCCTACCAGTACATGCCTTCTTATTCACTTGTTGTAGGTAATGAATTTTCATCACTCACTCTACCTACTTCAAGTATTTCGAGATGTCGTCCAGATGTTATGTAGAGGTTTTACACTTTCTGGTATCGATGAAATACAGTGGCGTTGAACGTTGCATGTATAATTGCAGTACGTCTGTGAGTAGGAGAGTTGTGCTACCCAAGTGACACATACTCTTCCGATGGTCATGTAACGAGTCTGAGTCGCAAGGTACCTACATCTACTAATATACGTCGTTTCGGAGTCAGAGAAAATATTCCTTGATACCTATACGAACTCTCGGATGTCAAAGGAATAGGGTATCATGCTTGCTGCGGTATGCATATAATTTATCAGCAGAAACAAATTACAAAAGGCGGACTCAATTCAGAGGAATCTAAAATTATTTCAGCTTACACCATACTCTACAGTAAATCTACCTACGCCTTAATCCCTAAATCCTTGAACAAATTGTATGAATCTAACCTTCAAGAATATATATAGTTAATCTACTAGCCTAACTAGCTTCTTCATTGCTACTAAACTTAAATTTAAGTATAATCTCTACCATCTCAAAGAAAATTCAGTAACATACTGGTCAATCCCTTCCGGCGGTTAAGAATGTTGTACCTGCAGGGATGATGCGAGAAGGAGAGAGGATTTCAGAAAAGGACGAGTTTGAAGACTCTGTACCAAGCTTGCTTTGGACCCAGCCCCTTCCTCCATTGAACCCATCGGTGATCACCCAAGTGTTGCTGAACCCTAATCCAGATAAGGATCTCGCGATGACTTTGGCAACATCTCCGTTCCTGAAGAGAAACATCTCAGAGTCAGTGAACGTGAAACAATATATCACAGTGCGACTGCCTGAATGTGCCACAGTCGAAGGAGAAGAGACTACAGCGTCTATTCCCCACACTAGTTTGAAGAGCAAAGTATACAAAGCCGAGATGTAAATGGCCTTACGAGTCAATGATAATGAGCCTGGAGCCCTTGTTGATTCTCTTCAATGCTGCAATTTTGAGGGCTGTGATCTCAGCTTCAACTTTGCGAATATTGCGTAATTGTCCCCTCAGTTTCCCTGACACCTCCTCAACCCTGTTTCCAGTGGAAAACTCTGTATGTCAGAAAGAGTATTTTGCATATCTGTGAAACCTTCGTGAAGTTGACATGACCAACTATAACTAATCCTAAATATCAACGATAATCTAAAAGAAGTATGCTTGAAATTGGTGGAACAGGCAACTCACGGGATGGGTAAGAACTTGTTCTTGGCGTTTCTGGGCAGACTCGGCACGCCAGACTTAGACTTCTCCTTTTCACTCCTCACGTCGAGGAGAACGTAGTCTTCCTTTGACAGAAGATCCAGTGCCTTCAAAGCAGTAAGTTCACCTGCATGAACCACCCACATATCAAAGGTATGTCCAACCTAAACAATGCCACCCATAGCAGTCAAATTGTCCAGAACACACACTCTCTAAGTGCCTTTTTATATGTTATCCAAGTCATCTTCTAGAGTCATGTGTATCAGAAAATATGTACTTCTATGTAAACATCTAGAATTCAGTGTCAATACCAAACTTTTAATTATACAAACCCCAACACAAACAAGGGTTCACAGCCAAATCACAGATTTCGAATGACGTCGATGCTCTTGAGTATTTACCCTTGAATCCCCGAACGGCGTAGGACACGCTCGAGAATAGAGGAGGAGCCAAGAAATATAGAACCAGCAAGGCTCCGGCTCCAGTGGCTAAAACGAGAGGGTCCGATGACAAAACATTTTCAACAGTACTTGAAATCGATGGCTGAGCACCTTCAATGTACTTCTCCGCCTGTCCAGCTGCGTCACCTGCTACAGAGACGGCAGCCTGCGAGCAATCATTTGGTTTAGGTCAGTGTTTCAAACCCTTAGACCACCTTGGATGAAGTAAAAATGGGTACACCAGTCTAGGTGTCGAAAAGAAGATCAAGAAACGCACCTCTAAATGCAAGAGACAATTATCTAAACTGCGATTGTCATTAGATGTGGAATATTTAGGAGCGCCAAAAGAAAATGATTTCACTTGAGAAACCTTTAAACATAATAATTGCAACAAGCGCTAGGACCATACTAGATTGGGTGCTCTGCATTACCTTGGCAGCATCCAGAACAGGCTTGGTGTTCAAACCATTACTCTGGAGAGCCTTCTCCGCCTGCTGCTCAAGATCGGTTGCGAAAGGGACCACGGATTTGATTGCGTAGTCTGCAGACTTCTGGACGTATGGAGTAGCCACATCTACAGCGGGTTTTACAGTCGTGAAAACTTGTTGAAAGACATCCTTCGCTACGTCAAACACATTCCCTGCTGATTGTGTCACTTGAGAGGCGACAGATTGCACCTGTTGGAGGAGGAAATGTGCAAAATGGAATGAGAAATCCTTACAAGAAAACACTGTGCACCATTGTATGAACTCATCCGCCTACTATGCATTGGCTGATTTCAGACACCGACCGTTGGTACAAGAGAACAATAAAAGAAACCAGATCACCGTCAAAATCTCGCAAGGTAGATGTATAATTTAAGGCAAAAGCATGTTCCACAGAAACGATGGGAAAAATCCAAGATAGGCCGCGAAGGATAAGAGAAGCCTAAACAGGACCACTCCTTATTCATGACCCTCTATTGTACTCGTAAGATCTCTGCAAAAATTAGAGCTGATTGAGGCAACCACAACTCTATTATCGTAACGATTACGAAACCCTAGAACCAAGAATGTTTGGTCATTTCTTCACAATGCAACAATCAAAGACATCTAAAAGTGCTCCATCATCTAATCTATTAATTCGGTCAGGAAGCTCCGATTAATGAGAAAAAGGCGAAGCTGAACAATTACAGAGAATATATCTAACCTTTGTGTATGTCCCGGTGACGTCTTCGGCCGTGAGGGCGTTCGCAGCACCAGCATTAGCCAACACAACGACAGAGGCAATGGCAGCAGGCGCCACAACAGCACGAACCTCCTGCTCCTCCTTCATGGAAGCTCTCAAGCTCAACCCTGCTCGCCTGGCTCTCGGAACTCTCCTAGAACCTCTCAGCAACACAGAAGTGTCAACATCCACCAAAGAACCTGCCAATGCGCCATTCATGGCAGTCACCTGCATAGCTCTCATCGCTTGCGCCATTCCCGCCTCTTCCTCCCTGTGACACCACCCCCTCACAAGAGAGGAAGAGAATCTCCAAAGAACTTCAAACCGCTACTCGTATTCACCAAAACCACTTCAAGCTCTGCACCAGAACACGCACATTCACAGAAAATTCCATCAGAAAAAACGAACACATCACTCCATCAGAAACACAGCACTGCACCTGAATTCTCACTCACGAAGCCTAGATTACGAAGCCTAAATCACTCGCTAAACAGTCACTGCAAACTGAACGAAGCAACGGTCATGGAAAGAATGCATCGTCAATTGGAACTTAATGTGAATCTCCCTGTACTGCCAATCCATACACAAGCCTAGGAAAGAAGAAGTCTAGTAGTAGTAGTTCAGCTGGAGCATGGAAAGAAGTTAGGTACAAATGTCCGCATAATTCACAATCTCAGTGAAGAAAGTAGAAAGTAGAAGACATGAGACGATAGCGAAATGTGTGCATGAGAGAAATGTGAAGTCGTTGTATAAGATGTGAGACGAGGTCGACCAGTGTGAAGATTGTCGTGTGGATTGTGAGAGAGGAGGAGGGAGGGAGAGTGTGGGGGATGGTGTTGGTACCTGGCTGTGCAGATTGTGTGATGTGGTGTATGAGTCGGAGTGGGGGAATGGAGTGAACTCGTGTGGAATTGGGCGTGTGTGTGTGTGTTTGGGAATGAAGGGGAGGGTCATGTGACATGTGGTGGGAGAGGCAGGCGGGGCTGCTGTCTGTGGAGCAAACTCCAGGGCCTGTCTGTGGGAACCCAACTTCACTCTGAGATTTGGACGGCCTATGGGATGGCGCCGCGTGGCACACTGTATCCAAATCGTGGGTTCACCCCGTCTCTAAATCCCCGGTGGTCTTAATGACGGGGCGGGCTCCCATTGGAGGGGGCAAAAAGCCCCCTGTATTTTGCATGTTAATGAAAAAAAAAAATTAATTTAAAAAAAATTAAAATTACATAAACTAACTAAAAATAATCGAGTGGGTACTCCAGACTAATTCGGGGTCCTAGATTCCATTAAAAATATAAAATTTACTAAAAGAGGGTAAGAGACCCATTAAAAATTTAAAAAAAGGAAGGGAGGAGAAAGGGGAGGATGAGGGTTGGGGCCCGCCCCGTCGTTAAGACCACCGGGGATTTAGAGACGGGGTAAGTTCACGGGCCGCTGGGCCAGAGAGAAGGGGCTGTCATTCCACACTACGCTGGGAAAAGTGCGAGAAATAGCAGAACAATGTAGCTCTTCAAATTTATTTCTTTATTTGATTATTTATTTGATCATTTACCTTAATTCATGATTTTACTTTTTGCATAAGTTTTATTAATTTTATGATAAAATATTACATAGGAAAATATATCAATGAAGACTTAAAAGAATAAGATTTTACTATAAGTATTACATTGTCTCATGTTGTGGTGAAGTCAATATCAAAATTGTATGACCACAGTAGAAAGTGACCTTGTGTTTTTTGAAAGCTACTGTGATTTTTTGTATCACATTATTATTTTGTATTCCAAATAATTAAGAGGCATGGAAGAATTTACTGATCATTCTCCATTTGTAGTACTTGGTGGTGCTTGAATCAAGGTAAAGTAAATTAACCTCGATTTTAAATACTAGTAAACTCTTGTACATCAAACATGTCAAACTACCAATTTTTAAAAATATATATGAGTTATTTAGACCGAGCAAAAAGGATCATGTCAAATCAAAATCAATGTATGTAAATCAAATACTCAATGCCTTTACAAATAACTTTAAAAAAGTCATAACTTTTTTGAAATTCTCCATATATGAGAACAAACAGTTGCCCGAGGGCTAATACATGCAACAAGAGGGAAGGCGAGGAAGATAGGGAAGGTAGGGAAATGGAAGAGCATAGATTCACGTCAAAGCATGTTCGTCCAAAAAACCATTTTAAAAATAAAAAACATAAATAATAGAAATTTACGAAAATCAAAAATCAAAAGCAGAATAAAATATTTTTTGTAATATTTTGTTATTTCTAAGCCATGTAAGGTCATTTTCACTGATTTTCTTTACTTTTAAAAAGAAATTGCGGAATTCAATGATTGATTCAAACATATTTTTTCAAAAAGAATAATTTTTTTATGCTACAGTGGTAAAAAAGTAGCAAGCATAGGCCATGTCAGTCGGCGATGTGGACAGGAGGAGGACGTGATAAATTATGGCAATTGTTGTTGACCCAACACAAGAGAGCTCAGAGCATCAAGGCAGCCTTCAACCTTGGATGGTGGATGGCAGTCCAGCTACATTAGACGTGTGTACTTCACATTGCCATTTCTTATTCGCATAACATTTTACAAATGACTGAAATTATCGTCACATAATCAGATATGCTCATTTCATGTGTCGCAGTTGATTGGAACATTCCATTTGGAATTGTTGAAGAATTTTTTACCTTGCGAAAGCTCAGATCAAGCTGTAGAACGTCCAGTAATTGCCCAAACAAAGCCTACAATCTTCCCAGTCTGAGCACAGAATAATATGTGTGCATACAAAAGCTCGTGACATTTCAGTTGATCGTTCTCTTTCCAACAATAGCCTGCAAATTGGAAACGCTGCAAATCCTACTAACTGAGAAATGTAGCATTAGTCAGCCGAAATAATCAAGCTGCGCCTTTCCGACTGAAAAGCCCTTGAGCTCTGAATTCCACTCCCTCGAGCAAGGGACTGCTGCCTCTGGCCTTCACCTGCAGCGCAACTCAACTTGCTAGAAGCTGCCATGACCTGATTTGCTCTGTAACTGAGAATAGTTTGAACTAAGGTTGAAAACCAACCGATCGATGTCTGAAACAGAGATAAGCTGTGGTTTACGAAGATGACAACACTGTACAAATTGAATGATAGACTTCACTAGACTGCTGGACTGAATATTGAAAGCAGTTCCTGAGGATTACATATATCCCTGCATTTACCCTTCCCAAGGTGACATTTTGAATGACGATTAGTTTGAGATCATGCCAACACGAGAGTAGAGGAGCTCACATGTCATTACTATCAAGAATTTATTGCTTCAACAAGATTGAATCACAAGATTGTAGGATCAGAGTCAATGATCATTATACTACTGCTCAAACTTTGCATAAATCCTCAGTGATTGTTATAAATAAGTCAGTGTTAAATCCTCTTGAAAACTGTCAAGTGGATTTTCCTAGGCTGCGAAGTTTCATACCTTTGATTTATTCAAAATTTCTATATTTCCCTGGCTCATCCTGACTGATGACTCAGTTATTGTGAGATTCTGGAAATTTGGGACCATCTGTATCCCACATTTGATGCGGCTTTCACGGGCGTGCTTGGTTACACTCAAAGTGAGTCTAAAGAACTCTACGACAAGTAGGGACAGCAGATAAGTTAAGTCAGATTCACCAGCTGCAATGGGACCACTTAGATTTGTCAAGTTCAGATGCTCGTTTCTTCTTTGGTTTGTAGAGCGTCGACTGTAAAGATGGCCAACTACCATATTTCTGGCAAAAAGTACACGGCCACCGATTTCTTTGGTGCTTGCTTAAAGACCGTGCTTATGCATGGCGCGCACACGGGTTGGCAATCCATACAGACGGATAAAACCAGCTGCGTCAGCTTGGTTGTAAATCCCACTGCCTTCTTCAAACGATGAGATGTCTTGTCTGTAGAGGCTGTTCGGACTGGATCTGCTGGCTACAGTGACGGAGCCCTTGAAAAGCTTCAGGGTAACTTCTCCCGTGCTTGTCTCGGTCATCTTCTCCATGAACGCATCCATAGATTCGCGGAGAGGATCAAACCAGCGGCCTGCATACACGAGTTCAGCGTACTTCAATGCTAGCGTGTCTTTCATCTGCATGCTCTCCCTGTCCAGAGTGAGGGCCTCGAGTTCACGGCAGGCAGCTGCCAAGATGGTGCCTCCGGGAGTCTCGTAAACCCCCCTTGATTTCATCCCCACAAGACGATTCTCGATCATGTCGATACGGCCAACGCCGTGCTTGCCACCAACCTCGTTCAGCTGCTCCAGAAGAGTGACAGGTGAGAGCTTGTTGCCATTGTATCCAACAGGTAGGCCCTTTTCTATCTGAATCGTAACATACCTGTTGAAGTTTGACAGAATAGTCAGGAACAAGTTTAATGCAATCCTAGAAACCAGAACTCATCAGAATGCATTCCACAGATTTTCAAAATTTTCCAATTTTGTTGATCAAGTACAACCTGGAAAGATCACTGCACACCAACATAAATATTTCTCACAATTGTCCATACATGTCGAAGCAGAAATGAGCTAAAGAAACCTATCATAATTCAATAAACACCCAGGAATGTGTGCGTTATTAAACACTTACTCGGGGGTATCTGGAGCATCCTCAGGGTCTACACTCATTACAAACATATCCTTCACTGGTTCGTTGGCAGGGTCTTCCAAGATGTCACCCTGAAGCATTCCGTTAAGGAGTTTATTTTGTGATCCAAAAAATATGCATCATATTATTTTTCTAACAATAGCCAAGAGACAGTAGACGAGAGCCTCACTAAGAAGATATAAGAAGCAGAACAAAGGAATTAGTGTTTTCAAGGATGGTTATTTCAGTGTAAATCTACCTCATGGCTGATGTGCCACAGGTTACGATCCTGACTGTAGATTTTTTTCTTTGTGGCTTTTACTGGGACGTTGTGCTTCTTGGCATATTCAATGGCATCCTCCCGTCCTTTGATGTCCCACTCTCTCCATGGTGCAACAACCGCCAGCTTTGGGTTTAGAGCAAAGAACGACAGCTCAAAGCGCACCTGCTCACGGTAATACACAATACCAGAATGTCAGATATGTGCCTACACGCAATATTTCTAATGCCAAAAAACTGAAAGGGATGGCAGGACCACTTTTACTGAATGCTTCTTTTAGTGCTACAGAAAGCCACTCCACCTTAAGGGAATATATAATTAATGTACAGAATCACCTCTACATGAATATGAAGATAAATATGTGTACTAACCTGGTCATTACCCTTCCCAGTGCACCCATGTGAAACGGCATCTGCACCATATTCCTTTGCGACATCTACCATGGCCTGTTAAGTGATAGACAACAACCACCAAGCTGTTCACATGAGTTTAATTGCAAAATGAAGTACAGAAATTTCAATAGTACTCAACAGCTGAAATAAATTCTGATGTTCAGAGAGTATTCAGGGCATGACCTTGGCGATAATAGGGCGAGCCATGGACGTTCCGAGCAAATACTTGCGCTCATAGACAGCGCCGGCTCTCAAGCAGGGGAAGATGTAGTCTTTCACAAACTCTTCCCTTAAGTCTTTAACGATAAACTTACTAGCTCCACTTGCTATGGCTTTGTCTTTTAAACCTTCGGTTTCTCCAACACCCTGCGCATGTCAGTGTTAACACAACATACGAAGAATAACTCAAGCCACAATTCTCTTTCAATTTGCCTTCATGTCATCTCTCGTCCTCACTATAACTGTTGCAGTAGGGGGTTTCGTTTTTACAAGCACATTACATCCTAGCCCCCTGTGATATGCCATTGATCAGAGTGAGAAGCGTATTACCTGACCCACGTCAGCAAGAAAGCACACAACCTCAGAGCCATAGTTTTCCCTGCAACAGCATAAAAGAGAGACTGAGTAATTGCGCAACAAAGATTCACAAACCTGTTTATTGGGAGTCGGTTTTACAATCGAGGCAAGACATTTTAATATACAGTCGTTGCCCTTACACCTCTCATTATCTTCAATGGTGAACTGCTCATTCATGACCCCACAACATTATAAGGGAAACGCAAGAAGATGTCAGTCAACGTTGCACCCGAATCCTCACCTCAGCCATGGCACACTGATTGATGTATCTAAACCACCACTATACGCCAGCAAAACTTTCCTCAAAGTCCCACGAATCCCTCCTTTGTGTTCTCCTGGCACCTCCACATCTCCAGTCCCAATATCTGCACGGACTCCTGCAGTACAAGATTATCTCTTCAATAGTTAAATTCTAATTACTGTTTCCCCTCCTGTGAAAGTAATTGACGTGATACTGCTGTGCGTTGTCAAAATTAAGGTGAGAACGTGTACCTCGGATTTGAGAAACTTTACGGTGGCCACTGTCTGCGCAAGTTTTTGAAAGCGACTCTCCCCACATGTGGCTTGTGGAACCCCCCCACATTGCCTGCAAGTAGAAGTTCCTGATTAATTCACTGACAGACAATAGACTACGTGGTGCCACATTGTTTAATCGTAGCTTCATCACTTGTTTTATACTATTTGGCATAAACCCTCCTGCTGTGCTCAATATACAGATTTCTGATTAATACTCATAAGAACGGGATTGCGCAAGATCACCCAGAGATCGAGTAGAGCAGACAGAGAAGGGTGGATAATAAACACAAGATTCTTGCATAGAGAATACTTACGCTCGTGCATCTCGATTCGGGAAGGGAAACGGCCGCTTGCATCACCGCTGCTTTGGAGCACGCCATATTTTGCACCAATATTATGTTGCCGCTATACCTTCAAAACGGCTCAAAGAATGCTCCAAGTGTTCGATTTATGTTCCCCTGATACAAACGAACAAGACTTGTGAGGACTAGAGTATTAAAAGGTCGTCATATTTGGTTCCAAGCCGATGTAAAGACAGAAAGGTGTGACTCGAAAGCCGCCACTTCAAGTGGGACAGGGTTTTGGGTTTTAGAGATTTCAAAGACCAAATTTCCCTCGCTGTGAATCTGACCAAGAACCGCACTTTGAGGACACGTCTCGTTCATGAACTCTCTTTAAGCAGACATCAGGATAAAGATCTTGAGGACCATTATTGTGTGTTTTCTTCACCGAGGTACAAATATCAAAATCACTCCACCTTGATTGATCTTGAGTTTTTTTTTCTACGACAGCCGACGATCCACAAAAGACAACTCATGTATCAATCAGTGCAAAGCAAAAGCTTGGAAAATCAAGAGCCCTACCGATTAAGCACAATCCTCAAACGAACCTCCTCGCGTGAGATCAGGAAGCGCAGATGCATTGAAGAAGTGTACCGTAAACAAATTGACAACAGCAAAAATAGCTGACGAACCTGGCGGAGATTTCACCTTGTGGAGATATATGCCGGTCCTTTCAACAATGCGGTGCGATAAAATACAAGAACTGGAGAACTCCAACACTAAGTATTCATCGTCCTAATTAAGTTTTGAGTGCGAAGCTCAAGTTCCACAGCCAGATCAAAGAAAAAGTTGATTAAAGAAAAATTTACCACTATCTTAATTTTGCACGCAAGTGCCTGTTCCACTGGTAGCTGTCCAGCCTTCCAGACGTTTACTCGACTTCCCAAGTAACCAACTGTTTGTGCTGCACTCGATTCGATTTCCAGTCAAAGTGATGTTGGAGATGGTTGCCAACTTCAACTCCAAATTTGAATCTTTTCGAGGAACCATAATCGTAAGGTTGGACTTGAAATCTACATAAACGCTTCGTCTCATATGATCCCCTGGTACAGTTACCCTGGGAATTAAGACTCCGAAAGACATCTAAGTTTACTTTGTCTTGGCTGCCTTGTACGTCTTGATCATCCATGAACCCTAACTCGGTCAGATCCAGTGATCTTTGGAAGCAGCTTCAATTTCAGCCTCCAATTCAGTAGTGAAATCACTCCTGCGCTCCATCATGTTTCGAGTGCGTGCAGAGAAGTAGTACGTAGTATAATTCTGACGAGCAAGGTGTGGTGTCGGATGACGATGCCGCAGCTAAAGAATCCTAGGCATTTTTACAGCTTGCGTCGTCACTCCATACTGACATACCAGCTTCTACGGCAACGATGAGCTATATCTTGTGCCATCAAAACTCAAGCCCCGGACTCTCTTTGAGAAGAGTACTTTGACGAGGAAGGTTTCATTGCCACTCTCAAATCTTCTCTTTGTAGTTATCTCCAAAGAAAACATCAATTTATCCTTGCCCGTAGTAAGACTAATTCCACGATGTGCTTCTCCGATCCGAGCTCCTTCGAATTAGTCTTTTTCCCTCGAACTCCTCGACCTTCTCATCATAAAATTTAAGTGTTACTGACATGCGTGAATGTTACGATGTACTGAGCATTTCGTTTGTGTTTTAAAAAAAAAATCAAAAAAGAAAACAGCCAACAGATAAACCAACATACTGTACCATGATGAAACTCACGAAAAAACGATCTCGCACTAGGGGCAAACACGTCAAACTAAACCCTCAAGTCATCTAGGTGAGAAGCGAACATGTGCTCTGCCCTTCAATCGATTGATTGCAGTAGAAAGACTCTTCTGTGACAAACTACAAACAAACTTGGTAAACAAATTAAGGCACCTGTTCTTGCGTGAGTTCTCCTCAAATTAAGCAACAGTGTACGTCGCTCCGAATGTTTTGCAACGTTCCATAGGCATTGTGTCTGATACCATTAAGAGAACTCCATTATTAGGCCGAGCGTAGGGAGTCCTCATATCCATAAGGTAGAAGATATGGTGGAATCACAACAAACGCCATGAACAACGTGAACTGCGAGTACACAGAGGGGACCAGAATTAAGTACTACTTCAAAACCAGGGAATCTGCATCGGCACAAAATATTAAACTTCACCTGATAAACAGTTGATGGCACGACATACACGATATATTGAAGAGCTCACCAGCAGTGAGCGAGCTCCGGCCAAGAAGCCCCAAATTGGCCAAAGGGCAATTGAAAATCTGTTGAGAACCAAAAGCAAACACTCTGTTGACCTAGTGTTTTCTTTAGAATTCTTGATGACGCCTGATGCCCTTAATTGCAAGTCTCAGACGCAAGCAAGCGGAGAATCATACTTCAACTCAGATGTCGGTGCTTTACGTCTCGGTGTCGGTGTCGGTGTCGCTAGTTTGGGAGATTTGTTTGCATGTAGTTTGTGGTTGACTGGCAGAGTCCGATGTTTTAGGGTTTGGACGTTCGATCGGACGAGGAGAGTTCACAATGTCGCTCGGGAAGATGAAATTGGAGATTCAGCTGGACAAGTACAGTACAGGCCCTCGATCGTTGCCTCTTTGGCATCATAGCCTCTCTCCTGGTCACCTCAGGATGGATTTTGTGCGACATCCTCAGCTACTCTACCAGTTGACCCTAATTCACAGCTCTACGGTGAACCATTTACAGTGAGAGATTCCTATCGACTTACTGAGTCAGCTAGCTTCCGATCACGTCTGACTCAACGAGATTTGCTGAGTCAGGGTAATTGCTGTAATTTAAGAGACTGTGCCTTACATGCGCATCGGCGTGGAGAAAGTGACTAGGCTAATTGTTCCGGAAGCGTCTGTAGTCGACCTTCTCGAGTTCTGCCAAATCTATGAAATCAACGATCAAACCGGGAATCAGATGCAATTACGGATCACAGCTCCAGATTGCTGTCTGTGGCTGGATCCTTCCGCACTTGAAAGTTGATTTGATGGTGTTGCGGGTTGTCCCAAGTTGTGAATGAGATTTGGACGCCCTATGGGATGGCGCCGCGTGGCACTGGCACTGGGGAGCCCCAGTGTATCCAAATCGTCAGTTAAGTTCACAGGGCAAACTGGGCCAGGCGGGACAGGCTGCTTTCGCTGTAATCAAACAAACGCTCATTTTACACTACACTGCGCTGTAAGGGGAAAATAAGGGAAATGGCAGATCAATGTGGGTCTTTTACATTTTAATTTTCACATGTATTTTATTAATTCTAGTATATTTTTAAAAATAATATGTAAGCTTTAAAAAAAAAGGAATCTTCTAATAGTCATTTCAACTTGTGCTCGTCTCCGCATCCAAATATTTGAATTGATTACAAAAAAAATTAAAAATTAAAAATAATCATTCATGAAGGCCACTTCTTGCAATCCAAAAATAATAGAGCAAAGTTCTAATGTCTGTTTAATTTTTTTATGCAAAAGTTTGTACAGAGGGGATGATTTAATGCATTCTCTATGCTTCGTTTTGTTTCAAAGTGATTCTAAAATTTAAATTGAAAAACACTTTTGAAGAAACAACTTGTAGAATATTGTAACCAAAATTTGTTAGAAATTCATCAATTTTAAATGTCGTATTTCAACCACTTACAATCAATTTCATATGAAAACTACATGGTATTCTGCTCAGGTCTTGTGGCCCATGGTACAAGTCTTCATAGATACAAAATCTTTATTCATACCACTGCAATCTAAAAAGATTAAGGTTCTTCTTTTCTTCATGTATAGATTGCTAATACATTTAGTTGATATTAAAATAAAATAAATTGGATTTGAGCTTCAAATACTATAACTTAGTAACTGAAATTATAGATCTAGCTATATAAATGAAGTTTGATATTCATGATTTTTTATTATCACTTGAACATCAATTACAAACATTTTCCTACCTACTTCTACTTCTGCTTCTAATGGACGTCTTTAAATTTGAAGAAAGATTGAAGCTTTGAAAGGTCAAAAGTTCAATACTTCATTCAAAACAAAGTTTTTTTTTTATATTTATTATTTTTGCTGAAATTATATTCCATTATCATCAAGTTGATTTTATTTGGATTTGAGTTTAAAACACTAGAATATAAATCATATGTAAAAATGAATTATAGAATCAATATAAAAACACAAATGTATTGCTAATATGTTGTTCTTGATAACTCACAGAATAAATAAAAAAGTAAGATATTGCAAATTACACTAATCCAAGATCATATAGAAAATTTTAACACTGAACACATGAAATTCATACGAAAATTGAATTGTTTCATCATGTAGTGAAGTGAATATGAAAACCTTATGACCAGAATAGAATACACGGGATGTTGAGAAATAACTCTAAATAGGTCATAACTAATTTCCTGAAATTCCCAGCCTGCAAGCGTGGGCCATGTCAGACGGGGATGCTGAGGTGGACAGGAGGGGGACGTGACATGGCAATTGATAGATCGAGTCTCTCCCATAACCCAACGCAACAGCATCCAGGCAGCCTCGGATGGAGGATGGTAACTTAGTCCAGCTCTGCCAGTCACTCAGTGCCGCATGCATCTCCATCTCCATCTCTCCATCTCTCCATCTCCATCTCTCCATCTCCATCTCCATCACCAGGCTTCCTCTCCAGGTTTACTCACAATCATCGTCGACGATACTTGGCCCTACCGTAGACCTGCAACTGCATGCCAGGAGGAAGGATAGGATCACATACGACTTGTTTGCTGTGAGGGATTCCGGGAGGGAGCACTCAGAGGATGCTGTCTCTTTCTCATGTCTTGCAAGGGGCCTGAACAGGGGACATGGGGATTATGACGAGGATTATGTGCGGATCATGCTCATGCTCATGCTCATGATGACGAGCGAGAGGAGGTGAGGTGAGAGGAGGGGAGGGGAGTGGCAACGGGGGGGTGGGTTTACAGGAGCTTGCACAGGCATTGGGGCACCGGAATGCCGAACCATGTGGCGTTTCTCGCGCTTCGGCGCTGGGGAGCTTCTGTGGCTTCTGGGGATCGGGCGCTCACCACATGCAGGGCGATTGTCTTACCTTGTTTCGGAGGTCCTCAGGTCACTGTTGCTCCTTACCACCTGGTTTTCGACTATGTATTTGGTTCTAGTCTTTTGTGGAATGGCGTGATAGTTTTGGAATTTTTTGGGAGGGTTTTGGGTTGGTTTTCCGTGAAGGGTCACGGTAGACCTGAGAATGTAAGCTTGGATTTTCGTAGCTTGGAATTTGGTGCACTTCGTGAGATGTAGACGAGTAGTGAACAATATTACTGCCTGAGTTTGTTAAACCTATAACATGCGTGATATTTTTGGTTATCAATCTTTTGGTGATGATGAAAATGAGTTCGAGTAATTTGGGCACAATCATGTTCTTGGCGATTGGTGAATTGGCCATCACTTTTGTTGCAATTTAACACTTCAACCAGGACTATTGCAATTCTCTCCTAGGAGCTCATAAACTATT
The DNA here is from genome assembly GCA_014871385.1 of Ceratodon purpureus. Classification (NCBI taxonomy): domain Eukaryota; kingdom Viridiplantae; phylum Streptophyta; class Bryopsida; order Pseudoditrichales; family Ditrichaceae; genus Ceratodon; species Ceratodon purpureus. Next base: position 16,889,292 of record CM026427.1, read on the forward strand.
GCCTTAAAGTTGGGTTTGAGGTTTTGAGTTTTGTAGCACACATTTTAGATGTGCCTGCCAGGGTCTACGAATTTGTTGTAAATCAATTCTATCAACATTGAAAGACTCGGTTCATTACTTTATTGCATAGTTTAGAGATTCAATAGTCAACTGACATTTTACTCATGTGCTTGGCAGGTCCTTCAGGTGCGGGACGACTCGGTGCTTCCAGAATTGGGGGGATCTGATGTGCTGGTGCGCACACATGCAGTTGGAGTCAATCCATTGGATATGCGGGTATGCTTCGTTCACGTCTATTTCGTTGATCCACTGATGCAGGCTGTGAATTTTCTGGTGCCTTGATCCGTAGTGTTTGCCTATGATTTTTGATAGCGTGAATACAGATTATTTGTTTCTTTTTCTTTATATACTTCTTTATGCAGATGAGGGAAGGGTATGGGCGGTCCTTGTTTGAGCCACTCTTGCCTTTAGTGCTGGGTCGGGATGTAAGTGGAGAAGTGACGGCGGTGGGGAGCAATGTGAGGCATTTTCGTGTGGGGGATCAAGTGTTTGGGGCATTACATCCGACTGCAACACGGGGAACTTACAGTGACTACGCAATCCTTGGGGAAGAACAACTAGCTCCGAAGCCTGAGTCACTATCTCACGCTGTACGTAAAGGAATCCTCCGATCTCGCCGTGATATTCTACTACTCATTTTCCTCTCTGTTTTTGGAATACAAATGTCCAAAACTTAATTTCATTCCTGACCTAAATTCATATTGTGGTTTTGTGTGTTCACCAAGTTACTGAACTATCACACTGGAACACAATCAATATCTGCACGTGACGGAACATTCCATATATTTTCAGGATCTTTTAAAGAACTGCATCACACTGTCAAACTGATTAGATTGTAGATGAATACCCAGGAAGCTGCAGCGATTCCATTTGCTTCACTTACTGCCTGGAGAGCATTGAGGAGCACCGCCAAAATTAAGAAGGGGTATGCTTTTCTGTTCAGAAATAGTTCAGAAATATTACATGGACATTCGGCTCGGTATGGAGGGTCTCGTAAGAATTTAGAAGCCGAGAGAGCTCGCAAGCCATGCTACTTTTCACAATATAATATTTGTTCTTATATTTATTTTATAACTCATGTTGTCGATTTCTGAAATGCTACTGCAGACAGAAAGTCCTGATTATGGGAGGTGGAGGAGCTGTTGGCCTTGCCGGGATCTCTTTGGCCAAAGCTGCAGGGTGCTACGTTGCCTGCACTTGTGGGAAGAGGAGTATGGAGAAAGTAAAGGAGGCAGGCGCGGAGGAAGCTGTTGACTACACTGCTCCTGTGAGTAACCATGTTCCTCTAGAACAGCAGCAGTGTTTTCATGCATTGACAAAATCATAGGGATTAAGCGCGGGTCTGAAAGACGAGGGGGAGGTAATGACCTTTATTCGAAGTAAAAACAAAATCCACCTGTGTATTATTTGTTGAAACTGTTTTGGTCTTTTCTAGGAAAGGAAGCCATTTGTACAGTTGTGGAATACTGCTTTTGAATTATTTCAACTAGGATAGCACGTATCTTTGAGGATCACATCCGCATATTAAAGGAACCTTTGAATTGTTATACGTCTTGAGCATCCGTGGCCATTTCATAACTTTTGGTCGCAAATTTGCCGACTCCAGGACTTTAAAGATCAATTTCGCGAGCGGTTTGATGTTGTTTTAGACACAATTGGATTGCCAGAGACAGAAGCTTCCGGCATCGACCTTCTGAAACGGGGTGGACAGTATATGACTTTACAGGTATTCATTGTTGTTGTAATGCAAAGTTTTATGCTGAGTATACTAGTAGGCTGCTAGTTTTCTCTGCTGTTTTACTGGCTGGACTAAAGTTTGTTCTGGAGAAATCAGCGCCCTGTGTCTTCTGTGGATATGAAAAAATGGTGTATTTATAATTTGCATTTATTGCAGGGCCAAACAGTTACATACACAGATAAGTACGGTCTTCTAGCAGGAGGTGCTGCTGCAGCAGCTGCATTGGTCCAGAAGCAGATGCAGTATGGGCAATCACATGGAATTGGTTAGTTTGTCATATCTCTTTTCAATAGCATCGTTGAGTTGATGTTTATCTCAAAACCAGCTTCTTCTGACTCACAACTCTCTATCTATCTTTAAGAATCACTTAAATAGAAATCTGGACTTCATTTTATTTTTTGTTGTCACTCGGTTTTTGTCCCGAACGACAAGCTTTGATCAGGTCGACAACTTCTGGGTTGAATTTGGCAATCCTCATAGCTAATGGACGTGGGGGTTTTGGCTTTACCATGTACAGAATATTGGTGGCCTATCATGCGAACTGATGCAGAGGGCCTGGAAGAAATTTGCAGACTTGCATCAGATGGGCGGCTTAAAATACCAGTTGGCAAAACCTTTCCATTAGAAAGTGCAGCAGAAGCTCATCATGCAAGGGATAGCAAGAGTGTAAATGGAAAAGTTGTTCTAGAGGTTGACGGGACGATCTAGCACATTGCCAGCGTCATATTTGCAAGGGCTGGCCACCTTCAATGAATCAATACCGTGAGTGATTCAGGAGCAACATGGAAGACCCCAGGATAAATGTGGTTCCAAGACTTGGTTTAGATGATGTCATCAAGGACCATCACATGGTCCTTGACTTAATTTCCAATTGCCATGCACACATCGAGGACCTTGATAGGTGTTAACAAATCTTCAAAAGCCTACTCATGTCTGCAAACTGGAACACAAGAAAGGCTTTGAAAAGCACTTAGGGATATAGTGTAGGCTAAGTTTATAGTCCACGACTTCAGCCTTTTGAGTGTAATCCCTCTCATCACCATCTAATGGTATGTTGATGTTTCGGAAACAGGAAATGCTCTGCAACAGATTCTATTCGCTTTCGCTAATTTTTTTGCGAATACGCAGTCTGTTACGCCCTGATTTGTTGAAACGGATTTGCTCAAAAAAAATGCTGCAATATACGCAAGACGACACAGAGTCTTAAGTTTGCTCCTACCTAGCAATTCCAAGGAAGAGAACCCACAACATACCCTAAAGGCTTCTTACAAAGCGACAACGCAAGAACACTACCGGAGTCCGGTGCTCTAAACTACCACTCCAACATCAAATGGAAAGTTTTGCAATTTAATACCGTATCAATGCAACCAGATAAACAACTTGAGACTACGGTAGTGAATTGCATCAAGTCATGAATGATAAATCATAAATTTACAAAAGGAATTCTATAAATTCACACTGGAGTTGACACCCGGTTTACACAAGGACCCCAGAAGAAGAGGGAACTGCGTCTCTCTCCTTTTCAGTTGCTGAAAAGAAGCTCCGAGGAATAATGCTCAGGAGTCTTCACTGTCGTCAGTCGACCACGCTCTGGGCACAAGAAGTTCCACTTTAGGATTGGTGTGCATCAGGAGCATTTCACCTCCATGAGTGTAACGCATTCGATGAGCCCATTTTAGGGTTTAGGGTTTTACGCTGAAGACTTTGGGCTGTGTGGGAAGATAAGGCAACAAGGAGGGCAGGGCTTCAGGCTCACCCATGTGAAGATTTCTTAGGTTTTTGGGTATGAGAATGAGCGCAGTGAATTTTCTACCATTTTTTTAGCTTAGTGTGGTCTGGTGTTCATGAATTGCGAGGGGGTTGTTTGGTTCAGTGGAGTTTGGTAGATAACATGGAGCTATGTGTTTCATCACAGCAGATTTGTTTGTCTCGCTCTTTGGTTGGGAATGAGAGACGGAGAAATTACACGGGGGCTTGTATAGGGATTGGTTCGAACTGCAGGCTGCATGTCAATTTGAGGGGGCGGGGAGGAGCCATGGCGGCACTCTGTAATTTCAACGTTGTAAGCTGCGTAAGAATTTTTTCTGCTGTTGATTCAATTTCTGAGATTGGTAATAGAAGAAGAACGAGGTTGGTGTCTAAATTCACCAGGCGACCTTTAGAGTTTTACAGGAATTTGGACCTCAGGAAAAGGATAGTTGTTAGGGAGAATTTCCCTATCTGTAGTGTATATGATTCATCTGTTGAAGGCGGAGATGCAGCAGAGCCAGGGGCGGAAATAGATGAGGAAGGAGAAGAAGAAGGGAAGAAGAGAACTGTGGGAGTGTTTTGGGATTTGGACAACAAGCCGCCCAAGGGAGTGCCGCCTTACAAGGCGGCTATCAGTCTGAGGGACCTAGCCAGCGAATTCGGGCTCGTTGTGGATATGGTGGCGTACGCGAATCGCCACGCATTCACCTACGTGCCGCAGTGGATCCGGGACGAGAGGCAGGAGAGGAAGAGACTGAATACGCTGGAAGAGCAGGGAATCGTGACGCCGGAAGAGCCGTATCGGTGCCAGTATTGCGGTCGCAAGTGCCTAACTTATTTGAAGCTGAAGAAGCATTTCAAGCAGCTGCACGAGAGAGAACGCAATAAAAGAATGACCCACTTGAATCACCTGAAAGGAGGGAAGCGGCAGAGGTACAAGGCGAAGCTGGCTGAGAAAGAAGACAAGTACCAGGCCATCGCTTCTCAGCTCCTGGCCCCCAAGACAGGTTACGGCCTTGCCCCTGAGCTGAAAAGAGCGGGTGTCTATGTGAGGACCGTGGAGGACAGGCCCCAAGCAGCTGATGAAGCACTCATCAAGCATATGAATGTGTATATCAACAGGTAACTCTCCATTCCCTGTCTTCACAATTCATATGACCGAAATTTTCTGAAACCAGCCCTAGAACCAGTTTGCAAAGTTCAATTTGCTGCAGGAATTCCAATCCTCTAGAAACAGTTCCTCACAGTCCTGTGCACATGATGCTAACCTCCCAGTGAATGACGGTTTGGTTGCAGGGGCCTAGAAACCCTAGTCCTTGTATCAGACGACTCCGACTTCGTCAACATTCTGAGGCTGGCGAGTATGAAAAACTTGCAAACGATTGTGATAGGGGACACAATGACTCTGAGCAGACACGCAGACATCTCTTTCTCGTGGGACGAAGTGGCATCAGGTAGAGCTCAATCGGCAGCTGCAGAAGCGCACAAAGAGTGGGCAAACAAGGCTGCCTTACTTAGAGAGCTTGAGGATGATTCGGACCTTTACCCTGAGCAGGAGGATTCCGAGTTTGTCCCGTTGCGCTCCAACTCGAGTCTGGCAGTTTTCTCCGAGGATGAAGACTGGGAGAGCGATGACGACGCAGATGGGTCGACCTGGGAGGACGATTCTGATGATGACGATGGAGATGAAAACGATGAGGAGTCTGCGTTTGAAGATTTCTCTCCGTGGAGTAGAAGAGTAGCTGATGAGTCCAACAAGGTTCACTAGAGACTCTGAAGGTTGCACTCTTATGCCACAGCAAGGGATTGTATTCAGGAACCGGGATGGAGATGCCTTGTGTGGAGAGGATTGTGTTGACGATGTTGGCAGCTTATTTCTAGAAGACAGGAATTGGGAATATGGAGCTGCTGTGATTGAATCCATTGAACCCAAGGCTTGTTTGATTAGAGGGAATTTCATTTTAATGCAGCAGTGGAAGATTCGAAACCAGAACTGATGCACCTTTTGTAAATTACATTATTGAAGATGAGAATTTGGTGTTGGCTGATTCGGTGTTTTACAGGAACAACTTGTGGTTGATCTGAGAATCATGGTACTTGGCAGAATCTCTGGTGGAAACAGTGGCAGTGAAGGATGTCATGAACATGGAGAGGTGATGAGAAGATCATTGTTTGTGTGGATTTTGTATGCCAATTCTCTGTGTGCACAGTTTTTACTTCTGTGTAATGTGCCTAGATATCACGGAGAAGTGTGATTGAATGATAATGAACCTGTGATCATCCTGTTCTCCGTGAAAACTTTTGTGCAGGGCACTTGCCTAGAACTCTACTGAGCTTGTATGAAAAACGTACTGCTGTTGTAGATTTTGAAGAAGTCAGTGGAACGAAAGGCTTAATCCATCACCATGGCAGGTACAGAGGCTTGTGTAAACAAAAACTTGTATACACTTACAATCTCTAGGAACTGGGTTATCATCAAGTGCAACTCCATTACAGATGACTCAACTTTAACACCCTCACTGTGAGCCCAAACTCGAAAGAAAACCTGCAGAATTAAACCTGCAGAAAGCTCAAGTGCTGAATGCTTAGAAAGCTCATGTACTCTGAGGGTCCACTTCTCCATTGATACCTGGATACTGCGTCTGTGATACTACGTTGACACCCGGTCTTATACTTGGGTGCTACTTGGTGGACGGGCATTGTGAGTGGTGGTCGATTTGACAAAGTTATTATTGTTCTTCAAATAGACTAGTTTCTTTTAATCTATTATTCTAACACCATGCACTTATTGCATAGCACCATAGGTTGCTAGCAGCTTTGCCTAAATTTTCTCAAAATTCTTAACTCTATTTGCTCCAAAAAAATAATATTAAATTACAATACTGCCCAAATCTCGATGAATGCTTAATTTTTATTTAGTTGTAATTCAAAAGTACCCAACTGAGAGATATTATTTTTTGAACTGCCTAACCGATGTTTGCACTTTAATTAATTATTAGGCAAAAAGGCGTCCAAGCTTTTAGTGGCCTACTGTAACATTCTCAATGAATGAATCAAATTGATAATGCATGCAGGTTTAGAATGTCTTTGGAAATGGTATGATGTAGTAAAATATGAAATGCAAAATAAAAAACAAATACGAACCATTCCAAAGTAACAATTCTTAGTAATATAATGCAATATCAATTCAATTCACAACATTCAAACTAGTGGATAAAATCTTAACTTCATTTAGCCTTAATTCTCCGCACTCTAATTAAGCAACAATAAGCAGCAAGAATTGATAGCCAACTACAAGCTAGCGGATTCAAATATCAATTTCATTATTTGAAAAGAATTGAGTTAAGCTAAGGAATCAGTAAAATTCAAAAGGGGGGAAATTTAACCCTTTACCGCGCCGGCGTCCAGAATCTGGACGCCGGATGAATTTCAGCACCTCGTTTTCTATCCTGCAGGATGTTTTTCATCCATTTCTTTTTTTTTCCAATTCTTGTGCTAGTTTTATACTATTTGTACGGTTTGGATTTTCAGAATAAGATAATGTGAATTTTTGAAAATTACAAAAGTGATTTATATCAAGTTTCAATCTTAGTTCAAAAAGAGAGACCTTAAACATGATTTTTCATAATAAGTAGAATCAAATAATGGAAACTATACCATCTTGTAATGCATGTTATTCCAATCTCATTACAATATTTTTTAAAAAATTAGTGTTAATTTTAGATTTTTAATTGAATTACAAAAGAAAACTTTGCAAAATTACTTTAAAAATATTATTAATAAATATGATGAATCTAACCATATGGATGTTATCTTCACATTGACATCTACAACTTTGTTTTGTAAATCAAATCCATTTTCCACTTTCATCAACCATTTTATAACAAATCTTTGAAAACGGTGATGAATCGGGACGTTAAAGGGTTAACTACTAGAGGCCGCAATAATCGGATGATGGCCTTTGAATTGTGATGTAAATTGTAAATTTGTTGATTTTTGTTGTTGTTAATGGATGAAGACATTGTCATTTTTTGGTGGTTGAATATTTAGCCGTCTAATGTTGCCATGTGGTAGAAGATGTTGATTAGACAACACCTACTTGCTATGATTTCCGTGTTGTAATAAAGCATTGCAGATGTGCCTCACCTCTTGCTCCTTTCCGTTTATGACTATACTTTGTTTCATGTTGGTCATTATTTTTGATTTAGTCTTCTCCGCTTTATTCTTATTTGCCACTACTTTGAATTTAATTTGATTTACTTTCCCCCTCATATTTGTTGTACGCTTGTTGCTTAGCTCTTGGTGTTCTTGTTCATTTATTTGTGTCCCTTGTTTCGTTGTTCTCTTACTTGATGCCCTCTTAGTCGCACCTCACGCTGAATTCTCCTCACGCCCTTCCGCTCGCACCATTGTATGTTGTAGCAACTAAGTTTTTAATTTGTTTTTGCTTGCGCTCCATTCTTGCGAGTCCGCTCTTGCTCGAAGCTATCATGTCCCACTTTTGGTCCTTCTCTTGGCATCGCTCCTTGTGTTGTTGTCGCTATGCTCCTCCGTCCTCTTGTTTTTTACTACGAGATTTTTCTTGCTCAACTACAACTTGCTTTTGTCATGTATGTTTGTGGTTTGCTTTCTTTCTGCTACAACAATTCTTCTCCATCTTGATTTTAATTGGTTTGGTATTTTAGAATTCTCCTTCATTTGAAATTCTATTTAATTGAGTTTCTTAAAAGTTTGGTATTCTTTTATTTTTCTGTTCATTTAGTTGAATGTTCATTTTAGTTTGGTGTTTTTTGTTCACTTTCGACATCTTCTTATTTTGATCTTTTAGTCAATGTAGTTGTGAAGCAGTAGTAGTTTTCTTGTTGCGGTTTAGTTGTAAAGCTTGAGGTTTACTTCTTGTAATATAATTGCTATACTTTAATTCCAAAGTCATATTTGAGTTATTCTTACTTCAGCTATCATTGGTCCTTCTAAGCCCCAAAAATTGGATCTTCTAATTTTTGAAGTTTTATATTTATCACTTCCAATTTATGACTTTATACCTTATTTTTTGTAAGGATTTTTAGTTTTTTAATTATTTTAATTTAATTTAATAAAAGATTTTGTTTGAATTTGTAATTGTTTTACAATTTTTTTGTTTTCATTCTTCACTAATATCCTTCTTTACATATGTTTTATAACTTTTGAATTTTTTTTACAACATTATTTTAAGTTTTTGGATTTTAAGATCTAAGAGACAAAAATAGACTAATGTAAGCTTTAATGTGTAGATCATGTAAGCATGTTGATGATAAAGATGAAACATGTTGAGTTTAAAAATCACAATTTGCAACATTTAACAATAAAAATGAGAAGACAAAGATAGAAATTGCTAGAGTAAATTTGAATTGTAACCGCTACACCTTGTTTGATTAGATTAATTTTAGTTTTGAAAATGGTACATTGTTTAGGAAATTATGTAAAAAATTAAGATAGGCAAAATGTATTTACTAAGTTAAGATATGCCAATGTTACACTATTTGTTTTTTATGATTACAGTGAATTTGATGAATCCACAAATTATAAAAGTAGATTAAAAAAAGTACGAAGACTATGGAGAAAATGGTTCATGGTACTAACAAGATTTATGATGAAGTCTCTTTACTTTGTTTGAATTCTTTTTAATATTGAAAATAAAAATCATTTGTTATAATTATATGTTTTCTACTTAGTGTGAAATACTATTGTTTTTAAATGTTAATATTACCACTAAGTTATACCATAACAAATTCAAAGTTGTATAATAGATAAGATTATTAATATTAGTGTCAGTAATCACATTGATGTTTTTCCTTGTTTTGATGAAAAACGTCTACCAACTGCAGTCTTCATGGATTTGATCCACATTGAGGAATGTAAAAATAATTTCAATAAAGACTTTGTGCTTTACTTGTTATTGTGATTAAGTGGAATTCAAACCTTGTGTGAGCACTCAAAATGCTCTTTTCTAATTTTTTGTCTAAAATTGCCTTAATTTAGTTGCAATTTGCACTTTTATAGCCAAAACTGTTCAAAATTAGAGTTATTAGGCTTTAACATCACTTATTAACTTATTTTGATAATTTTTTCCAAAATTCGAGGTTTTATGCCTCTATTTTTTCCATTTTATGTTTTTTTTCCTTTTCTCTCTGGAAATCCTAATTTTTATTTTTCTTTTGAAGTTAGTTCCATTTTATTCTTATTTTCAAGTTCCATTATAATCTTATTTTCAATTTTTGTTTTTTTGTTCATTCATCTCTATCTGCTAATTTTCTAAATTCCTTCATCTCTTATAGTTTCCAATCCTCATATTTAATCAATTTTGTTCATCGTCAAATGATTAATTGATTAAATTTTGTTTAGCGGGACTTGGTTAAGTAGTTTATGTAGTAAAATTTGAAATGTTCACTTAGAATTGAAACTTGTAGGGCTCAAGTGGCCATGATCAGGAAAAAAAAAATTGCTAGATCACTCGTTTCCTTTCATTAATTTATTGGATGTATGTTGGATTACTCATTTCTTGTGCTTTGCATTTTTATTCAGATTTGTTGATATTCTATAAGACATTCTATTATCTATGTGACATGCTGTAAGCCTTCAAATTTCCTCATTATTTCTTTGTCTAACTCAATTCTCCATTCAACTCAAATTTTTAAAAGAATAAAAATTTGAATCATTGACTGTGCATTATGTTAGACTCACTTTACGGACAAAGAACAAGTTACACATAACAACAAATTCATTAATTAAGCAAAATGCACAGTAAAGACAAATCCCCTCACTATACTTTAACTAGCAATTAAGCAAGCTAGCACCTAGCTCAATTGGTGGCCCTGCCGCTTAGCGGCTCTGTAGGGCGGTTGCATCCGCCATTGACTAACTAACTATCTACTAACCCTACTTAGACTAACCATGATTGTACCTCTGTTTCCACTGCGTCTATTCTTAATATTGCACTATTTTTTTTGCTAACCAAATTTTTTAAGCTAAGTTAATGAATACTACAAGTGTTAAATCAGTAGTTTGAACTAAAATTAATTAAACCAAAATGTAGTTTTTTGATAAATACATTAGTTTAAATGTTTTAACCTCTAATGAAAATGCTAACTACCATATAATTGTTGAGTTTGGACTATTGGAGGCTACATGAAGCGTTTTGCAACTCAAATTAGAGGTTTAAATCATTGATGTTCTTAGAGATTAGCAATATAAAGATTTAGAGAAAGCTTTTTTTAGACAAAATTCAGTAAGGTTGCATTTTATCCTTTCAAGTATAAATTTGAAATAATAACATTATAAATTGTTTTCAAATTTTAAATTCCACTAATATATCTTCAGAGCAACTTCGTTTTGCTTGATGAAATTATGTAAACTAGAATCTCTTAAAGAACAGTATGTTGTTCAATGAAAAATATGAGGTAAAAATTTGTTCTTTCTTATTAAATCTTGAAAAATAAGAGAAAATTTATTGTTCTTAAAAGTTCAATCAACAAATATATTTTCAACCCTTAAAGCTATCACACTATACTCTTAACATCCACTTATCTTAGGTTTGCATAATATTATTAATTAGTACATAAAAAAGACAGGTATTTAATTTCTTGAGCCTATCTAAAGTATTGCCATCACTTCTTTTATAAATGTAAGTTAATTATGCAAATTCACATGAATACATATTCATTTATTAAATAATTATGACTAATTATTAATAATCAATTCTAAAACTCTTATGTATAAGTACAATAGATGTTTTAAAAATGGTAAGACGAAGTAAGTTATCTTTCAGCAATCTTCCAATTAGTCTTCATATTTTTTCACCCCTTGATTTTTCATTCAACACATATAGTACTTCTCATGTTTACTATATGCAACTGACTTACAAAGCATTCACGATGCACTTTGAAGGTATTTCATTTTATTTTTTTTGTAATAACTCAAAGTCTTACCTCTCAATCAATATTGTATTTTTTTCTAAATATAAATTCTATCTTTGCTTAAAGATGATCACTCTTTAATTCTATAGTGGAACCTACTATTTAAATGTATCCATTATGACATGTTTTATTTTCACTTAGTTTTATATATCATCCATATAATTATGTAGCTAACCTACACATGATAAGAAATTCACAATAGTTTACAAAATATTCTCTCATTGTTTTACATTTCAATTTAATATTTATAAAACATTGAACCAACCAAAAATATATGCTTTAAGATGGGAGGTGTTAGGAACATAGCTAATGGAAATAGGATTAGGGATAGAATAGAACACCCTAGTATGAATGCACAAACAGTTAAAGGCGGCTGCATGGCGGCTGAGCCGCGAGGACTAGCCGCCAGGACCAGCAGTTGGCCAATTGCTGGTCACAATTGTGACTATATAAACACAGTGAGGGATTATATAAACACAATGAGTGCATCTTATTTAATTAATGGTTGTTTATTCGAAGTGTTCATTATCATACAGTCTAATAGAAGGGAAATCTTTGAAGTAGTTCAAATAGGTGTGCCAGCATAAAAGGTTGGATTTGACCTTTTTTTCTTGGCTTGGGATTTGAGCCTGTTGTGCTGGATTTACTTCAGCTTACTTGCGTTCCTCCAAGCTTTCTTATTATTCTACAAATACATGTCATTATATCAAATGTTATATTGTAATTAAACTTATTTCTTAATTTTCACCTTTGATTTTCTTTTATCACTTAAATTTCTACTTCTCACAAAATGTTCAACTTGACTTGTAAAGATCTTAGTTTATTTAAATTAAACCTTCATGCTATCAATAGTCTTAGTTATTTATTTTCTTTTATTTTACACTTTTTGCACTGTCAATTAGAATCAAAGTACAATTATGGATGCATATGAAAATATCAACATTGAATCATACATACCACAAGCATGGTCAATTTAACATTGCAACAAAACTACCATGTATTTATTATGAATGTCATTCCAAGTAAAGTTCAACAATTAAATATATTTCTTTATTCTAATTTTTATTTATATTAACTAAATTTCATTTTTTATGTTTTCAACTTAGTTTCAATTTGACTCAATCTATCCATTTAGTAAATAAACAAAGTTTTATTAAATAAACCTCTAATTTTTTTTTACCAATTTTTATTTGGAATATTTTTCATTTTAAAAAATCTACAAGGAGTGAGTGACATTTGGCCTAAGTTTAGTGATCATTCATCTTATGTTTTTTGCTTTTGATATTCAAGATCTAATAGGCACAACTCTTTAGAAGAGAACACCTTTTTTTTCTTTTATATCTTTTTGGTTCCTAACTAAATTTATAGAGTCATATGTCATTAAAATCCTTATTTGACTTAGTACTAGAATTTTGTTTACACCATGTTTAGGAAAAGTAGATTGATTAAAAAAAGTAAGGACTATTGAAATGGACTATTGATAAGAATATAAAATTTGTGTAGCATATACAAGTTTGAGGCATGATTGTTTGAAGGACAATAATTATAGAAAAAATTACATAACCTTCCATCCAAAGTCTAAAGTGTTTATCTTTTGATGTTTTCCATGAAAATTATAAATTATACACTTCAATTTTACGTGTGAATATAGCTTTTAAAAAATAAACAAATTGGCTCTTCAATCACAAACCTTTCTATTACGAGTTTTTTGGATTTCTTCTTATTGAAGTTTTTGAGACTACAGAAATCCATATATTATAATACATCTTAAATCTACCTTAGTTACAATTCAACATAAATATTATCAATTAAATAATTCAAATTTTAAATTTTTAAATTTTTTGTTTGAAAATTAAAGGTAGAAAACATGATCATAAGGATTCAAAGAAATAAAAACCTTACAAAATGCTGAAAGTTGATAGTTGATTTTTCTTTTTTTCAAAATTTTGAATTGTTAAAGGAAGAGTTTTAATTATTATGGTTACATACAATGTGCCTTACTAATGCATCAGTTATCCAATATGATACCCTTTTTTTTAAAATGTGATGGAAAAAATACAAGATAAAAGAAGAAATTAGTTAAATTTATCTTTTGGTTTCAATATCTAATCTATATATAACTTTATTTTGGTTGAAATAATGGATTTGCAAATATGCAATTACATACTAAGTACAATCTTACTTCTATTTAGTAATCATATAAATACATTACTATATAATCAAAGTAGGATTATAAAAAGAATTTGCAAAAAAAAACTTTCTTTATCAAGCACATATTAGTCTAATATTTATTATGCATCAATAAATAAAAATTTAAATGCATATCTATATATGTATATCAAATAAATTTATAAATTATATGATTAGGTTATGAAATTTTGAAAATTTTAATTTTAATTTGACCAAATTGAATTTGATTTATTTTCAGATACAAAGTCACTCACATCAATCACATTGAAACTAATAACTTCAAAATTCAACATATTATTCATGCACTAAATGTAGAATGAAAGTAAAATGCTTAATGTCAAAAAAAAGTATGTATATGGTATATTAATTCAAGAAATTTGATTAAAATAATAATGTTTTACAAGAATATACATAATCATTTAAAAAAATATTATTCTTCAAAAATAGATCAAATTCTTAAATAAAAGCCACCAAATATATTAACCCCTAAGTGCCCAGGAAAGCCGAAATGGCTTTTTGCTGTTTCGGTCAGTCTAGATAAAGGGGTTAAAATTGATATTTTTGCCTAAGATTTTTACTGGATGCTCCTTGTACTACAAAGTGTATGTGGTAAAATTTGCAAAGCCAAATTCCAATTTTAAGACCTTCGTCTAGAAATTTTAGGTTTCAAGTCTAAAAGCGGGCAGCTTAAAATTAGGCTTTTTTTAAAAAACAATTCTTGAAATATGTTCATAACCAAACCACCACTCAAATTCCGAAGAGACCCAAGTCAAAAAATATACCAATTTTATAAGGGCAGCCTCTAAAAATTACAAAGACAAGCTTCAATATTTTCAGTAATTTTTGAATTACATCTTTCAAAATTTGTCAAAATTTGAGATTTTGGAATTTTTCAAAAATAATTTTGCTCAAAAATCAAAAACTTATAAAGGCACCTAACCACCGTTCAGATTTTTCTAAAACCAAATATACGTAACGTCATGCATGTTTTACTATATCAACGTTTTTAGACCTGTTTCTAGAAAACAATTTTTATGAGAGCCAAAAAAAGGAATGAGTCTCTCAAATTTTCAATGGAGGTACTCAACTTGATTAGCTAGATGGTAGAAAATATCATTGAGCAAAATGTTTGGGGTAACAATCTTCAACTCCCCCTTTGCACCATTTTGACCATGTCATTCAGCCAATGCCCAAAAAAAGTTTTGCTGCAACTTTGAATATTATAATCTCGAAGATGGTAAACATCCAACGGCTGAAAATTTTATCAGTACTTTTAAAGAAGGTTTAGTACAAGACCTTATGGCTGGATGTCTAAACAAAGAAAATTTGTTTGGTTCAAATTGTCGTTTCTACAAGGTGGTCAAATATCACTGTTTTGGAGGTTTTGAGACCCAAAACATGCTTGGGCACTTAGGGGTTAATATAAATCTTTATGCATGAAAGAATTAAATTTGCACAGAGGTTGCATAGTTAAAGCATTATAAATGAATCATCAATCAATTAAGCATAACATTATAAAGTTCCACCAGAATTCAACATATTTTTAGAGTACATTATGAATGTAATACTTGTTTTATTTGTACATTTTTTTTGCATTTTTTACTACAATAAATAATGTAATTTTGATATACAAGTAGAATTGTGATACACTTTAATTTGAACAAACTTAAGATTGTTACATTTATTTTAAAGTTCAGCTTATATTTTGATCAATGTATAACAAATAATCTTACTATTGCCAAAAATCAACTTTTGTCTATTATCCATGAATCCAAGGTAGCTTAGTAGCCCACTTGGTTTGAAATTTCCAATGCTTGTCATACCTCCTCTGCTTGGCAGACTTCTCACTTGTTTTTTTCCTCTTCTTTGGAAGCGGAGAGTTGACCTCCTCCTAAGAGCTTCTTCTTCGTCTGTTGGCACCTTAGCAAGGTCTCCTATATCCTTCCCTGATACATCTCACTCAGAAGAAAGGAGGATGACTCGCGATTTTGAGGACAACATCTAAGTGTCCCCAGATCCGGACGATCCTTCAGGAGTAACTATATCTACAGCCCTCTGCTATAGCCATGGCCCATAGAAAATCAACAAAACCAGAAACCCCGTAAACAAAACCCAAAATCCAAATACCCGAATTGATCAAATTCCAAGATCGTGAATTGTGGGAGAAAAGTAGTTGGAAAACCTCTGAATCCTATAACACAAACCAGATGATTGACACAATACAACATTCCACAATTTATGCAGAAGATCATACAAGCACAAAGAAACACCAAAGAGGCAATACGCCTGAATCCTCAGCCACCAAAAATAATCACAGCCATTATAGCAGCCGCTCAAATTCAATTGAAAGGCGCACAAAAAAGACCGGATTGTGCAAGATCAGAACACTAAACAATCTGATGAGCCTCCAAGCTACTCCTCCCCCTCAAGCCCTCAATCCTGAGCCAAAGAATTTGTGGCAAACATGTAGTATGAGACTTTAGAGTAAAGGCGATCTCACCAAGAAATGAGCGCAATGAATGGTGATACTCAGGCACAAGAAGCGTAAGTTAAAGGCGAATGGAATCCTAATCTGAACCCAAAAATGGCAACAACGCGAGGGGATGTAAGCGCCTGCTATGACAACTCTACAATGGGAGCGCGTGCCACTAGCGATGGTGGGACCGTGAATGCGTAGGAAGTGGCAACTTTGCAATTGTAGATGGCGCATAGTGGGCAGCTTGAATGCCGAGACAACGCCTCCGTTACCTAGATCATGTCACAGAGGTCGTCAGGGTGGACATTGTGGCAAACTTAAATTGGCTACAACACAATTTTTATTTTTATATTTCAATAACATTGTTTGCCCAATCAAAATGCTTAGGGCAAGCTAGCTGCAATTTGCCCAATTAAAATGGGTTGCTAGTAAACACTTAGTTTGTACTCTAAAGAACCTGTTTGTTTGTGTATGGTATCCGATGTATGCAAGTTCATAATCCTTAAGCTATGTATAATTACTAGATAAAATCATCAATTACATTAAGTTAATTCTTCTAAAACAATATTATTATAGGATGATCAATCTTCAAATGACATGATGAAATCAAGATTTTGTATGTATCATTTTCTAAAGACCATGATTTATATTTAATTTGATTTTGTCATGTACATTTGTCATTTAAATAGTTACATAGGTTAGTTAGTGAATTTTTATTACACAATAGAAAAACAATAATTCACTTAATACTATCTTCAAATTATATGTATTTATATATGTATATGTATATGTATATATAAATATGTATATATGTATATATATATATATATATTTATATATACATATACATATATATATATATATATATATATATATATATATATATATATATATATATATATATATATATATAAAAAATGCCAAAGAATTATATTTTCCAAATTTTGTAGTTACATCTAACACTTAGAATAATGAATTTCTATCATTCTCAAAGTGCTCTCACCATTCAACAATGCATTGTTTCAAATAGATTGAGCTTTCATAATAACTCTAGCCCGTGACTATACTTACATGTACAAGGAGATGATCAAATAAATTTCATACTCATAACTTATTTCTATGCTAGATTTATGCAACTCTTTTACAATCACCATGTGCTTATTTAACTTAAGCAATGCTATTGGATAAATCAAATTGACAATGTCCTATCTTGAAATTTGTTGGTTGAATCCTTATACCGTAATACCATAGCAGATTCGTCACGTAGAAAACGATTTTTATTTTTTTTGTTTTTATTTTTTGTGAAAAAATAACAAAATATTGCAAAAATTGATTTATTCTATTTTCTATATTTTTCTGTCTTCATAAATTTTAATAAATTTATACGTTTTTTATTTCTAGAATTATTTTTGGACAAACCTGCAGAGGTATCAATTCTAAAATAGAAAACGAAGTTGTGGATGAACAGTGAAATATGTGAAATGCTGGAATTCAGTCATATCAAGATTGAAAGGATCCCCTGACAGAAGAATGGCAATGAATCTTCCACATGGTCTTGCCTTCGCCATGTGTTACACATTATCAAAATGCTGCTTCCGAGATGCTCACTCCATGATGTGAAAATCCAACAATTGAACCGAGTCTGTTTCCCTGGCTTTGACTCTCCCGCTATGAACTTTCTTGCTGTAGGTACACAATATTATTGCGCCCTGGTGTGCACTTCAAGCCAAACACATGACTTTTGTTCGACTTTTACATGGGGCTCTTATCAGACACTTGAAACTCCTGCCACTGTGTCCAAATCATAAAGATATAAAAAGGGCGGAAAGGGGAAAAAAAAAGGAAAAAAGAGAAGAATTTTGTTCTAGACTCTGTAGTAGTTGGCACCTTCTTTGCATGCACAGAATCAACCATTTTCTTCTGATGTCAATCCAGTTTCAACTGATACAATTTCATTTCCACAAATGTATCTGTGTCATAGCTTACAATGATAACCCATTCATTGTAAAGCACTCCTAATGATGTATCATCAACAAATAATTCTGATGCATAATTTCACTGATGTAGTGGGCACAGAGAAAATAACCAATGTGTTGATTTTATAACCATCTTCGAGGTTGAATATATCAGTTGCTCTCTAATATGCACTGGGTACAGGCTGGCACAAGTAAACTCCATCACTAGCCTCAAGAAACAAGCTGAGAGACGAATTCTTCAAGCTAAGTGCAACGGATCTTTTAGTGAAATTTAGACAACAGCC
The DNA here is from genome assembly GCA_014871385.1 of Ceratodon purpureus. NCBI lineage: Eukaryota > Viridiplantae > Streptophyta > Bryopsida > Pseudoditrichales > Ditrichaceae > Ceratodon > Ceratodon purpureus. The sequence goes on from CM026427.1 coordinate 16,907,717, forward strand.
TTACATGTTCAGGAGTAGGTCAGAACTAATATTAGTTTATGGAATTAACTTAAAAATAACAAGCTGTCAAGCTAATTGGGGCCAGTGAACACAGAATGTTGGCACATGCACAGTATCAACTTGCCAAACTTAGTTTACTGGAGATAGGCATCTTCGGAGTTGCCCCAAGAGTGCAATAAGTGAAGGAACAGTGCACACTTAGCTCAACGTATCTTGGTTGCAACGTCTACAGAGCGGTGAGGCTCTCAAGCTCTTAACCGAGTCTAATGCAAGCTGGATAACTCACATAATCTGCATGATGGACCTTGTTTTCTCATAATCTATAATATGGTTGACATTTTTCCCCTAGAATCAAGTATCCTTGGACTTCTCCCTAGAACCTGTGTGGTTTGACCCATTTCACAAATCATTTTGTATGATTGCTCTTTGATGACGGTGCAAGGGACGTCAGAGGACTGAAGGAACTTGAGTTGCTGGGCAGCTTGTGTGATGTGGGCAGCAGGAGCTACACGGGTTGGAACATCGCAGACTTCCAAGGATTATTCGGAATTGATCGAATGATACAAAGGTGCATGTCTCCCATACTGGCTGAATGTTGGAGTACTATGGCAGCTGTGCAGGACCGCAGGTACTTGTTGGTTGCTGCCTACCTCCGAAGACAGGCCCACCAGTAGAGTCAGATAAGCTTCCCAGGCGTCACGTTGCGAGGCGGTGTGGATAAAGTGGAAAAATTGCAGAGTGAAATTAGTGCCTGAGTTCAGGTAAATGAAATATGACACTAACTTAGGCCAGATGAAAGCTTCTGAAGTGCTCCACTTATTTGCCACAATTTGGTGAGAATCGTTCGCAGAGATTCTGGGTCAGCTGGTCTGATCAGAAAGCCGCTGATTCTTTACATAATTTGGTTGTGGTGAAACATTGAGTTTATATTCACTGCATGAATAATGATTGTGGAACGAATTTTGACTCCGACTCTCTGCCTAATACATCGCCTTCCTTCGACACCAAGACGTGGCAGCCATAGATGGAAGTGCTTTCAAGCAAGATGACCCTCAAATAATTGGGATGAAATCCAAAAGCCACACATGCACAGCGGCGGCTGTGGCCAACGCGCTGCGTAGCTTCTGCAGCACATTACAAGTTCAAGCTTTGCCAAGGACAGCGCGCAAGCTAACTTGCTGATTCAACAGGTGCCAGATATCCAGCTTGCTTGTGCACAACTTACAAGGGTGCCGTACAAGAACAAAAAACAAAAAAACAAACCATACTAGGCAACCCATCGATTGGCAACCAGCAGGGGACCAGTAATTAAGTAGTTACAGGGGAGGTTTAATCTGCTTAAGTAAACTTGGAGCTACAATATTGGACAACGAGTACGGTGATTCTTTGGCAGCAGTACCCAAGCCAGCTGGGACTAGGATCAATGACAAGTTTGATTTTGAGCTGGTGCCTGGATAAGTCCATCTGGACTTGAAGTTGTTGGTAAACGAAATTGCTCATGTCCGACACCAAGACAACTGCAGAAGCTAGAGTTGGTTATTTTGGTATTTGGTGAAGTGAGCTCTCTGTGCATGAACGTGCATGGACATTTGGAGTGGCGATGGAAACGTCGAACACCGCCTTTGAACGGGCTCTCAGCTTTAAACTCCATTATTGGAGTTCCTCAACTTTGCCTCTCAAAGGATTGAATGTGAATAGACGACGATGACGAAGACGACGCCAAAGAGTCTCAAGAGCCGTTAGCTGTAGAAGTCGTTGCTGTCCATATCATTGCAGAGAAATACATGGTTAACGTCGACAGGCGAACCGTAACGCTTGCTAAGAAATTAATCACGGATTTAATTTTTCCTGAATATTGTAATTCGATAATATATTGAATTGGCCAAACGGAAGACCCAAGTCATGGTCAAAGTCATGCCGTGGCCCACGTGGTGATGAAAGCTCCAAGCAAGCTGCAAATTTATGAGCAATGATACACCACATGATGCAGTTGTGGCCAAACTCATGCAGGTAATTGGGAGTAAATCATCATCAAGGACGAAAGTCCTACAGTAAATGGATTAGATGAATCGTAAGAAACAAAGAATATTTTAGGAAGGTACAGCATGAGCAGTGCTGCAGATGTGGCATCGACCAGCTTAGCTTCAAGTCAGCCTTCCAACAATTAGGGGGAGGTTGTATCACTTTCGATGCAAGAACTGATCAACGCGCCCAGGTTTGTCTGATTTTGGTTTTTAACTTACTTTCTCGGAAGGCCCCACTCCAGGTAACGATTTCCCCTGTCTGAGAGCTGCGGCTAATTTTCCTGGATTCACCGCTAGCCCGGGTCAGTCACAATGCCGGTTATAAGCTTGTCAAACTCTGTGAAAGGCAAACTGGTATATGAGCTCTCAGAAGATGGTGGAGAGTGTCACAGATTGATTAGTAGCCGTTCAAGACAGAATACCTGATCTAGAACTCATGTAACTTGTGGAGTGTATGCAGGAACTTGTAGAGCTTGTTTGGGAGGAGTGTGGTGGTGGATTGGAGCTGGAATAGGTGGGAAGTTGATTGAGATCATCAGGTTGTGGAGATGGCGAGGGTAACGATGTGGGCCGCGGTGCTGCAACTAATGGTGATGGTGGCGTGGACATGGAGTGGAGTGGAGGGTCAGGGGTACTGGGAGGTGGTGGTGCCGAATGCCGGAATTGCGTCAATGCATTCGGCAGTGACGCACTTGGGTAGTGTAGTGTTGCTGGACCGGACCAACATCGGTGACTCGCAGCTCCCACTCCCCAACGGCGTGTGCCGTGACAACCCGGCCGATCGAGTATGTCTAAACACACTTTTCTCTCATTAAACCATTCCATCACTAGCTCTAGCTTGACTGGTTTCGGACATCATATATGCACCATGACTTGGAGCGAATTTGAGTCGTGTCTATAACTCTTTTAATGGACATCTATTGAATTTACTTCACGGATTCCCAATGTCATAGAGTTCCAAAGTTTACAATCGAATTCGTTCCTCAGACTGACCAACAGGAATAAAATATCTGAGTCACAGTGAGAGTCAACTATAGTATAATTATTAGATGGAAATTGTTTCTCAAGACACTCTGCATCGAAATGTTTCGGGTATACACATATCATTTTGACATATAAGTCTTAATGATATGTAAGTTCGACTTTGTTGAATTGAAGTGAGGTGTATTGCTGTGAATTTGAGATGCATTACGGTGTAGATATTCATTATGTTGACAATTTCTAACAATTTTGGCAGTGTAGGAAGTACTCTCTAAAGCTGCACATTTCGGAATTCTTAACCTCATTTCGGCAGTTGTGTTCAACTGCCATAGTAATGAATATCCTCATCACCATTTGTTGTGTCGGTAACATTAATTAAGTAGTGCTCAATGTCATTTGTGTCATGCAGGCAAACACACACGACTGTACTGCGCATTCGGCGCTCTACACGCCAGGCTCGAATGCAATTCGGCCGCTGTTTGTATTTACCGATACGTGGTGTTCATCAGGCCAATTCGATGGGAATGGCATGCTTGTGCAGACCGGCGGCGACGCTGATGGTGTCACGAAGGTAAACCATTCCCGCTCAGATCATAACTCTCTCCCATTTCCCCCTTTCTGTAAATTAGGTCTAGACGTGCTCAGCAACACCCCAACGGCAGTGTGCCAGTGTCCACCATAGCTCAGAGAGGAACCTTGAATCATTCAATTGTGTGCAATTGATCACTCCCAGATTCGGACATTCACGCCATGCGGCGATGGCAACTGCGACTGGGTGGAGACAGCCACGAATCTGCAGGAAGGGCGATGGTATGCCTCCAACCAAATCCTCCCCGACGGCACCCAGATCGTGGTGGGCGGGCGTGGCTCCACGACGGTCGAGTACGTCCCCGCCAACGGCCGCGGCACCTCCTACCTCGACCTCCTCGCCACGGTACGCAACCACCCCTTCTCTCACTCAATTACTCCCAATCATCACCACTTCCCAAGTCAAAGCGAGTCGCCGAACGCTTCCAAAGGGCCTCACCTGTCGCATCACATAGCTCCTGGCCATTGACAAGAGCATCGGCACCTTTCGCTTCGTCCGTTCGTCTTTGTCACCACTCCCCGACTTTTGCATGTCCCAGGTTGAGTGAACAGTGCAAGGTTATGCATTATTGTACCTGACGATGGCGCTGGGGTCCACTCCATGGTTGGATGCAGACTGGCGACGCGCAGCAGGACAATCTGTACCCGTTTGTGCACCTCCTGCCGAACAACCAGCTTTTCATCTTCGCCAACCGCGACTCATGTCTGTTCGATTGGCAGACCAACACTATCGTCGGAACTTTGCCGCAGATTCCAGGCGAGCCCCGGAACTACCCGTCGGCTGGAAGCTCCGTGATGCTGGCCTTGTCGGCGGCGGATGGGTTCACATACGCCGAGGTGCTGGTGTGCGGGGGCGCGCAGTATGGCGCGTACATGAGCGGCAACACGGGCGCTCCAGCGTCGAAGACATGCGGGCGCATCGCGCCGTTGGCAGCCGGGGCGGGGTGGGCAATGGAGGACATGCCGCAGGCGCGCACCATGGGGGACATGGTGCTCCTCCCATCGAAACAAGTGCTCATTATCAACGGCGCAGCGGCCGGCTCGCAGGGGTGGGGCGGGGCGAGTAACGCCGTCACCGCGCCGGACCTCTACAGTCCTTACAACGCAGCCGGAACGCGATTCCAGACTCTGACGGGCACCAACGTCCCCCGCGTCTACCACTCCACTGCCAATCTCATCCAGGACGGGTCTGTCATCGTCGCGGGATCCAACACCCATCAGTTCTACACTTTCACGGGCGAGTTTCCCACCGAGCTTCGCGTGGAGCGATTCATCCCCCCCTACATGGGCGGGGGAATTCAGGTCACCGCAGGCCCTGCAACTCTTGCTTACGGGGCTGCCTTCACCGTCACGGTGGCGGCCAACAATCCCACCACCATTGAGCTCAACCTCATCGCTCCGCCATTCGTCACACATTCCTACTCCATGGTATGTGCACCAACCCTTTCTAGATTTGAAGCTTCATGTATCAAGCTCGATTTCATGTGTGGATTCTGACATCTGCGTACTACTGATCATTGCAGGGTCAGAGGTTGTTGCAATTGGCGGTGTCGGCCCCGGCGGGTGATGGCAACGGGGGTTACAACGTCGACTCGACGGCGCCACCGTCCAATGTTGTAGCCCCGGCGGGTTACTACATGATGTTCCCTGTCGCGGATGGCGCCGTGGGATACGCATGGTGGGTGAAAATCGGATAAACATAAACAAACACTCTCCCAACATTCCGAGCAAGTCAATAAAGTTCTGAAGAAGAATGTACAACTACTCCGAAACGAAAGTTGAAGCGAAAATTGTAACATGATCGACTACTGCTGAACCGGATTTCATGAAGTGCAAAATATTGACTCAGGACCGTGAGGAATCACGAATAAGATCGCCGGAGACGTCACCGGTGAAGAATATGCACACGATACTCAGCGGCGAATTCCAGCCTGAAAATTACATGTATACTATGGGATTTCGATTCATGATAGTGATTTTCTCTCGCTGGCTCAGCTCTTAGAGATCTGTGGAGGATTTTATTAATTTGGGTTTTCAGATCGGAGTACAAATCGTAGACCATCGAACAATAAGAGGCGAATTGCCTGCATTGAAATTATCTCCGATCTCCGGAGTGTAGATTTCGATGTGTGACTTGCTAGGGGGTTAGATAGATAGATAGACAGCGTGGTGCATAATTCTGCTTCTTCGTCAGCTGTGATTTTGAGTATTCTGTGGACGTTAACATCATTCCATCACTGGCACTGATTTCTGTGGAATATAATGCTGCTCGTGGTGAAATATTGTAATGTTCATGGTTGAATACTTCTTTATTGAGTAAAATTGCATTGAAATTTGTGGAGCTGCAATCATTCTTGTGTCCAAGTTCAGGCATTGGAGCATCTTATGATTTGTAGCATGGGATGCAACGACCATTATAATTTATGGGTTCTCACAGAGTTGCTTGAAATGTAGTCGAAGTTAGTTCCTGCATTTCGATGATCTGGTGTTGGAATGATTCCGTCAATGAACTGTGTGCTAAGTACTTGAGAACTGGAGCAAGTGCCTGGCAGGTGGCATGTGTTGGAAACAGGATTCCTCTATTCGATGTCAAGCAGTTAGACTTGACCCATGATCCAATGCCTGATCTGACGAAGATTAGGATGCTGATGCAGATTGCGAGGTCAGTACAGTCGAGGCAGAGGTACAGCCCACTCCGTATGACCACAAGACCATGCAATTGTTGACAGTGTATCACTTTCAAATCTTGTGCAGGCACTGCACCGACTTTTCGGTACTGGAAACAATCAAATAAAAATATATTTTGGACTCTTAAAATTCAAAATCTGACTCAACATCAGACGTTCTGGAACACACTGTGCGCCTGCTAGTAGTAGGTTACATGACATTTCGAGATATCACAACAATATTTGCAACGTTTCGTTGTTTATATATTCTGGATTTCATGGACAAACCGATTCGACATCACCGGTGATGAAGAAACCATGCAGACACAGCGGGCCTGGCGTAAATACGTTATCGGTGGATATGATTGCTCAATGTTGATTTCGCCATAGCCATAGCAAACATCTACGGGCACTGAAGTTGTTGATAAAACATTGTTATCGGTGGATATGATTGTTCAATTATTTCTGATCAAACGCATCTATCGGTACATTAGTTGCTAATGAAACAAGTTATATTCTGGTAATGAGGCTCAGTGAAATTCTTCTGTATTAGAAGCATATAACTAGGCAATGAAACTATGCTAGTGTTAGTGATGGCAATGTTTTCACTCAGAATCACTTCTGCAAATTGATATATGTTCTTGTTCAATTTAATTACGTCCAGCTTGGTGAATAAACGTCAAAGAAAATGCACACATGACAATTTTCCGACATGTATTTCTGAGATCTTGGTATGAAAACTAGCTGCAACAATTGCAACTGCTGGGTGGCATAAAAGTTGCACATGGTTGGTGACAGGATGGCTCAACTCACCATGATATGCCATAAATTCTCAATTATGTCTTTGACGAATGGAACGAGACTTCTAATTTCTCATGGAGCCGTTGCTGGAAGGGGTCATCTCCGCCAGCAAAAGCTGGAGCCTAACTTTCTCTCGTGGAACCTAACTTCATCACTTGCACTCATAGAACTGCCATTGAAAATAATTAGAACAATTGATCTGACCTCAATTCGCGGCCAGCTTTCTTCATTTACAATTCGTTGCAAACTGCAAATCAGGGCATGTGATAGCGCGGAATTTCATATTAGGATGTGTGCTGTTTGCAAGTGAATAATTCTCACTACTGGTAGCAAATGGATCAGCTCTCATGCAGGTCACAACTGGGTGTTCGTAATGTTGACAAAGACCAGATCAGCACAAATCAGGGACAGCTGAGCATTTAATTAAATACTTGGACGAGAAACAACTACTGGATAACTTTGAATCAACCCGCATGGTTACCCATGCCACTCACCAAATTGCAACGTGCACACAGAAATTACAGGGACACAGAACTACGTGCTCTAGCCTAAAGTCCACGGTTAAGAGACCCCCTCGTGTGCTAAACTTAATTACACTAATCATCCACCACCTGCTTGATCTCATCAACTTGGTCTAAGCTAACAATATACTCAACCCTACCGAGCACTGTAACCCACTTGTGCAGGGCACAACGTCCATGCCATGGACTCATGAAGACGACCTGGCCGCGAAGTACTCTACATACAGAGCCCGAAAACTAATATGATCCTGGTTCATTGAATGCAAATGCAATGTAAGTTAGAGTTTAGAAAACCATGGGACCGGGGCTCCATTATGGCACCATCACCGCATCTTTGGGCCGTCCAGGAATCAGCAGAAAGTGATCAGTCGGAGCCATTTAAATGCGCAACAAGTGGGCTTCTGTGCAGAATTTCTCGCCGGCTCTACACACACTCCACTGTGATGAGACGGTGAATTTAGCACGGGACGATGAGATTGTAACCTCCTGGCCCTGACATTGGTGCTGGTGCCGGTGCCGGTGCCGTTATAAGAATGTGGGACTGCTACTGATCTTAAAAGGGATTCACCAAACTAGTTTCGGTTTTCTAAGTTTGGTTGCACCCGCACGCCCTCCCACTAGATCTCTCTCATGAATAATCAGTAGTTGGAGAAGACGGCGGTGATGCTATAATCAGCTGTGTGTGTGTATATTCAGGCTATGGTACATGAATCAAACTATTATTATTCATCATGTAGAGATTCCTCATTGCATGTATCCGAAGCTTGCGATGGTGAGAAAATTACTAGACTTGTGCTGGATTGAAACTGGAAAGACGTGTTAAAAAAACATTGATAATTGTGCAATGAAACTGGTTTCTCATTGTGTCCAGTAACAGTTTTTTTAAGTTGTTTCTAATTAAAATGGTAACTGTGGCAGTGGATTTATATATATTTTTTATTTTTTATTTTTTTTGAAGCAACAAAAGAAGATTCATTGCAGGAAAATAGAGTAGGGGGGAAGCACAATAAAGTGAACCAAAAAAGTGCTTATCTTTTCACCAATTTCAGCCCCTTCCGTAAACACTAGAGAAAGTGGGATCTATGTTATGTCGATGCAAGATTAAGTTTGGGATACGGAAAGTAGACTTGATCTTCTTCAACTTCTCAAAGTTGCGGCAGAAGACATTGAGTTTACAATGGAAAACGGAGACGTCGAACTCGGGCAAAGTGAATGGTCTCATTTGGAAAAGTGAACAAAACGGTTTAGGGTTTTGTCCGAAATCACTTTTAATTTTGCGGGGCCCTCCGTATGTTTAAGAGGGGGGAAGCACAATAAAGTGTACCAAAAAAGTGCTCCGCTCATTGTCAATTTCAGCCCCTATCGCAAAGACATAAGAAAGTGGCATCTCGGTTGTTGGTATGTTGGGAAGAAGTTTGGGTTTAGAAAATAGACTTGATTCTCTAAAGTGTGGGAAAATATGGTACGAATTCGCGTCTTCTACAATGCTGTACGAGAACCTCAAAGTCTGACAAAGTGAATGTCCACATTTAAAAAAGTGATAAGAACAATGTCGAATGTTGTCGGAAATCACTTTTGACTCCACCGGGATCTCCGTTTGTGAATTGCGGATGTATAAATGGCAATGACCACTTGAAATGAAAGTTTGGGTGCACGAGAAGTATTTCAAGGACGTTTTTTAAAACACTGTTTTCCGTGAAACTTTTTGTGAGGTTTTTTTCACCGAACACTGTTTTTTAAATTGGAAAAAACATCCTCTAAAGACAATAGAGGTCCCCAAGTAAAGAAATTAAAACTTTGAAAAAGTTCATTTTCATGATTTAGAACTAGCGGTCAAGTTAAGTTTCAATTGAAGATGTTCTTTTTATGGAGATGCGTGTAAAATATCTTATGTCATCTTAAAAAGTGACTAAAATGCTCAAAAACTACACCAAAATCCTCAAAATCAGCTTTGAGCCTTCAAAAACAGCACACTTCATATTCACTTGTTAGTGGTCACATTTTGCACTTTGTGGTCCACTTTATTGTGCTCTCCCCCAGTACAAACAATGGATTTATATATTTGATTCAGAACATGTTGTGGAGAAGAATAGAGAGAAAGTAAGGGCCGGTTTACACTATGGTGGAGGAGAAGGCCTCCGGTCGGCCAAGAATGCTTGGCCAAGACATGGTTATATGAGGCAAATGGTGGATGTGCCGGAGAAGAATTAAAGGCAATAAAATATTTTAAAAGGAGTCTTGACCGGTTATAGTCTAAACACCTAGAGGAGAAGCTTAACGGACAAGTCCACCGGAGAAGTGTACCGGTGAAGAAAAACTCACCAAATTGTGAAGTTTTTTTTTGATAAGAAATCACAATTCTCTACATTCACATTGTAACAAAAGATTTAAACAAGAATTGTTTTCATAAAAAAATGAATATGTATATGTATGACAATTTGTCTAAACTTCAAAATTATTTTGTTATCAAATTATGCGGAAGAATAATAAAAAAATTGGTTGATTTTCACTTTTCATAATTAAAAAACATCTCATGATAATATAATATTCAGTTTTAGTCAAAAAAATAATTAAAATTACCAAATTGCCAATTGTCAAATTTGGCCCATATATCAACACCTAATCAATAACAAAAATACCATTGGTACCCTCCATGCTGATGTCTTAAAAAACATGATAAAAAGCCCAAAAAATAAAGTCTAATCCATCAAAATGGCTTTGTAAAAAAAAATACAGCATGTAGAGCTAGAGTGAGAAGTGTATATATGTAATTGTAAGAAATAGAGGTCACATTGAAAAGGTGGAGGTGACCCACTAGCCGAAGAGGCTAATCTTGGCAATCATGAGGTATATGATTCGAATCCCGATGGCCCAATCTACGGCCTAGATTTTGTTTTGAAAATTAATTTTTTATTGACTTGGGCTTCTCTGGAGGTGGAGTTTCTTCTTCGGCCTCTTGAGGCCGGATAAGAAACTCTTCCTCCGGAGAAGCCCAAGTCCAAAAAGTGCTGCCATATAGGCGGCCATGTCATTTTATCATTTATGAGAAAACTTCACCACCATTCTTGTCTTCACCTAGTGTAAACACCTTCCGGTGAAGAGTTGCATTTTCGGCCAATCACATTTCACAAACGTCATTTTTTTCTTGACCGGTGGACTTCTTCACCGTAGTCTAAACTGGCCCTAACTCGGGCCGAAGGCCCACGTGAATAAAGCATCCGTTGGAAATTGAGGTACTAAGTATGCCACCTGGACCTACAAAGTGCATGCTAACCTTGATGCCTCCTTTTGGAAGGTGGACACTATAACTACTTAGCCAACCTAGGCTAGAACTAAGTACCATTATGAAGAACGGACATGTTCTCCACCCCAAGGACAATTTAAGGATACCCATGCAACAAGGTCAAGAGACCCTCCACCAAGATTGGATGGATCAATGGTGGTAAAGCCCCGGGCGGCATGGGGAGGAGAAGAATACTCTAATGTGAGAAGCTTGACATTCTGCGTGTGATCATCGATGTTTTCATTGATTTGTAAATTTACCCAAGTTAGCTCAGATTTGAAGTGTAGAATAATCGTTTTTTAGGATTTTTTTGTTGCATGATTGAAAATTCCTTTCATTTATAACAGTGTTAAGCCTCCTTTGTTTTCTATTTCTTTTTCTTTTCCTTTGAATGAATGGTGATCATTAGGTCAAGTAAAAAATATTTCGGAGAAGACCTTAACCCCTAAAGTTTTTGGCCATAAAATCCCAAATTCATCCTCAATTCTGCCCAGCTTTAGTTCAAGGTAGAATTATGCAAATTCAAACGTATTTTAAAGAATCTAACCATAGGATCTAGTACCTGACTTGTACAAGTATGTGTAAACAAAATTTTAGATTGTAAATCCTCACCATTTGGAAGATCATAAGGTTTGAACTTGAAATAAAAGTTTTTTTTGAAACTGCCCAATAGGGACAGCCACCCTTCGGAGAGTGAAACAACCAATTTTTTGAGATTGTGTGGTTGGAGGCTCTTCAGTTTTGGATTCTAGAGTGAGTTGGGAGTATGTTCAAAAAAACTGAAGACAATACAACACACAAAAGCATTGGAAAACCACATTTCCAGTGACGGGAGTCAAATGCAATGCATATACACTGGCTCTTTTTCCACACTACAAATGCCTTAGAAAATCATCTATTTTTTGATATCCGAACGGTGTATACATGCATTTGTATGGAAAAGAAATTGTAGAAGAAAAAAAATCCAAAAAAGAAATAAATCCAAAATAGATATGAATTTTACTGTGGTTTAGGAGGAGAAAATGGTGAAGGAAAAATGGGTGACAAAGTTGACCCAATCACTGTTGATCTGTCTAAAAGTTTTTATCAAACTTGGAACTTTGGCTGAATATATCTCAAGATCCGTACTGTCAAAATTTACAAAACTTAGTACATATTATAATTGGATGGCTCTGAACAAGATCCCACGGTTGGATTTTTCAAAATCAAGTTTAAAAAAAATTGTGAAACGATTTCAGAAAGGATCATTTGGAAGTCACTGTAGACTGTCACAAATTTGGTACACCACTTCGATCGGCCACAAACCTGCCCTAGCTGCCCTAAACTGAATTTTGATCTTTAAACACAAATTATTTCTTAACTACGGGCCCGATGTAAGTAAAATTTGGTCTTATTAGAAAGATATGACAATTTCCCATGCTATGCCAAAGTTATAGCCACATCCGATAAAATTTGACTCATAGGGAGCCTTAAATCATACCAAAATTGTTGAGTTGATGCTTTAGGGGTTAACCTGCTAATGTTCACATCTTTCTTAGAGCTCTAAGATCAAGCCATCCATTACCAACCAAGTCCCATCGGCTGCATGTAGGGTATATAGAAATAGTCACGGGATGGATGTATTTCCAATCATATTCGATTTTTGTAGACGCTTATAAACAGGCTTAGATGGTTCACTCTTAGTAGTTCTTACATATTTGTATTGAAGATTTCTGACTTTCTTTTATCATAATTATATGAACCATGATGATTAGAAACTACTCCTACAAGGAGCAGCTATGTAGCACTCTATAGATTGGTTATGAGTTACAGACAACTTTTCTCTTCAAATAACTATAAATATTTGAATAGTGGGAATAAAATCATGAAAATTTTTGCATTCAACAACAACCTTATGTTTGCACATATGAAAAATCCTAAAAAAATTATATACTTTAATATAATATGCTAAAATCCTTAAGTGATTAATTACAGGTGGATCAACCTTACTGTTCTTTGGAATCTTCTTGATGAAGGATTTAACCTCTAAAGGACAATCTTCCATATTTGGGCTTTTTAAGAATTTGAACATGTACCTGTGACTTCAATTTAAGTCAAGCCTTTTTTTAACTTTTTGTTAATGTTTGCCGCAAGAAAGATTTTGAGGGAATATAGTTTTTTTTTTCGATAGGACATTTAAAAAAAAGTTTTGGTCTTCAAAGTAAAATTTTGTGTTCGGTGGGCAATTTGGGCAGCCATGCTAAATACATCTGATACTTCTAAGATTTTTTCTATAAATACTTAATGTTATCATCTTTGAGTTTTCTAAAATAAAAAACCTCTTTCAATACAAAATGTTCAATTTACAAAATATCAAAGTTTTCTCACCGTTTCAGGCAGTGTACCAAAAAACTTCTTCTTTCTTTCATAAAAGTTAGAAAATTTGTTTTTTTCCGTTTTTTTTTTTTTTTTTTTTTTTTTTTTTTTCACTTAAAGGATGGACATCAATCTTTAATTTGGCTGTTTAGATAAGGACTTTATAATATAATGGCTAAAAAAGAAATAAGAATCAACATAGTTTTGTATTCAACTTAATTAAAATATTGTTTTCAACATGCTATACTTGTCTTTTGTGTGTAATTTTTTTTACACAATTGGCTAACTTAGTCGTCTATGTCATGCACCAAAACCGCCAAAATTCATAATGCAAAAAACCTAAGGAAAAAAAAAGTTAGAGTGTGTTGACCTAGTGCAAAATTGTGTCAAAAAGGTTTGTTTTTAAATTTCAATTGCTATAATCTTCTAATCTCTATGGTCGATTATGATGAAATTCATTGAGCTATCTACTACAATAATCTAATTTAAGATCTTAAGGTTAGGTTTAGAAAATAATGATTTTTTAGTCAATCATACTTTTTACATTGGGAACGGCAACTTTGAAGTGTTTTTTGATGAAACATAGCCAAGGAACTTTAGGGATAGAGGGGGGGGGGGGGGGGGGGGGAATGTTTGGAAGAGGTTGCAATAAATGTTATATAGAGAAGGCAAGTATAAACCAAGAACCTATGACATTTTGGCAATAAAAAAGTTCTCTAGCTTATGCCAAGTTGGACCAAATATCTAATATCCTTTGTTGAAAGCGACGATGATCAAATAAAAGGTAAACATATGTCTCAATTCTACAAAAGCAAAGGCAGATTGGAATGGAAGGAGAAAAGATTCCACTTATGACAATACAAACTCCTCAAGCTATAAACCTCATTGACGCACCACATAAAGATAGTGTGTTCTTGGGATTATCACCGCAATTATCAATGTAACTAAGCACATGGTTTCTAAAGGCCATCCCTTTAAAAATGGCCTCACGCAATCTAGTTAGTAGATCAAGGAAGTCATCAAAATGTTTATTGGAGAAAATAACTTTGAAACAGGCACACAATATTGTAATCTCTAGACGTCTATAATCTCAGGTGAAATACTCAGAGGGCATCACCGGAGATTATAAACATCCTAGCAGGGGATGAGTATTTCCTAATCATCTAGGTGTGTGAGGAATGCTAGTGTTGATTTCTTTCCTAGGATGGAAGTGAATCTTTGATAGACTTGCAAATTCAACCTTGTAAACAGTTGTCAAAGAGTGCTCTAGTGTAACAAGTGCAGCATTTGAACGCCTTAGGGAAGCCTCGGACTTCATACTAGCTACCAGTCAGAAACCCACCCAAGATAATTTGCTAGAGGAAGGTTTGCAACTTGGCAAGTTTGTATTTGCACCATCCAACTTAAAAGAGCAAGCACTTGTGGGAGAGAAATCTAACATCCTTTGTTTCTAATAAATAATATATTAAAGTTTTAACCTTCATACATGTGGCTCATTAGCTTAAAATTTATAGGAAAAGTATAAGGATTACTATATTTGCCTAATGCCATAGTAAATGCATATGCTCGTATCAATTTGTTGAATAAACAGAGTATATAAATGAGAATTCTAACTATTTGTATTAAAAGCCTCATGTGAGCCATGGTTCAACACATGCCCTATTGATTTGTCAGATGTCTTATTATTTCCACACATGATCCATTAGTAGATTATCTTTGGTGATGTGGCATTTTGAATGGCTCAATATTTGAGCCATTAATGGAAAGCAAGATGAAACTACAAATTACTTGAAAATAGTTATTGCTCATTTGCATTTTTATGTGGTATTTCTCCATTAGTAAATAAAGCAAAGAAACTAGTTCTAATAAATCTATAATATGAATGTATTCGTGCAATAGGTGTAAATCCATGGTGTATATAGACCGATATGTACTAAGGAAAATAACATTGTTGTACTATCAAGTCACGTAATGGGTTTTTATTCTTTTTTATCACCAAAAAACCAAAAAAAAAAATCAACGTATGTTACATCATTCAAAGTTTTTGTGTGTTTTCATATATGACTCACTTTTAATGTCTTATAGAAGAAGACATAAGTGACGCCACTCAAACTTCTTAAAGAATCTTGTAGCATTGAGTTTTCATCAAACATCCAATGTTAAATTTTCTAATGAGTACTCATTGCCATCAACTATCATTGAAGCCAACTTGTTGCTTTTGAAGAACAAAACACGTTCATTTTAGATATAGACTGATTAAATCCATATCTTTTGATAAATGGTAGTTTTTAATTGAATTGTATCTTAGAGTTTATTCGATGTTGTATATATTATTTTTGGATTTTTTTAAATATTATAAATATAATTCTAAAGTAAAATAAAAATAAACTATTATAAAGAAATTGATATTTTTTTTGTTTTTTTTTTAAATTTCAGTTAGATTTTAAAATTATTCCGTCGACTTGAAGAGGATTTTAACCCAGAAAGATATTGAAGAAAAATCATAGTCGTAGTGGTCGTAGTGTCCTTTGGAAACTTGAAAGGTTGTTTGAACGGTTGTTTGAAAGGTTATATAGATTATATATATGGCT
The DNA here is from genome assembly GCA_014871385.1 of Ceratodon purpureus. Taxonomy (NCBI): domain Eukaryota; kingdom Viridiplantae; phylum Streptophyta; class Bryopsida; order Pseudoditrichales; family Ditrichaceae; genus Ceratodon; species Ceratodon purpureus. The sequence continues at coordinate 16,923,527 of CM026427.1, forward strand.
ATTACTAAAGGTTTTGCAAGGTCCTTAAAAGAAAGTATTGTGTATGCATAGATGAACATTGGTTATTCGGATAACATTCATCCACCGTTCGTCTCCCTTGTCTAGCCATTAACGGGTGGAAACTAGTGTTGAGAACACCGAACCAGAACGCCGAAATTGCCAAATGGTGTAGAATTATTCAGGGACGACGTCTCCCATTGGTTGATGTCTAGAATGGAGGCAGGTCTAGAAGTGGAGTTTGAGTTTAGCAGATGAACAATTACGAATAAAGGTGAAGGAAGTGGTGACCAATAAGAGAGCAGGGACTTTTCAGCATGTTCCCCGTGTCGAGCGTTACCCTCAGTGAATGTTACTGTAGAAATTTTCCACTCCGCCAACTGGTAATTTGACGGATGTATTCATTGGTACACTACTTTTGTCACACGGTTTTTCATTCGTCGACGGCTTTGAATGAAATGTGTTAACTACCATGGGGTTTATCTATGTCCGCTGTCAAGATCTAGGTTGAGGCAAATTGGGTCGGATATCAACAAGTGAAGACAATGTTTTCCTCGAAGCTTCCTTACAGCTATATGACGGTGATCTGAATGTGCGTAACATGCATGCTGCAGATTCGGACGTGTACTTCAAATTATGAGACATTATATTCAAAAATTCAAAACAAATCAACTTTTCACCACCTCTCTCTCTCACTGGAAGTTGAGAATGATTACATGTTTGTGTCTGGACATGGCAAAGATAGTAGTACGTGTAGATCTAATATCTTGCTCCGACGCCGTTTGAAACACACATCGATGGAGTAGTCCACTGTTCAAGCTGTCAAGAGGACTCAAAATTCTTACAGAACGGAATTGTTTCGCGATCCTACCATCGCAAGTTCCGAAGACATAGGTAGGACCAACTTACATTCTACTCTATTCCGCAACATCGCTAAACATCTAGTCCCATGAGAAAAATGGACACAACTCTCATTTTCTCCATTTCAGTGTCGATCTCGGCACATGTCGCTCGATAAATCTCCTCTGCAGACGCCAATTCTTGAATGACCTTCATCACTGCCGTTGTCTGCCATTTCGTTTTGAAGTCCCATGCAGATATGCGCTTACGGGCCAGATTCGAGGCTTTTCTTCCAGAAGGAAACCAACGATTCGCAAGTCTTTGCAATTGTCTTCTACGGACCAGTCTGCGCTCTTGGTGTTATCTATTCGTCCTCGGCTTCAGCAGAGACCAGTACTGCAAGCAACTATTAGATCGTACTCCTCTAATGCGCGATTGTAGGAATCTTGTTTCTTACTCTGTAACACAGACTCTCTTGTCTAGTATTCTTCCTCGTGTGTTTTCTCCTTGTCGCAATAAATCTAAGGTGTTGTCTAGAGCACAAATGGCCTGGCACGGTTGAGTTGTAATTCGTGTCGTCTAAGTGTGTGTAGCAAGTAGTCTGGTAGAGCTCTAAGTACAATAAAAAGAAGAGATTGAAGTTGGAGTTGGAAACTTGAAAGGTTGTTTGAAAGGTTATATAAATTATATGGATGGATATTGATGCACCGATGCATGGATATCATCCTAGATAATATCGATGCATGGTCATCTCCCATTAGCGTAGGTGAAGCGGCGCGTCGCTACTAGTCACAAGGGTGTCTGCAGAGAATTCAATCCGGGCCGGCTGGCGGGGCCAGGCCCAGTCGCGGAGTAGGTGGGGCGTCACATCCTCGTTCTATCAAAATAATTCACGCAATTGACTAATTAGTGACTAATTGAGCACTCTGATCTGGTCTCATGTGCAACTTGCACTAGAAGATTTGTACGTCTGCAATGTCATCAGCTAGAGTGTTGCTACACCGTTCCAGCCAGGATGTCATCGAGTAACATCGATATTAACCATTCAAAAGGTTATTGCAAAAGTTATTTCAAAAACAAAAGCAAGGATCGACCTCATTCATTCTTTGTGTAAGTTTTATTTTATTTCATTTTTATATGCCATTCAAAAGGTCATTGCAAAAGTTATTTCGAAAAATATTTAAAAATAATTTGACATATTTTTAAAATAAAATTATGTAAAAAAAATTTAAAAAAGAGAAAAATAATAAAATAATAAAAAACTCGACTTCATTCATTTTTTGTATAAATTTTATTTATTTTCATTTTTATATGAACACCTTCCATTTCTTACTTATTAGTTTTAATTTTTTTGGAATTTTTTTCACAAAGTGGTCTTCAAGCAATTTTTAAATTTACAAACCATCATTCAAAAAACAAGTAATTTTTTTTTAACTTTACTTTATTGCAAGTGCTGCAATAGATACTTGATTGTAAAATATTTTAATTCATATTCAAATTTTAAAAAAAAAAATTGTACCAAATGACATGATAGATTATAATTTCGTCAATGGTTGTGGACAGCATTGCGTAGCCCTAGTTTTTTGTTGTATTCTAAATTATTTAACAAATAGTATTTAACCCCTAAAGGTTCAAGCCGTTTTTGGGCCTCCAAAACCAGAAACTGTGATTTTTGACAATCTTGTAGAAGTTGAAGTATGATTCTTAATTTTTTACCTTTTTGATACATCCAACCGTAAGATCTTAAACCTTGCTACCTGCACTAATACCATGTCAAATTTCAACGGTTGTATCTTTACCATTTGTGAGATTATAACGTTCAAAGTTTACTGTTTTTTTTTTTTTGGGCTTTGCGCAAAAGATATACTCTAAATGGTGCCAAGGGAGACTTGATTATTGTTACCTCAAACATTTTGCTCATATTTTTTTCCACGTAGGTAACTAAGTTGGGCACCTCCATGCAAAATTTTAGAGTCTCATTACACTTTTTTGACCTTCATGCAAATTATTTTTGAGAAGTAGGTACAAAAACCACTATCTGGTAAAACTTAAATGACGTGAAATGCTTTTGGTTTTTTAAAAAAAGTAAACGGTCAAAAGTTACTTCCATGAGTTTTTTAATTTTCGGAAAAAAAAAAATTTGAAAAATTCCTAAATCTCAAATTTTGACAAATTTTGAAAGAAAAAATTGTAAAATTAACAAAAACTGTGAAGGTTGTTTCTGTGATTTTTGGAGGCTGCCCTTGTAAAATTGGTAAGCTTTTTGACTTAGGCCACTTTGGATTTGAGTAGTGAATTGGTTATGAACACATTTCCAAAAAAAAAAATCTAAAAAAAACTAATTTTAAACTGCCCGTTTTGGACTTGAAACCTAAAATTTCTAGATGAAGGTTCTAAAAGTGAAATTTGGCTTTGAAATTTTTACCACATACACTTTGTGGTATAAGGAGCATCCAGTAAAATTCTTAGGCAAAAATATTACTTTTAAGCCCTTCATCTAGGCTGCCCGAAACAGCTGAGAGCCATTTTGGATTTCCAGAACCTTTAGGGGTTAATAATCAAATTATTAGAGTTATTTGTACAACCATCTTGTATTTCATTAAATGTCATGAATATTGTTTAAATATAAGATTATCTCATTATTATTATTATTATTATTATTATATATATATATATATATAAATATATACATACATATATATATATATATATATATATATATATATATATATATATATATATATATATATATATATATTAACCTCTAAAAGAAAATTGTCTACATTTGAGTTTTTTGAAAGTTCAGGCATGTATCTTTGATGTCAATTTTGAATTTTATTTTTTTGAATTTTATTTTTGAATGTTTTCTTTAACAAGAACTTTGAGAAATAACAGAATTACTAGGAAAGAAAGATGAATCAGCATTCGGCAATCGGATTAGTGAATAAAATGGACAAACACTATATTCACGACAGCCCCTTTGGGCCGGAGTTCTTCTTCTTCTTGAATTAACATTCTTTTGTATTCAACACAATAAAATATTGTTTTCAACATGCTATACTTGAAAACTCTGTGTAATTTTTAAATAAAACTGGCTAACTTCGTAGTTTTTGTCATGCACCAAAACCCCTTACATTCATAATGCAAAAGAACCTAAAAAAAAGTTAGAGTTAATCAACCTGGTTAAAAATCATCTCAAATAAGTTTGTTTTTCAAATTTCAATTGCTATAATTTTCTAATATTTACGATTTGCTATAATGAATTTACGGAACTGTTGATTACAATAATCTAGTTGAAGATTTTACCATTAGAATTAAATAATAACATTTTTTTAGGCATTCATGCTTTTTACATTAGACATAGCAATTTTGGAGCGTTATTTGGTGAAACATACTCAAAGAACTTTAGAGGTTAAACATGCAAGAGTATGATTACTTCATATTGAAAGTGTAGTGTGTAATATATATTAGTTTTCAAGTATTAGTTTTCCTTAAATTTTGAGACCTTCCACCCTCATACACCAAGTATTATGTGGCCACCAAATTCTTTGATGCCTTCCTTTATTTCGAGGAGAATAAATAAATTAAATTTAAAAAATAAACATCACGATATCTCTTAAAACTCAAGGTGAGTTATAGGAGAAATCTGTTATTCCATTTCGAAGCAAATAAAATATCCATACTTTAAGAGATTTATGATAATTATAAATTCAATGATTATTATCATGGTTTGGAAACCTTTTCAGTTTTGGGGAAAAGTGGACGACTTCAACCCATCACAATATTTTCACCACAATTTTTCCCTTACAGTAAAAATACACAACACACATTTGATTTTCATTCCCTTCAAAACAACACAGGAATTGAGGAGTCATGGGATTTGATGGGCTTCGATCCGGATTTTGCGGAAGCAGGGAGGGACTGAGGAAAGATGGCTTTTGCGACAGATCTGAACTCGCAAGGAACGGATCGGCATACGAGCAGCACCCAGCTGCGTGAGAGGACTTGTGCAAATCCTCTCAATCAACAATCAGCATCCCAACAATACCATTTTTCAGGTAATCGTACACAAACCACTGTTTATTACGTTTAATCTGAATACAATGTATTATGTCGTTGCCTTAGAACCTAGAAATCTGCTAGTTGTGATGGCACTAGAGGCACCTCTCCCCCCAAAAGGGAAGCCTGCCGCGGCAAGCCCGCGCCAACCGCCATGGGGAAACCTCCCCAAGGCCGTGCGCGCCCAGCCAATCCCTTCCGGGCCAAAACTGAAGCTCAACCCCTCCCCGGAGGCCCTCGCTCTCATCACCGAAGATGCCCTAATCTTGACAAAGTTGGCCCTGATCGGTGTGTTGCCCACCAAACAACCATCGCAATCTGAGTTGCAAGACTGGGTGAATGTCAATCTGATTGAATCACATATGCAAGTCGCAAGGATCAGAATGTTGCCCCGTAGACATTTTGTTCTCACTTTTGCCTGCGAAGAAGGTGCAGCAGCCGTCCTTCGCCTCAGCCCTATCTCCTTTGGCTCCCATTACATCTATTTTCACCCCTCGCGTCTCCAATTCAATCCCGCTCAACCTTCAGGTATCCAAATCCCTATCTGGATCAAGTTCCCGAAGCTCGACGATCTCTATTACAGAGCTCTGCCGGAATTATGCAAAGAGATTGGAGAGGTTGTTTGGGCAGGTAAGGAGGAGGACTACCTGAAGAAATCTTCTACCCCTAAACTTTGTATTCTCGTTGAAGACATTAGCTTGCTCCCTTCGACAGTCATCTTCCCGGTCCCTTTGATTAACGAGGAGGTCGAGATAGTCTTGGAGTACGAGGGTCTTCCTACCCATTGCTCCAGATGCCTTGGGGTCGACCACACAGTTGAAGCCTGCAAAAACGAGCAAAAACGCGGTAAAGCAAAAGGACGGGCCAACTCCAATGGTATCTCTTCTTGAGGAGAAAATCTACCCCCCTCCCCCCCCCCCCCCCCGGCGCCAATCCCGAAGCAAGGCTCCCGAGCACCAGTGCCTCAAGAGCAGGCCCAAAGCGTCCAAACCAAGGCAGTTGCAGCGACAGGGCCCCAACCCAAGCCTCAGCAACCAGCAACCAGCAAACCTCACACGGTAAGCCAAGATTTTCAGGTAACCCTAGAGGAAATCCAAACCTTCCTAGAGGATGTTGCAATGCAATCCACTAACATGGGCATTTTGGAACCATTGAGTCTCCTACCGACCCAGACCAAGAAGGCCTCCTCTTCCTTGGAACCAGCGGCTCTCTCACCGACTCTAAGGGAGAAAGAAGTAGAGGTAGAGGTGCTCATGGACTCAATGGCACAATATGCGAATGTGGTACACCCCTTGTTAGCCCCAAGTGACACTCAAATAGCGTCGAGAACGGTAGGGAGGAACAACAAAGTCATCAAGGACATCCCCCCTCCCGGCAGCTTCCCTGCCTCATCTCCCAGGAGCATCACCTCTATCATAACTCCCAGCAAGAAGCAACCTATGGTGTCAACAGTCTTATCTGACTCCATATGGGAGACCTTAAACTTCCAGAACACCCCGACCTTGGGTGACAGGAAGCTCAAGATATGGCCGGTAATTCACACAGTTGGCCCGAATAGAGACTCCAGAAGATACCTCAGCCTCCTACAAGGAGAACTGGAGGCAACAAAGATTAGCATAGAATTTCAAGCGACTCTCTCAATGGAAGAAGTTCGGCAGCACTGTTGGACTCAGTTACAGCTGAATCTCACGAAACAGCTTGGACCAGGAGCTAGGGGCCTTTCAGCCCGAGCCTAGAACTCCATCGAATGGATAGAGCAGTGGCAGCTTTTAAAGAAAGGTGGTTCAATTTGTCACGTCCTTGCAGTTATGAGCATCTAAGCAGACGATGACAGTTTCTATTACAACGAAGCGATACACAAGTGGACTGAGATAGAATTCCTCAAAGTGCTCACAAACTCTGACTGGGACATTGCCCCCAAAACCAAGTTCCCTCTGAGCATGCTCTCACAAGCATGGAATATTGACACATCCTTTCCTTACACGAATGAAACCGCCATATGCCTCCCAAGCAGCATTGACGTTCTCCCAAGAGAGGCGGACGACTTTGAGACGCCTCCAAGGCCCCTGCAAAAACGACAAGCTACGGAAGGTCAAGAGGACGACACGGTGATCACTCATGTGCAGCTACGGAGGGCAGTCACTCCCCTCAGCCAGCCAACAACGAAGGAGCAAACCGATCGCACCGCGCTTATAATCACACCGGCCGCCCCCAACTCGGAGCCTATCCCTCCAAGCCACATGTGGACAAATGTTGTAATTCGAGTAGCCACAGGACTCACCACCGAAAGCATCCTAACTTACAGAGGCAGATAGGGAGCAGAGTGGCCTCAAATTCTGGTTTCTAGCGAAGGCTGGCATAACCAAACAGCCTTGAAGATTGAGCTCATCAAGGAGATTCATTAATGGCTTCCTCTCATCGATGGGCAAGGGCTCCCCCTCCTCAAGATCTATCAGATCACCATCACACAACAACTACAGCAAGGAGATCTATGAACGGTACTCCTAACCCTTCCTCCTGAGTCTACTCGCAATTCAACTTAAAATGGTTGAATGGTTTCAAATTTCTAGAACCATCAATCATAGCTAATTATCCTACCGTGGTACCACATTGGAATGCAATAGTGAACGCAGAAAAACAAGCTAATCATGTAGGTTGAAGAAATAGAGCTGCTATCGTGGAACGTTCGTGGTCTTTCCAATAAGACCAAGGGCAAAAACAAAAGAGGATGATTCCGCAACAGCATCAAAGCCCTAAATTTCAAACCTGGTATAATTTTTCTTCAAGAACATAAAATGCAGCAAGCTCAATGCGAGCCCCTCGGAGCCATGGGCATTCGCAGAGGCAAAGCGTACTGGAATGGAGCAGTTTTAAATACAGAAACAGATAGATGGAGGGGAGGCACGGCTTTCCTCACCAGCCCGGCCATTCACCACACCATACTCTCAGGTGGTGTCCTTATACCAGGCCGAGCCCAGTGGATCATATGTAACCTCGATAGAACCAAGGTAGGTTTTTTGAACCTCTATGCCCCAAACACAGGTCTCGAACGAGCAGCCTTCTGGGAAGCAGTAGCCCGTGATCTCCCAGCAGCAGATTCCTGGATCATGGGAGGGGATTTGAACATGGGAGAGCACGAATCCGACAGAAGTCGCAACCCGCCGAAGAAGCTGTCGAGAGAGGAACAAGATGGATGGGACAACCTTATCCTCAAATTGGGCCTCGAAGATGCATGGGACAGTGATGACTTCACTCACTACAAGTCGCTCAGATTCTCTTGGACAAACAAACAGAAAGAGCTCTCTCAACTTATGGCGAGATTAGATCATTTCTACATAGGAGAATGGGGCCGTGACCGAGGAGGCAGGACCGAAATACTTGTAGGTTACAACACCCTTTCGGACCACATCCCGGTGTACTTAAAAATTCGCAAGCTTCACCAGCCTAACAAGGAAAACCGGGCCTTTCGTTTCAACACTTCGTTCCTTGAAGATACGGCCCTGGTTAAGAAATTAGAGGAGATTTGGGGTGAAGAACCCCGACCAAGAGATGAGTCTAAAACCTGGGCCCTGTGGCTGGTTCGAGCCCAATTGCGTGTTGCACAATCCTCCCAGAAGGAAGGGAAAGAGCGAGCTAAAGCTCGCCGCAGCAGGGAGGTTCAACTCAGAAGCACGGTGGCCTCAGCAGAGAAGCTACTCGAGCAAGACCCCCGGAACGTCACCCTCCAGGAAACCCTAGCCTCAGCTAGCCAAGAGCTCCTTGAAAAAGAACAAAAAGCAACGGATTGGAGTGCAATTCGATCATCAGCCAGATGGTCACAAATCGATGGCAGGATGAGTGGAGCATTTTTTGAGGGTGTTCAAGAACACCAAACCAAGACTCCAATCCAGTCTTTAGTGGACGAGGAAGGCCATGAGTATAACACCAATGCGGACATGGCAGCTTACACTAATTCTTACTAGAACAACCTCTTCACGACAGAAGGATGCTCTCCAGCATGTGAACAAGCAAGGGAATTTTGCTGGGCGCAGGTGCCTCAGACGGTAACCGAGGAGATGAACTACGCCCTCACCAAACCCCTCACGCTGCAAGAAATCCACCGAGCCCTCAAAGACCTTCCGACAGGTAAGGCGCCTGGCATGGACGGTCTCCCTCTGGAAATTTTCCATAAGGTATGGACCACGGTGAGGAACGACCTGCTGAATGTTTTCAATGAAGCTCTTAGACTAGGAACACTGTGCAGAGACTTGAACACAGGCCTCTTATGTTTGATACCCAAGGGAGGGGGATGAAACGAACCTAAAAAACTGGAGACCTATAACCATATTAGGATTAGTGTATAAACTGCTTGCCAAAACCAAGGCCAAGCGTTTGCAGCCTCTTCTCCCTAGAATTATTAGACCTAACCAAACCGGTTTTCTTAAAGGAAGCAGTATCATAGACAATGTTTTCTTAGCCTTAGAGACTATGGATTGGGCTATAGAGTCAAATCAACCTATGGTGATGCTACTCTTAGACTTTGAGAAGGCTTATGATAGAGTTGAATGGGGTATTTTAGAGGGCACCATTCTAGCCATGGGTTTTGATATCACATGGATAGCATGGACTAGAGCCCTTTACATAGAATCGTGGTGTGTTGTGGGCCTCAATGGCACCACAAGTGAGCCATTCAAGCTCACCCGATCCATCCGCCAAGGTTGTCCTCTAGCCCCCTTTCTATTTCTTTTTGTCGCTGATTGTTTCGGATACGTCCTTGAAAATGATCTGGATGTAGAAGGTATTCTCCTCCCCAATACTCAAAAACCTCTCATCGATTGCGAATTTGCGGATGATACTAACCTCTACCTCTCAGGAACTCTCCAGAATCTTAACAGTGCTAAAGCAGCCCTAGAAATTTTCTGCTTAGCCTCAGGGGCGCGCATCAACTGGCACAAATCCACAGCGATTTGGGTGTCCAACGCCCCGCAACCTTTCTCCTGAGGCACTGAGGTAAATCTTAGATGGCTCCAACCAAGTGAGCTAACTCGCTACCTTGGCTTCCAAATCGGATTTCAGGTCTCCCCGGAGGATCGTTTTGCCACAGTCCTTGCCTCCTTACGTAAGAAGTTGACGTATTGGAGCACCATCCACCTCTGCTTGGCGAGCATCATCTTAATCGCCAACCAAGTTCTTCTTTCGTCAATTTGGTACGTGGCTAGTTGCTGAAGCCCCCACCTGCGCTCCATTGCAAAGGTCCGAGCTCTCATTCGCAACTATATATCTGGTCTGGTGAAAACGGGGATCGTAACTGCCGAGCTAAGGTGGCGTGGGACTATCTGATCCTACCTCTCAAGCAAGGTGGTGTCAAGCTTTTGGACCCGGAGCTGCAAATTCAAGCCCTGCTAGCCAAACTCTTTGTGCGAGGCCTCATGCCCGGGGACGCCCCATGGCGAGCTCTGATCTAGCATCGAATAACCAATATGCGTCCTAAGAAAGGAGGTGAGTGGCCCCCTCTTATTCAATTCATTTTATATGCAACCTCGATAATCCATTCGCACTAATGGGTCCTGCCTATGGCTTGGTATCTGGAAGGCGTAGGTGAGCATTCGCAGCTAGCTCATCTTTCAACACCCCACCACTCCTGAGGCCGTAATCAGACAAAACATCTTTTGGAATGGTGAATTGCTGGACGCTGACGAGCAAATGTTTGGAGACTCCGCTTATGCATTTGGCTGCGCGTGGATGAAACGGAAGATTATCAACATCGGAGACCTATGGGACCATCGACTAAACAACCGGAAGACAGCGCTGAAGCTCGCAAACACCCTCGGCAACCGCATGATCGAGGAACGCAGAGAGTCGATCCTACAGGCAATCCCAGCCACCTGGTCCATGGCTCCTGCAGTTCCTTTCGCGCCCTTTGAATGGTTGACCACCATTAACCCGGTAGGGAAGGTAAGCTCACTTTTCCAACTGCACTCCCCGGGGATGGGCTCTCTCTTTGTGCAAATTAAAGCTAACTTCTTCGTGAGGGCTCAAGGACCATTGCAGGACATTAGTTTCCTTCACCTACATCGGACCCGAGTTGTTACACCATGCGGAGATCTCCGCACCACCGCCCTCAACCCCAGGACGGAATATTCGGGAGGCTTATGGTGCATGGGGATCACGGCAGGTCTTCCTTTTGACCCATCGGAGTGGGTCTAGGACAAGGCCGGCCCCATCAAGGAGCAACTTTTTTTCAATTACTCAGCGCGTAAGGGCTACCGCACCAGACTGCTCAACAAGCCACAGCGGGGACGCCTTATCCTCAAGCAAGCCAAGATGAACCTAACGAAGGAAGAAACGGCCCAAGCCATAAAGCTTCAATGGAACCCGATCAAGCCGGCGAAGTTGCAGTTTTTCTCATGGCAGTGCAACTCGAGTGGACTGCCTATCGATGCATGGGCCAAAGTGATGGGCTTCTCCGCGGAGTGCCGCAGCTGTGCAGTTGGCTTCGACGAGACTGTGGAGCACCTCTTCTCGGACTGCCGTTTTGCAAGAAGAATATGGAATCGAGTGGCAGGCATCCGGACCGTGGTGGGACTCCCTGGGCAACTCTCTTGGAGGGAGAAGCTTACTGGGATCCCTCCGAGGCCTCGGCAGCCAACGACAAGCGCTTCCCCGCCCCCCGCCCCGATCAATCACGCTTGGGATGTTCTCCGTTTGGCATTGCTTTGGAACCTTTGGTGCGCAAGGAACAGATTCATTTTCAAAAATGAACCTCTGAATGTGATCCAAATCTGTCAAACCGCTTGGAGGGACACGATCTGTGCCGGTATGGCGCGTAGATCCTTAATTCTCAAGAATTGGTAGAATTGTGGAGACACTCGTAAGTCGAAACTAGAGCAGGAATTTATCTCCATTTGGTGTTGTAAAGAGGTCTTTTGCAAAGGAGGCCTCCACACCCCTCAGTGGCGGTTCACCTCGGCCCTCACCTCGAACCTAAAACCCTTGATTTGGGATCCAGATTGACTGTTTTTTGTTTTTTCCTCCCCGGTTATTACTGGACAAGGGGGGGTTTTTTGCACTAATTGATGGTCACCTTTCCTTAAAAAAAAAAAAACATAGGAATTTGAAACTTCAAGGCATAAAGAAAAATGTGCTTTTCATTTATAAAAAATATATAAAGTTGGATTTTGTATGATCACAGGTGACAAATTTGGATGTGATTTAGACATCAAATCCATGGCCACAGGTTCTCCATTTAAGGGAATTTAATCAGTTCACAAAATGTACCACTCAACTGCAAAATTCTTGGAAAAAACTCTACAAAAGCTGTACGAGGATCACTTTTTTCAGAGTTGAATGTGAAGACCAATCATACATTGATATGAATTCATTTCCCCAAGTGGAAAGGCCGGTTGGAGATTGGTGCAATGCGATGTTCGATTGTACAGGCCTCATGCAACCCCATGTCCACACACTTGTCATTCTTCGGACATGATATGAAGTTGAGGGTGGATAAAGAGTGAGTGGATAAAAGAGTTGATAAGAGTTATCCGGCTTGTCATAGCGGACAGAGGGTTGTGAGGTCCAGATACAATAAGTTATAAGTGACACTTTTTTTTGTGGGCTTGAGAGGGATAACTTGAACTGCATAGGTCTCCAAGATTGCAAGACTAATGATCAGGGGCACAATTATAGAGGCCGCTTCCATGTGGAAAGCAGCTCCTGTCACATTCAATGCTCCTGACTTGTAAACTTTGTCTATGAAGCAAAAGATTTTTTCTTGTCCTTGTGAACAACAGTGAAAAACTACAGACGGCCAGCATGTAATACAACCCACTGGATACCAGCTACATGAAGTGGAAGTTCGTGTTTCGCTCTGTTATGTCCAAAAGAGGCTTCACATTTTCAGAGCTTGAATCTGGGAATTAGCTGGGCCAACTTCAATTGCCAAGGGGTCTGTGGAGTTCAAACAAAAAACAAGGGCCCCTAGTCCCTCAAAGCTCTTTCTCAATGGACTTTTCAGGGACCGGAGGCCCTCTATTTGCCCCTGTAACATAGCAACTTTTGATACATTGTGACTCATAGAGTTTGTGATATTGTCTTTTTTTACATTGCTTGGTGGGGTGACAAAAGTTACACAATTTTTGGAGTGAAGTGTTTTCATAGTGGCATTGATTGTTTTTGACACTCTCAAAAAGTTAATGATAAATACTTCCATTAAAAATCCCTAATGAATAGAGTATGTAGCAAAAAAATCAGAATCATAGCCTTGGGCATATACAACTTTGGATAGCATAAATTTCTCTTTGTATTTTTAGTGGGGATAAATTTATATTTCCACAAAGCTACTACCTTCATGCATGTCTATAGAAAGGTTTTAGAAATTCACCATCAAAATCGCCGTTGTGAGATATGTAAAATTTCCATAAAATTACAAAAGATTTTTGAAGCTTAGATTTTCGGAAGTTGTTTCAAGGATTATGTTTTTATTGAAGGTGATCTTTAGCCAAAGTTGAACAAAAAAAGAAGAAGTAATTTGATACATTCTGTAAGGGCCTAAACAATTCTTTATTTTTTATTTATTTAATAAATTTTCTACTTTCACTTCTCATTATTTAATCACTATTTTTGTTTGAATGAAGATATAATTTTTTCATTAATGAAAAATTTATTCCCTCATTTCTTCTCTAATGTTCCTCACTTAACCCCTAAAGGACAATAGTCCTAGAATGGGCTTTTTTGAAACTTGGGCATGTACCTACGATTGCAATTTGAATCGTGATTTTCTGAAATTTTCAATGGAGGTCTGCCGTTTGGAGAGCCCCGTGTGCATATTTTTATTTTTCAATTCCGACATCGGGATTAAAAGTTATGAAGGTTTAACTGTCAAAAGCTGCTCGTTGGGCAGCTGCTGAAATTTTCTAAGCCACTGTGAATGCAGCAAATTCTGCCCAAAACTGCCCAAAACTGCCCAAAACTGCCAAAATCTGCCCGAAGATGAAACTTTGAAATTCCACCAAAAATTGAGATTTTGATATTTTTCAAAAATAAAAATTTCTATGTATAGAAATGGCAGTAGAGCATGTTTCCACTGTTCAGATTTTTAATCCAAGAACTTTTCATATGCTATTTTTATTGTCAAAAAACGGCCTTTGTATGTGAATTTCAGCATACCCCCTAGTGGAAAATGATTTTTTTGGAAACCTTCCACAAATTTTTTGAATATGATATTTTTTGGACATGTACCTAACTCAATTAGGAACAATAATATGGAGAGATTCATTCCATATCTACTTTAAAAAATGGTTTTTTGGGCCTTCAAAACTCTGCTGTCCCCTTTCTTTGCAGGGAAAAAAAACTTGTTTTTCTACTTTGAACATTATGATCTTGCAATGGGTGAGGAACAAGTGTGTGAGATTTGGTGGACATGTAGACATAGAAGTTAGCTACAAGATCTTACGGTTAGATGTACTAAAAAAGACCCCAAGTTTGCAAAATCCACCTTGCTTTGAAGAGGGGCTGTTTTGAGGCAGTTTTGATGAAAAATACCCTCAGAACTTTAGGGGTTAAAAGAAGGATTTGAATAAACAATGTTACAATAGTACCAACTCTGTTAGTAAATTACATGAGTAAATTGTTATATATAATAAGTAATATTTAAAAGATATAGGCTCTTTGATCCACACTTCAATCATGATTTGTCACTATATCAACTCAAATTACTAGATTGAAGAATCATAACTAGCTTTTAAGGTTTATGAATTGCAAGATTTCTTCTATAACCTTAATAATTTGTTGAACATCATTAACCCCTAAACGCCCAAGGGTGTTTTTCATCAAAACTGCCTGAAAACAGCCCCTCTTTAAAGCAAGGTGGATTTTGCAAACTTAGGGTTTTAATTAGTACATCTAACCCTAAGATCTTGTAGCTAACTTCTATGCCTACATGTCCACCAAATCTTACACACTCATTCCTCACCAATTGCAAGATCATAACGTTCAAAGTTGAAAAACAAGTTTTTTTTCCTGCGCAAAAAGGAATCAGCAAAGTTTTGAAGGCCCAAATAACCATTTTTTTGCATTATGGATTTTGGGGGTTTTGATGCACGTCAAAGAAGACTGAGTTACCTAATTGTGTTAAAAAAATCATATTCAAAAAAGTTGTGGAAGGTTGCCAAAAAAATCATTTTCCGCTAGGGGGTATACTGAAATTTACAAACAAAGGCCGTTTTTTGACAATAAAAATAGCATATGAAAAAAATTGGATTGAAAATCGGAACGGTGGGAACATGCTCTACTGCCTTCTCTATACATAGAAATTTTGATTTTTGAAAAATATCAAAATCTCAATTTTTGGTGGAATTTCAAAGTTTCGGCTTTGGGAAGATTTTGGCAGATTTTGGTAATTTTGGGCAGTTTTGGGCAGTTTTGGGCAGAATTTGCTGCATTGACAGTGGCTGTGAGCTTGCCCGAAGTTTGGCTGAATGCAGCTTTTGACACTCAAAACCCCGTAGCTTTTTATCAGTATGTTAAAAAAAAATTTAAAAGTTCTGCACAAACCTCTTCAAAATGCCTACCTAAATTATTTTTTTCAAATATTTAGGAATTAAATTGGAATTCTAGGAACTTGCCCAAATTTAAAAAAGCCCATTCCAGGACTCTGGGCCTTTAGGGGTTAAGAAAAATGAATCATCTCTATTCATATGCCTCAAGGATCAATATTAGAATTTCATTATTATTACACTTATATCTATTAATGGATATAAAACACTATTTACAGAAAACAATAAAATGTATGCTTTCTCATGATGTTCTTTTTACCCAAAAAAATACCTATCTAGTCTCCAAATTTTAATATATATAATATAACCTATAACAATCCAATTTGTGATCTTTGTTTTTGATGGATAATTTACCTTTAGTTAAATTTTGTTGTTTTTGGAAAGCTCACAAGATCATTTATACACGCGCATTATATTTTAAAAAATAAAGTGGAATGGGTTATGTCATTTTTCAATATGTGCTACTTATGAGTTAGTTGAATTTCAATTAATTGATGTATAATAATCTATATTCAAAAAACAAACATCCAGCACTTTCAAATTATATGTAAATCCACATCGTTTTCTTATGCAAGCTATTCTTCCAGTTGTAGAAGAAACATTTGAAAGTATACTCTAAGTGAATTGGACAAAGGTATGCCAAATGAAGGCTTCAAATTGGTTTTCTAAATTCTCCTCCTAACAGTACAACTTCAAAATGAAAATATTTAATGGTATCTTTAAGATGACAATGAAGAACATTTTTGGCAAATGAATTTTTATATACTTATTCATTTTTGAATTATTGTTATTAAACACAAGGCATTAAGAAATATATTTAGCATTCTTATCAACAATTTATTCTTCTCAATGATGATAATTAAACTTTGTTCTGCTACTCCCTTACCTTTGAGATCTATCACAAAACTATTTAACACAATCCTTAAAAATGTTAAAAAGACAACCTTCATGGGTTTTTCATTCAAAGCGGAGTCAAAGTAAGTTTTCACTTTGACAAGCATTAGAGTGCAATAAAATAACACATTCTACAATACTTGGAAGGGCCTAACTTGAGTACCGTAACCCATAGCAGGTTCGGTCTCAAATAATTCTAAATATAAAAAACAAATAAAATTGAAAATTATGAAAAAAATAAAATGAAAATAGAATAAATTGGTTTTTGCAATATTTTGTTACTTCTAAGCCATTTAAGATCATTTTTACTGATTTTTTTGCTAAATTTGTTTTTTGAGAAATTTAGTTTCCGAGAGACGAACCTTAATTTTTCAAAAAAATAATAATATTTGTTTGCTGAGGACCGAACCTGCTACATGGTGTTAGGGTCTATTGATGCAACAGATTGTATGGAGATTGGGGAGAGCGGTGGAGACAGTGGAAGGAGGGGCCACTCCGGCACACCACTCGAGAGTCTACAGTTCCACAGCCTGAGCGTTACAGTAAAGCAAAGTCTGCAAAAGCTTCATTCATTCTGCCAACATCATCACCAAGTTCTCCCACCAATCCTCCTCCACCTCTAACGCAACTTATCTTGCACTACATGGCTTCAGCTTTGAAGCCTCAGCTGAAATTTCATGAACTAATTTGCTACTGGTTGTTTCTAAAATTCTGCTGGAAATGAATTGTTTTTTTTGTGAAAAAGAAGAAGAAGATAACTTCTAAAAAGTAGTATTTTTACTCTTGGACTGCTTGCTTGTCATCACAGTTATGGACAATATTGGCAGTGGCTATCGTCAGGAGCCTGACACATTCAAGCTAGACAATGGACTTTCTTGCGTCATTCCAAGAGTGTTTGAACATAAGTTATCATGATCGTTGTTGCAGTGACGCTGGAGCTCAGCTTACTCGGAGAGCGTAATGCTTGGCACATGATGAAAGTAACTTTTCAAGAGGAGGAGAAAAATTAACTGCATTAGCAAAAGATTCTGCAGAAAACTCGCCATCACTCTGCCCATATAAACCACGTTGCCACGACCTGCACACAGTGGGGACATGTTGCTCATTTCTCTGCTCGCGATGGACGAGAAAATGGGGTTCATGAGGATAAACTCGGACTGTAGCAATGGGCCGGGCCTCGGAGCTGTAACTTGGTGCAATTCTGGAACTGGCAACTGGGATCTCAGAGATCGTCGGCAACTTCAACAATTCACGTCGGAGACTAGGATGATGCCCAGCAGAATAAATCTCCATCCTCTGTGGCCCCAAGTCCGGATAAACCTGGCGTTTTACTTATTTGAGCTCACCCAGGCTCCCAACTCTACATCGGAGCTCAAACACAGTTTGCATTCGTCACCCATTTCTAGCTCCATCCGCGCCAGTCCAAAATCCAGGATTTTCATAAAAAAATTCAAAACACATTTTCAAATCATTTAAAATCTAGTAGTATATATTACGTGGAACGTTGCAGAATATTTCACTTGTCTTTCATGACAATTTAGGATGATGGTTTTTCCAAGTTTTACCGTTTCTTTTTGGGGGTGAGACAGTACTTAAGTTAGATCCGTGAAGCGAACTTTGACTAATAGCAATTTGCAATTTTCAATAGCACCGGGCCAATCATATTCAACACACTGTGAATCTATTCAAATGAAAAAGGAAAAAATAACCCTGGTGATTCAGGTGCATGCACAGTGCACCCTTGGGGTGAAAATTAGAAAGGGGAGGCAGTGCCACAGTGGGATTGCCATGATCCATCCGTGGCCAGCGCTGGCGTCTTGCGGTGAATGAGAGGGTGGATTTTATGGCTACCTCGTGATCCGGATTGTCTGGACCAGGAGACTGGTATATAAAATGCGCTCCTCTTCCCGGCTCAGCATCACCTTTTCCTCGTTCGGAGTCCAGCTACAAAGCGTGTGCTGCTGCAGTGCATCCTCAAGCAATTGAGCGTGCCTTCTCCATTCCTGGGTGAGTGCCTCGTCCTGCTTAACTCAGTAGTAGAGGTGGTGGTAGTGGTCATACACTACCAGAGCGCGGGATCCATGTGTCTAAGGGGTTGTTACGACAAGAAGGCCGGCGGAGGATCTCTGCTCCCCGGCCAGGGATCCCTGCCGAGGCTTTGGGGCCGGAAGAAGAGCTCCGTCTCCGAGGTTGGGTATTGGGCCACATGTAGCCCGGTTCTAGAATCCATGAATCTAGTAGAAATGATCCACACGTCACTGTCCATGTCTCTGTCTCTGTCTCTGAAGTTCCTCAAGTTCTGGCTGAGAATATGGTTGGGTGGCCTCAAGATGGGTAGATTCGATTGTGAGCTGATCGGGGATTCGGCTCATAACTCTTTGTATTTGACGCATTGTGTATTGTGCGTGACTGCTCACTATTGTGTTCTTTTTGCAGCCAGTAGCGATCACCTCTGAGGCGCTGACAACACCAGAAACACCGGCTTCAGAGCCTTTACGAAACGCCGACGAAATGGCTGCTTCTCTCAACCAGAAGGTTGACGCGCTCGTCAAGTGCGTACTTTTCTTGTCCATCATTTGGTGTATATGGGTACATTTTGTGATAACCGTCAAATCGATGATAATTAGCTTAAATTCTAGCGACTGTCTCTAAACTCATTTGAGATGCTGAATGATGCAGGGCGAGCCCAGAGTCTGCCAAGAAGCTAGAGGAGACCATCGCTGCTTTGGAGAAGACTTACTTGAGCGGCAACGCTGCCGGTGCCCCTGAGGATCCCATTGCCAGACTCGGCCGTGGATTCCAGACCTTCAAGACTAACCACTACAAGTAGGTTCATTCTACTACTTGCGCCGTTCAGATTATTTTGGCATTTTAACTCTTAGAATGCTGTGCAGTGTACTTTTGTACCCTTAGTGATCGTAACAGATGTACTCTGTTTTGGACTTTTGGAACTGATTCGTGCAATGATTGTTACGTTCTGCAGCAAGGACACTGCGTTGTTCGACAAGTTGAAGACCGGACAATGGCCGAAGGTAGTTAACGATCACAAAGAACCAAAATTTAGCAAAGAATTTGAACATATTCTCTGTTCTGGGAGGTTTTGTGTTGACGCTGAGTTGCCGTTTTTTGTTTTGTGACAGTACATGGTCATTGCGTGCTCCGACTCGCGTGTGGACCCTGCCACAATCCTAGGCTTCCAGCCCGGTGATGCGTTCATGGTCCGCAACGTCGCCAACATGGTGCCCGCATGGGAGCCTAAGGGCGGATACCCGTCCGTCAGCTCTGCCTTGGAGTACGCCGTGAAGCACTTGAAGGTCGAGCACATCATCGTCATCGGACACCGTCTCTGCGGTGGTATCAAGGCTCTTGTTACTACTGAGGAAGGCCAGGGCTCTCACGACTTCATCGAGAGCTGGTTGGAGATCGGAAAGCCTGCCCGCGCTGTCACCAAGGCCCTCGCTGGCTCTGACGATGTTGACGAACAATGCAAGTTCTGCGAGAAGGTGCCGTGCCTTGATCCCAAAACTTTCGTTCAAGTCTGCTTGATTGTTGGCAGAAATGTCACGTCAGGGCACCTACCCAGATTTGGTTACTTTTTTATTCCACGAAGCTGTTTTCTCAGAATCTGAATAATCCTACACTGTTACTGAAAAGTCTGAATTGACCTTGCCTTATTTCATATGTTCTAACAGTTCTTTGGTTCATCATGGGTGCAGGAATCCGTGAATGTTTCCTTGACCAACTTGCTGTCCTACCCGTGGGTGAAGGAGAAGGTGATCGGAAAGAAGGTGAGCCTTCACGGTGGTTTCTACGACTTCGTGGAGGGGTCCTTCCAGGTGTGGGACTTCGATGTCACCATCAGCCACTCCAAGAAGTATTAGATTCCTGAAGTGTGAGGAGATTGTACATTTAGTAGATGATTGAGGGCCAGAAACAGGGATGAGTTTATTAATTTGCAGGATGGGTCTTTTATTTCGAGTTATCCTCCTGCCACTTTTGTAGTGGAATGGCTTTTCTTCGTCGTTGACAGAGTTGAGCGTAAGCTTGGCTTTATGTTTCTTGTTCGGCTCAGCCCAGGTATTGGAGTTGAGTCCAATTATTAATAATATTACTTTCATTGTGGAAGGACTTGCGTACTGTCTCTGGCTCATTGTGCTTCTGACATTGCGTGTATGTTGCCCATCGTGTTGTCTAAGCCAGAGTTTAGAACTTACTGTTACTGCTGCTGATTCAAAAGTGGTGCAAATTTACCTTCAAAGGTTTTTGTTTCTGAGTCAGGCTTATGCTTCCATGGAAGGATTCTAAGTTATGCCTCGTATTTTTCCTATAGTAACTTGGATAAGTATATTTTCCCAGTGCAAGTTAAGTGGGACTAAAATGTGAGGGTCTGCACGCGTCTGTCAACCGATCGTTTTCTCTTCTTAAGATATCTCTCTTGATACAGTAGTGAAATATAGATATGCTAGATAATTCCAGGTGAGATAATGAGCTTGTGAACTACGACGCTAGCAGCCGGCAGGTGAATCCTTTAGACCACCACAGGCTAAAAAGAAGCTGTACTGTACAAAACTTATCTGTATCAACACCGTTGTACACTAAGCTAATGGACGTTTAAACACACCATTACATTGGCTTCTTAGTTCGATCAGTACTGCGTGGATTGCGTTGGCTAAGTACACTGTCGGAGAAAGTTCGGTGTTAGAAAGGATTCGAATTGATGTCTCGTTTGAGAGACCACCAGCTCTTGTGTTGCATTACTTGCAGACCTAGTTTTAAAGGAAATGGATATGGGAGATTATGTTGTGATCATTTGCAATAGTGGAAACTTGAAAGGAATGCAGCAGTTTGTGTGAAGTTAAAATTGAACCTAGAGCAAACCTTCATGAGTTACGGTCATGTTAGCCTCATTGGTATTCCTTTAGAAGAGTATCGTTTCACCAATTTGCTTGTTCTCTGCAATCAGTTTGAATTCTGCCCAACTTCCTTGATCGACTTTGGCAGTGCACAGTGTCAACACCAGAAGGTTGCAGGTTCACCTCTAAAAAACCAATTGACAGGGTCTTAAAACTAACACAGTCCAAATGACATGAAATCAACCCTCGATGCCTGGCAAACGTAATATGGTAACTTGAACTCATTCTTTGCTCATTCCTAATCTGCTCTCTTCATCTTTTTTTTTTTTTTCGTCCAGCTAAATTTTGAGTTGCAAAATATTGAGAAAACAATTTAAAAGCATTAACAACTTTTGAGAAAGTGAGTTCTGAAATTTTGGTGTCTCATTAAAGTGAATTCATCAATATCATGTTTTGGATTTAAATATTTTAAGTAAATACAACTAAAATGTTATTTGGACTATTAACATGTTCTTTATTGCATTGGAACTAATCTAATAAATTATTGTATGGTAAGTCTTCTTTCCGGTCTATTTTGAAATTTTGAAAAATTCCTAAAATATAAGTTACTTGTACAAAATATAAGTTATAAGTTAGTACAAAATATAAGTTACTTGTACTAACTACAATTCATTCAATATAAGTTACTTGGCAATTAATAAATTTGCTCATTTTTAGGCTATTTATGCTGAAATGTGTGGTGTTGCTTGTGAAGGAACTTTATATATGTATACTTCTTTTTCAAAGCTTGAAAAAGATGGACACAATTTTGAGGTATTTATTGCCAAAGACATTGAGGGATGTTACACTTGGTGTTGATAAGTGCGTAGTAAAGAGTGAGAAAGATTCGCTCAATTACAAGAGTTGGCATGTGATTCCTTATAAGTTAACAAATCTTCTTATAATTTGGATGTTAGAGTACCTGCTACAAGCCTACAAAACCTTAAACATGATGTAGCAAAATTCTATATATGATTCAAGTAGAATTCTAGTAGTAAAGGAGAAAAGTTATGAGGTGAGTTAGCATCCATGCATGCCAATTCCTATGATTGGGCAAAATGAATAAATTTTCTCCCTTCTCCTCCATAACATGACGTAGTTGCTAATGCTAAATGTGACACCCTATTGGAGTAGAATTGTTTCAAAGAAATCCAACACCATCTTACATCCGAATGTACATAAGGTACTGGGATCAGTGATTTTTGAAGGAATCCTGTTGTTGATCCCCAGGATTGGCGGACCAGGTTACAAAAACCACCTAGCATGGTTTCAAAAAGTGTCTAAAAGTGCTCTAATTACGTCTATGCCTAAGAGTACCGACTACTTCTTATTAGTGCAAAAGCGTTTTATTTTCAAACTTCAATTTCTCATGAAAAGGAGGACCCTATGAATGGTTAATGGCCACTCTATGCTTTCAGACTTAAAATTCATAAAAAATTGTAAAAATGCTCAAAAAATGTATATTTTTTAGGAATACCTTTGCACTAACTTTCCGGGGCATCCAAAAATTATAAAGTTTTTCTTTCACAGGCTTAAGTATTCAAACCTGAAATTCAGTTGGGAATACAAGCCACTACCTTATTGAAGAAATGTGGAGAGAACAGTTGGGAAGAAGTTGGGGGAAAATTAAATTAGAGTAGATTGAGTTCAGCTGAGTTAGGGTTGGTTTTTGGGGGATTTTCCAGAAGCGGAGGTTTGCACATTTTATCGCAGCGATGGCGGTGGAGCAGAAGCTCCGCTTGGGGCTGTGGCTGCGCTACTGGGCGGGGCTGCGTCTCGCACCGCACGTCGGCACGCCTGCGCACGTCGCCCACCGCATGCTCAAGCTCGCTCAAGTGGGCCCTGCCGATCGTGTCGTCGACCTTGGATGCGGCGATGCGCGCCTGCTGATTGCTGGTCAGTACGCTGTATACTACACTGCACTGGACTTTTCTCTCGTCTACCGTTGTATGTGTTTCGCGTTTTTCATGCTTAGAGTGAGTTTTGTGGAGGATGTGTCTGATCGAGGAAGAGCTTGCATTGGATCTACAGCAGAGGGGTTATGCGCAGTAACATTATGTTGGCTGGATACAAGTGATGGATTGCAGCGTGTTGTTCGTAATTCGAATTTGTGAGCTTCAGTTCGGTGGGCGATTGCTGTAACTGGATACCCATGTGAGATAACCCTAATTTTGTAAGAGATCGCGAAATGCTTCTCAATTATGGTTTTTAAAGTTGCGAAGGAGGACGAGAACCACGTTACTCGTTCATCTGCGAGCCTGATTATTTTAGCAGGAAAGGCTGAAGTGTTCATGCAAATGAAGCTGGACTTTGAGCTGAAGAGCTGATGTTAGAGTGTTGTTATGGGACATCGCCCATTGATCGCCATTGCATCCGTTGCCATCCGATTGGACGACTTAAGTGGAATTGTTCCAGTTCAAATGCCCCCAATTTTCTCTATCTGTTCTAGGTGTACGTCTTGGTACTCTTATCTTTTTTTCTGATGGTGTTTTTCCCTGCCAGCTGCTAAGGATTATGGAGCGCAAGGCTACGGGGTGGAGCTGGACCCAGCTCTATTTGCCGAGGCAGAGAGAGCAGTGGCAAAAGAGAGGCTCAACCATTTGATAACCCTGGAGCGGAAGGATGCATTCACCGTGGACCTGACGAAGGCCACAGTGGTCACTTTGTATTTGAGCACAAATGGCAACGCTCGTCTCCTTCCAATGATGCGTCAGCAGCTGCCATCAGGTGCTCGTGTGGTCTCTTTCTGCTGGCCCTTCGAAGCTCTTGAGCCATCTACGGTTGCCAAAGTGGACGGCATCAGTCTCTATTTATATAGATTTAATGGCTTAAAGAATGTGTGAATATTGTCAGCCATGACCCTGATCACAATGACTGCTGGTGCGTCTGGTCTTAACAAAACTAGGCTTTGCACTGTGCAAAAGAGCAAGAAGGGGGTGGCTAACTTAATTGCATAGTGGCTGTGTCCAACCTTTGCCTTTCACCAACATGATCATTCAGATTTTTGGTGGGCTTGGTAGAAAGTTGGATCAGAAATCCTCGGTGTTGACGCTCTCTCCTCCACTCGACACTAAGTCTTCGTCAACTGTTCCAACTTCTTCATATACGGGCGGGACCAAATTTGTCACGCTTAGAGACGGTGTTATGTAGGTACGGCCTGGCTCAGCTATTGATCGACAGTTTCTCGAACCCGGAGGAATCGTTTCTGGCGTTGAGAGTATTTGGCTTGTTGTGCGGGAGTATCTTGAAGCTGGTGGAGGAGCAGTTTCAACCATTGATAGGCTGGTTCGACAAGCTCTTGGAGTCGAAGCAGGGGATGTTCTAGCCACCGTTTGACTGACTTGGGAAATTCTTGGAGATACAGCAGGAGATGTTTTAGCCTTTGATTGGCTGCTTCGAGAAACTCTTGGAGACAAAGGAGAACTACCTCTCTGAGACATGCGAGGTGGTTCTTCGATTGCCCCACCTGATTCATCAATCGCTGTGTCGGCGTTTATCTGAGAGCTCCGCAAAGTTCCGCTGGTAGGCGATCAAACCACCAAATCAGGCAGTCAGTTGTGTGGCTTTTGGAATTATGAAACCTAGGTCTTGATGTGGTTGGAGCTGGATGAGATGTTTGGATCACGTGCAAAATTCACATATTATTGCGAGCTTGTGGTGTTTGGTTATGGGAACTTACTACTCGATGGCGGGGACTGTAGCGTGAAAACTTAATGCCGCTTGAAGGGCGGAAAATTGTTGTTGGATCCATTCTACTATCGCTGTTTCCGCTCCTCTTAATTGGATTTCCATATCTTTCATTCGCCTCTCATGTTCTGCTTGCATCTGCAGGCACAATGTTTTGAATCTCATCTTTGTGAAGAACTCTCTTCCATCGCAATCCTATCTGTGTATGTGGAGTGTGCAAGCTCTTGATGTACAGTAAATGCCTACTGTAATCACAAAAACGATGGCATATGGCGCAGAAATGGAACACCTGAATATGGTTATGTGTACCTCTCTGTTTTGCATTATCATAGCTTCTATTTGCTTCCGATGTAGAAGTAAATCTCCCTTCATCTTCTCTTGTTCTTCTGAATGCTGTGCAATCAACATATCCCACCTCATAGATTAAGAACATTAAGCAATATTCGACCTATGCAGGCACAAGTACTCACTAGTGTTGGAATGGCAATTGGCAAATTTAATGACTTTTCAAATCTAATGAACCGCATGGTCGGCTGTTGAACAACTCGAATATCATCATATGGAATATTTACAACCTAGTAAGATCGAGTCTCTCCATATAATCATTGCAGAACAACTTCAGAATAGGTTGGTGTCACATAAATTCACAGCAGATGCTCTATTACGCATGTTAAGTTCTTAACAGATTCAAAAACCACAGGTGTTTGAAACGTAAAGAGGGCTAAAATGAACACTCTTACTTTGCTGCTCAAAGCAGCCATGGAAGAATTATGTTTGAGCTCATCTGCTCGATTATTTAATTCAAGGAGGATTGCTCTCTCCTGCTCTGCTTTATATTTCTCCTTGAGGTGATCCTGAGCAGAAGGATTAGTATCTCAAAAAATCAGATCATAATTCGCAATAACGGCTCAAATCGTAGTATGGACATTTCCACCGTCAGCTACTTTACAAAAGCGTTGCAATAATCGATTATTCGACTGTAATTACACTGACAGTAGCCCTAAGAGAATTGGGAAAAATACCATGTCAGCTTCCATAGCGGCCATATTTTGCTCAGCATTAGATTTACTAAGCTCAGCTCGTGTCACTGATGCCCTTTCTTTCCTAAGATCATTCTCTAAGGCTTGCATAGATTCTTCATGTTTCTGGCATCACCAAATAACAAAATTCATTCCGGACGTGTGCAAAGAGATCAACAAGTGTTCAAATCACGTCACTGCAAATGAAGAAGTCTCAAATCACCCAGTGCCCTTTGTTTCCTGTAACCGGAAGAATTTCAAAATTTCAAGTGTTATTGTGCTCAGTATAGCTGCGTACGAAAGGATGCCATAGCGCAGACTTCAGAAAATTATGGAGATAGAAGCACACGTGAAGACCCTCAGGAAATGGGAGGAACCTGCTTTGCTTTCGCATGCTCCTTGTCCTTTTCTTCCAAATGATGCTGTCAAAAAAACCACAAGAATATTATTCCACGTTCAAAGGTGTAATCTGAAAGAATGGGTTCATTTGGGAAAGGACGCCTAAATTCTAGATAATCTTCCTTCATCCTGATTCATGCAATAAATTATAGTTAATGGAAACAACATTCTATTTCAACCACTGATGGCTAACTACAAATACACACAAAGACATTTCCGGAGGACTATCTAAATGTCTCAGGAATCTCACTTGCATCTCTTCTATTTCCACCATGTGCATTGATTTTTGACGTTTCAGTTCTTCTTGAACTGCTTCCTGAAAACACACCTCCAACTACCCACTGTCAGTAGAAACCCGGCGCAAAGTGAACTTGTCCACCAATATAAATGTATGTGAAAGCATTTGCAAGGCCACTGAGATTGACATGGAAATACACAAGTCCGTGCCAATATTATTTTGTCCACATAGCCCCTTCCCGTCGAATATAGATATTCTAACCTTCTCTTGTTGGAGGACCTGCTGTTGGTTTACAAGTTGTTGCTCAGCAAGCTTCGTGTTAGCTTTCTGCTTTTCAATTTCCTGCAAAATTGAGAACATGTCACAGGAACAGCCATTTCTTTTTTTCCTGACTGGAAACTCGAACCATAAGAATTTCATGCATTGAGGATACTCACCATCATGAGATTATCTTTCAAAGACTTCAGTGAGTCGATTTCAGCTGTTAACTGGGACCTCAATGCCTCGACCTGCACATATTCCACTAGCATCCATTGATCCGAGCATCCACTAGTTTTCAGGCTAGACCTCAATGAACGATTAAAAGGAGTGAAATAAAAGGAGTGGTTTAAGAATTTCTGGACCTCCTGAAGATGCTTTTGATCCCGCTCAGCGATGGAACCTTCCAACTTTTGAACCAGTCCAGCATTGTACTCAGCCTCGCTCTTAGATTTTGCTTCACAAAAAATGAAAATTAACCATGAGAATCACTATTGTCTTGCTTCAATAATCTGAAGAGGCATAGAATCAGAGATTGTAAGCAGATTTAACATGTAAAGAAAATATCTAGTTCGCACGAATTAGTACCTTCCATGGCTTGTATGCGTTTATCACTGTCTTCTCGCAACATTGCCAACTGCAATACCCAAATATATAATTAACTGTGATTTTCTAATGTGAGTAGTGTAAGGAATACGTTTTAGCATTAATATTTAAGAGGCACAACTACAAACTAGATGAATAATTTCTTGGCAAGCTCATTAAGTACCATACACAGACACCAGAAACTTTAGACCTGATCCGTCAGATACTGGTTCTGCTTGCTGACTTCTGCTTCACGTTCTAGAGTTGCTCTCTCACTCTCCCTCCTGCCCATTGTTTCCGTCTGGAAATTGAAATATGAAAAATCAATCAACATATAAGTAGTTTCAGAAATACGTAGGAAGTGGCTTGCTGCTTTTTAAAACTATGCTTGTTACCGTTGTAGTCCACGATAAATCCGACACTTTGCAGCCGAAATAATCAGAAAAGAAAACGGAGAAAGAGATCTCACTTCAAGAGCAGCTATTTTCTCGCTGGACTCGGAGGCACTGGCATGCAACTTCTCTTGGAGGGATTTCAATTCCTAAAAGGACCACAATTGAAAATTGCAATTACGTTTGTTGAAACATGCTTCTTTAATGATGCACATTCCACATCCCTCCCCGATCCGATATTGTGTTGAACTCTTTATTGTATGATAAAAGGGATTAGAACCAAAATGCCTGAAGTAGAATTATATCAACTCTTGCCTGTTGGGTTTTGGAGAATTCCATTCTGGATTCCTCCAAGTCGCGTTCAACTTGTTCCCGGCGCTTGGTCTCCGCTTTCAATTCGTCCCGAGAGGCCTGTCACAGACTCAGGCACATTCCACGAATTGAAAGCTGTCCTGCCCACATGCTGCTGTGAACTTGTGGGGGATTGACATGACAGGCAAGATGCGAAATCTTGGGGGACAACATTAGTATTTGTAAGGCTGACTCAATTACAAGAAGCTTCAATAAGACTTTGCATTCCAATAAGATTTTGCATTCCTTTCCAGTCAACATCTTGTTCATCTTGACATCTTTTTGTACTAAATTAAATGAAGCTTTCCTTGACTAGCTTTCCTCCACAACTCACCTCCTGTGGTTTTAAACTATTGGAATATTTCAGTGTAGGCATGGTAATCCACTGGTATTCCAAGGTCGTCCTGAGATTGACAGGCATAACACTGTATATGGTTGAAGTGATTACCTCAAGTTGATTCGTTACTTCATCTTTTTGCTTATGCAGGTCATCCAACTCTGACTTCACATCAGCCTTCAATCCCACCACAGTGATTCAATCGTACTGTCCAGGCATGTATGGATGAACAAGTAGGCAAGTCTTTTCAGCATTATAAGGCCATCAAGCCAACGTGCTTTTTAAAAAAATGAATTGATTCGATCTGCTATGCAGCGAATTTCTATCATGATAATGTACATTCTGGACCCAAGTTTCACATCATATCCCATCTATTATGAAGTTAAAAATCATGGAAAAGTTTTTCTACTCACAATCCTGAAACCAATTTCATTGCATATGCAGAGAAATACGACAAGAAAACCTACCAGGTTTTTCCGGATCATTTGCAACTCATCTTGAATTATCTTTACAGAATTATCTGAAATTCTTGAATCACGACCGATTTGGCTTCCTCTTGCAGCCGGTTCAGCACAATTCGAGCTACGACGCTGTAATTGCGGACACTCGGATGTAATTTTCAGGCTGGAAACTCTCGAACCTCCATCGCAACACTTTGGATCCACAGAAACTGGAATCAATAACGATGCTTCGGTGTATGCAGGCAAAATTCTTGACCATCATGATCTATTTTAACAGAAGGGTCGCTTAATCATCGTATCAGAAAATGAGCGTTTTCTTATGAAAGTGCAATAAATGTGGAGAAGATTGTTATCATTGTGACATGCTATGTGGGTAGATTTAACAACGTTATGAGAAGCAATCTACTCACAATTACAGCTGGGTGAACTAAGTCATCGGTACAATCGTCCGGATCCACCTGTCTGGTACGATTCGTCTGTAGCAAGCTGTCTAAAACAACACAGATCCTATTCAATGTGTTATTGCATCTATATCTTCCTTCCTGGCGCTCGCCATATAAATTATTGATACGTCGGAGTTAGACATTACAAAGTAAAAAATAAAAAATAAAAAATCTTTAATACGATAACACAAGGTATCAAATACCAAGTAATAGGCCAATACCTATTTGTTCAAGAAGTTGGCATGGGATGTTGTTCCCAGCTAACTTCAGTTCGGTGAGAGAATGATTCTTCTCAAGCATACCTAACATGGCTATAGCACCGCTTGCGCCAATTTCATTCCACATCAAGTCTGCATCAGAACATACGTCATCCTTGAAATCAGTTTCCAGTGTACATTGAAGTCTCACATCCATTGCATCAAAATGAGCTATCCTCCGTTAAATCCAGGAAGGTCTACGGATTAAGAAGAACAATTCGACTGCTCCTGCTGAACAGAATAGCACATACCTCAATCCAGGGAACATTTAATTAATCGTATGATGTAACGAAATTGTAGTACCTGATGACTATAAATGTGAAAGCACAAAATGCTTGGAAGTCCTGTTCTTTCTTTTTTCCTTTCCAACTCTGGTAGGAAGCCGAATGTACATAGCAGAGGCAAAGGAAGTGTAAAATAACGACCCTCTGAACTTTGTCAAACCGGGAAAAAATCCAGCGAAAGACTGTTTGACAATTAGAGAGTGATGAGATGGAGGATGCGGGACCTTGAACTACCAAGGCGTTTCAGCGTGTTATTCGTACGAAGTGCAAGCGCTAACGCCGCAGCAGTAGCTGGTCCTATCCGGTTGCTCCGTAGATCCACCTAGAAAAGGCTCATGTCCCCATTTTAATAAGCAGCAAAATTATGTCAAAACAAATTGTCTTCATAGATTGATGGTACTATTTTGCAGAAGACACAGATCAGAGTTAGGGACCATGATGTAGTACTCTGTAAGACCAGAGCATTAAAATCAATATGGAAGAATTCCCCAGGTAGTCAAATATGAACCTCTTGAAGCGAAGTGGCTGACGCAACGGCAGCCGCAAGAGCAGCAACACCAGTCCTAGCTGAGCCCAGACAGTTCCACGCCAACAGTAGCCTGCAAAAGTAGTTGCCCTCCATGAAGAATTTTCCAGGATTATAGTAGAAACAGCTCTGAAACAAGTGTTGGATAATTCCAACCTCAAATATATAACAGAAAACAGATTGCTATTGACTCTAAATCATATCACACAACCAGCGCTCTACTGCCTACTTAGAATATAGCAGCAGTAAAGAGGCAAACCTTTGTAACGAAGGAGCATTTCGAACAAGGTCAGCAAGATCATCTCCTTTTTGGATACAGCACCCTGCATTTCAAAAACATTACAGTTGCACACAATTAGAGTTGCACACAATTAGAGTTGCACACAATTAGAGTCGCACACATATCAGCAACCACGCATTAGAGAAGTATTTGTAATCAAAACTTGAAAATCTATGTATGTAACTATTTTAAGCAGAGCAGATTGCGGTCAAAGATCCAACACATCTAAGAGACAAAACTGCAGGATCGTCCTAAAAGAAGTCTCACAATAGCTGATAAACATTTGCATCTAATTCCGAAATGACAACATAATTTCAAGAGTAGAGGACATTTTAATTTGAGTCTCTTCCGGAGAGGCTTCGGAGGTTACCACTGAGATCGAGCTCCGTGAGCTTGTCGTTGTTCTTGACAGCATTCACAATTGTCGCCAACGCTGTCAACACACAAAGAGCACAAGTCATCCTTAATTACCACTGAACCTTACCATCAAGATTTCGGTGAAACCGATCACAAAACTCAGCTGGAAAAATGCGAAAGTCTCGTCCAAATGGGGGAAACCTAAGCATGCCACGGCCTGAACAAGGAACCACAGATGGTGACTCTAGGCAGTCAGAAATGAGCTCAGTATCCGCAATTGTCTGGTTGCATCACTCAGGAACAAGCCATGAATGTCCATTCAAGCACATACAGTTGACCTCCGAGTTCATTGCCATGAAGATTGTGAAATGTTCACCATTTTCGCTGAGGTTGCGGTCGCAGACTTTGAGTGTCCCCCCGTCTAAGCTGAGGTCGATCTTCTTCAGCTGCTCCACGAACGATCCGCCGGGGATGGACGACGGCATCCGGGATGAGGATTTGCGTTCTTTCAGCAACCTCACTCGTTCTTCAAGCTGAATCGCCCGCTGTTTGAGGAGCTCCGGATTAGCTGATGGCCTGTGGGCATCGTCTGGTTTCGGAGGAGTGATCTCAGCTGGAGGCGCGGCATCCGAGGATTGTGTAGCAGTGTGTGCAACATCCGGACGCTTATTGCTTTCGATCTTGCCAGCTTCCTCCCCGGGACTTGCGGTTTGGGAAGACCGATCCTCGCAGTCTGGTTGCGAGGAATTGCAGCCCTGGTCTACCTTCGCAGCGGAGCTCGGCGCTTCATCAGTAGACACTGGATCATGGACCTCCTTCCCAGTCGCACTCTCGCCGGCCACAGGCTCCCGCTTGCTTGATGTCGGCGAGCACGATTCTACTCTGTGCCGGATTCTGTCATTGATATCTTCGGAAAGTGCGTGCGCCGCTTTGCCTATCAACTCTTTGTCGCAGCATGCTTCGTCGTCGGACGCCTCACTGTCCGTCCCGTAGAACGCTCGGCTTCCCTGCGCGATCGCCTTGTTCAAGTAGCTGCCAAACGCGGCGGAGGTTCGGGGACTCTTTCTCGGACTCGGCTTACCGATGCTGTCAGGATTGATTTGCACTTTCGGGCTGGCGACTCGACTCTCGGGGCTCAAGGTGTCGCATTTGTAGCTGCTTGCGTCGGACAAAGCCGCCGAGCCATCTTCAGAATTCTCTGACGCCATGGCGAATAAACTCAAACCCCTCTTCGCGAGCTCCTACTCTGCATCGCCACACGTTCCAGCGCCTATAATTGTTTCGAAGAACCACATCCTTTCTACGTTGATCGCTTTCAAAGCGCAGGAAAATTGTTTCTACTCAGACTACAATCTCGAAGACACCCCTGAGCCCCCGACATGATCTCAAAACTGGAAAGGAACGTATCCCAAGCGTCCCAAATGTGCGCCAGCAAAACAAAACTCTACACAGTTATGATTGAAGCAACAAATTGGCGAGCACAACTCACCACATTGAGACCATGCCATGCAGTTAGGCGGACTCCTTCTCAGATCATTGCAAACCCTATCAATATACCACGCCAGCTCGAACGTTGCCAATTTGAGAAGCCTTGCAGATGGTGTAGAGGAAGTGGAACAGGGGAGAGCGGGAGAGGCAGATGTGGAAGTGTCATTGGGATGGGACGCTAAATACCGTTACATGTATGGCCTTGTATCTACAGCAGCCACAGACGAGGGTTGTTGGCTTGAGAGTAGCGGTATTGGTAGTGTACCACTCCCACTCTACATCTGAAACGCCTCATCTCAGAATCGGTGGAACGCAGGAGCACAACTGGGCATGACGGGATACCAAGCACGCCTGACTGACACCACTATCTGAGGAGATTTTCTGTTTGCGTTGCAAAATCCGGGGGTAATCGACCCACTGAATTGCCCATGTTTCAGTCAGAGCAGTCACATACGATCAATCACATCGGCGAGATGTGGGCACAACACTCCAGAACTCTGATGTGCATCTTACACAGTGTGGATCGAACGTATAATACAAAAGCATATTTCAAGGTAGCAGTGAGGAATCTTGCAGACTTGCAGGAGATCGAAGCTACGACCAGGCTGTGAAACTATGGTTAAGGCAAGACTGAAGGGGAAGGGTTGTGTCTTTATTACAAGATGTGGCCACAAGAGATTGAACGCTGTTTGTAGAATCTACGACTAATGAATCGACTACTCCACTACCGGATCAACAGCCGAGCTTAAGGCTCTAATCAGAGCTCTGCAACGTGGAGACAAAATTGGATGCACCGAATGCAGCTGAGCCTCCGATGACAGAGATTGCCGCAACAATCACTTGGAGGACGACGAGAGCGGTGGAGGTCTCGGGCACGAAGTACACGAAGACAGGGCCGAGGAGCAAGAGGGCGAGAGAGGTTGTGAGGAGGGCACCGGGGGTGTTGGGGTTGGTTGCGGCGGACAAGACCCCGAACTCCTCGGCCTTGGAGAGCAGCCCAAGGCTCTCAATCTTGCTGAGGGAGAATCCCAAATTCTCCGCTGTGGAGAGAAGCCCTGCCTTCTCGGCCTTGGAGAGTAATCTCAGCTGCTCCACCCTCGACAGCAGCTTGATGGCCTCCGGACCTTGCGCAACCTTGTCGCGGACGCTGCCCTTCTTATCAAAGTTAAGTGGGAGTACCTTAACCTGTTGAATTGTGTGCACCATTACATGGCATGAGAGATGCACATCCAGCAGCAAGACGAGGCAGCACCCTAATCTCTACTACAATCTAGGTCTGCTTCAGCATGACGAACAGCAAATGCTACACGTGGATGTAGGTGTACATGCCCATTCGACAATTATCGACTTCAGTGGTATAAAACAATATAGGACACTATAACGGCAGTCAAACACGGCTCACGGAGCTTGCCAGTTCATTGAAATTCTACACACAGCGTGAAGGCTCAAACCCGCAGACTGACGCAACATCGCAACAGGACAGGGAGGGTCAAGGATAGATGCTAGAGAAACGAAAACATCAGAGAGAAAACAAATGCGCAACATATTGCACCGATACTGACAAATCTAGCACTCTCGAAACAATGAGAGTACCGCAAGTGACATTGCAATGTGCGCTCATGCCATCTCAATTACCGTGGGACTCTAAGATTTCAGACGTTCGCAATGAAATTGATGAATCATCAATGAGTATAGTTTCGTTATGCAGCTTTCTGATTAAGGCTTCCAAGTTTTCACCAAGCATCGCACTGCACTCAAAAATTCCTCCGCATTTGATACCAGTTTCCAAAACCGAGAGTGCACGTCACGAAGCCAATTCTTCACAAAGAAGAATTTCCGTGAGATGGGCAGTTGTCAGGCCTCCTGAATAAGGAAAATGTAAGACCCTCGCCCCGCGGAGTAGGCAGCGAGCGTGGCAATGCAATCGCAATAGAATGTGAAATTCGATAGAGACGTTACCTTCTTTCCACCAACGTAGCGAGTGCCGCCCCCTTGGAGAGTGCCCGGCTGATTGGTGCCGGACTTCACAGGGTTGACGCCACCCTTCTGCGTGCCCGCAGCGCGCACCACCATCCGGGAGCCGCTGGGAGCGACTCGCGTCACGGCCCTACTGACATCCACGACACCCTGGGCGCCCCGCATCGCCCTCAAGCTCGACAGCGACGAAGCGCCCTGCATCTTGGACGCGCACACGCTCATGGATTCCGCCATGGAATTGCAACTACCGTCTCTTAACCCACCTCCCAAGCCTCCCAAAATTCGCTCAACGAGCCAATTCTGCACGGCACGAGATGCAAACGAAGCGCGAATGCTCCCGAGCTCCGCAGCCGCGCAGTGTACTCCACCAGCGACGCGCGACGCACCACGAAAGCCCAATCCCCATGCGTCTGCGCCATTGGTCCCCGTTATCCCAAGTGGAAGCGCGCCTCTGGATTGGGCTGCGGCCTCCCTGACCAACGGTCGCGCTCGCGCTCGCAACCCACCATCCTCGCCCTCGTCCAGCCAATGCCCCACCTTTTGCTGCCCTCCCCCTGGTCGCCGCCCTCCGATTCTGGGCCCTCAACCCCCCCGTCTCCGGTCACCACCACTGCTCACGACGAGCTCCGTCCCCCATCGCACACAATTCATCACCCCTCGATGGGTTTCGTCGTCTCGCACCTTCCAGTGCCAAGTTTCCCCAAACTTGTGTTCT
This sequence comes from Ceratodon purpureus, assembly GCA_014871385.1. Classification (NCBI taxonomy): domain Eukaryota; kingdom Viridiplantae; phylum Streptophyta; class Bryopsida; order Pseudoditrichales; family Ditrichaceae; genus Ceratodon; species Ceratodon purpureus. Next base: position 16,958,795 of record CM026427.1, read on the forward strand.
GGAATCTGCAGTGAGTAAACTTAACTCGACTTGGACAAGAATGGCGTCGGTGTTCTCTGCGCCATCTTCTCTAACTGGATCCAGAGCTGCGTCGTCTCGCGTTCCTTGCAGGAGTGTTTTCCTCCCCGCATTGAGGGTTTCGGAGTCAGTCTCGGTGGTTTGTGGGAGTGGGGAGTTTCGGGGAGGAGTGAAAGCTGCAGTGCGATCCGTGGGGAGGGAAGCCTTGGGTTGTGGCTCCCGGGTGACAATGGCGGCCTCGGCAGAGGTTTCTTCGTCTGTGGCGGAGGCGGAGCGGAGGCCTTTCGGAGTGTTGTTCGTGTGCTTGGGTGAGAGGTTCATTGTCTTTTCCAATTGCTTTGGTTTCATGGTCACGAGGGTAGAGCGTAATTCTGCTCTTCTCTGTCCTTGTTTCCTTTGCAATTGATGGATTTTTAGGGATGGATTAAGTTCGGTGTGCTGTGATATACGTGAGTGTTGGATTTTTTCTAAGTTTCAGTGCGAGGGAACTAGTTTGTTTTGAGCAATTCCAATTCATAGACCTATTCTTAGGAGATTGTCGGCAAATTTTACTAGGATCAGTTGTTGGTTGAAATTTTAATGTTGGTTGCAAGCTTCTCTCTTCCGTCCACTCTCTCTACAATGCATCTCGTGTTGTGTGCTCGGAGTTTATGGTTTTCATTCTGTGTTGGGCTGGGTAGGCAGGCAACATATGTCGAAGCCCGACAGCAGAGGCGGTGTTCAGAGACGTAGTGGAGAAGCGCAAGCTGGACTCTCTGTTCAATATTGATTCAGCTGGCACAATCGATTACCACGAGGTATTTAGTTCTTTCGGTTTCCTTCTCGCAGCCATTGTGTCAATGCGATTAAGTGAAATGGCCGATTTCCGATTTCTTGCACCACATGACTTGCTCGGTTTCCGAAGATATCTATGATGCTAATTTCGTACAGTTTGTTTCAGGGGAACCCTGCCGACCCCAGAATGAAAGCTGCAGCATTGAAGCGGGGAGTGAAGCTTACGTCAATTTCAAGGCCCATTCGATCCTCAGACTTTGAGGAGTTTGATCTCATACTTGCAATGGATAAGTCGAACAGAGGTAGGAGTTGTTCAGCATTTGTTTCCTCTCTGGGATATTTTGTAGGCTTGTCATTTGGTTCACTTCAATATCACTTTAAATGTTGTACCCCTCTGCTACTGCTCCATATCAGTTTTTGTACATAGAACCGACTCATATAAATTTCGGATGATTTTAGAATCTGTGGCTTCTTCTCTCTGCAGCGGACATCCTGACAGCATACGAGAGTTGGAACAGGAGGGCCCCTCTCCCGGCTGGATCAAAAGAGAAGGTCAGTAAAACTAACGTGATACCTGGCATTATCTTTTACGTTTAGCTACTCTACTGGTAGGTTTTTGGCTTAATGTTGGGTGGTTGTTTGTTGTTTCAGGTGAAACTGATGTGCAGCTACTGTACCAAACACAATGTCGATGAGGTGCCAGATCCGTACTATGGAGGACCGGCAGGTTTTGAGAAGGTGCGTGGGATACTTTTCAATTGAATCCACTGTGCAAGGGGCAGCATATATATTCCCGTGGTGTTGATTTTGAGCAGGTTTCAATACTTCGACATGTATGTCTGCTTGACGGTTGAGTAACTGGTTCTTTCAGGTACTAGACTTGCTCGAGGATGCATGTGAAGGACTGCTTGCATCTATACAGGAGCTGCAAGTAAAAGATGGAAAGGTGGACGTGAAGACCTCTATTTGATTCCAAGTAGTACCGTAGTGGAAGGTTTCAAGTCATCCCCCAGCAGTGTTAATTGAGTATTCTGCAAGTCATCATCACAGCAGACTGCAGTGCAGACTGGTGTTTCCTAGGAAAAAAGTGCAGTGCAGGCTAAAGATAGGAAAAAACTCCTAGTTTATCCTAAGGACTACTAGTCTTTATTGCTAGTCACTACTATATAACGCAGAGCTCCAGGTTGAGGAGACTCTCTTTGGAGATATATCTCTCCCTCTATGGTCTTTGCGTAAGGTTCGTCTTATTAAGTATATTTTGCGTTTATAATTAGAGCTCATTGTGATTTGAAGTTACAAGCCGTGGGAGGCTTTTAACATTGTGGAACTTATAGTATTTTCAATGGATTTTGGCACAATGATGGATCGAATCCCCAGATTGAGAAGGGGTTGGCTATTCACCTACAACACACAAGTGGATTGGCGCGAAACATATGAGGCACACATTCTTAAAGCCGACATGCCGGGGTTCAAGGAAGAGGATGTGAGAGTGCAAGTGTTGGGTTCAGGTTTGTTCCGTGCTCAAGTGTTGGAGATCAAAGGAGAGCGGAAGAAAGAAGAGTCGAAGGAAGGTGATACTTGGCTTTTCACTGAGCGTCCAAGCGGCGATTTCTCCCGAAAGTTTAAAATCCCTTATGGAACCAATATCCGCAAAATGCATGCTCATGTGCAAGACGGTGTTCTTACAGTGGAGATTCCAAAAAGTTATTCCAGCAAGCCAATTGTTACTCCGATTGATTTTTCTTGAGGTGTAGTCATGGGGTCTTGATTTTGTATACACCCCTGCTCATTTGATGCTTAATACGAATGTTAATAAAAATATTCCATTTCTACCACGGTTCAATTCACACGAGTGTAAGTCTTCTTTGTTGTATATAAGTCTTGATGTAGTCAAGTGTTAAATTACTCTACAATTTGCTCCTGAGTCTACCAAATATTCTTCCATCTACAAGTTCTTTAATTTTGTTTGAATCCTTGCGGAGCATACATGTTTTCTTGTTTCTTGATTGTTTTTTTTTTTTAATCAATGCTTTACCACTTGCATTACTTAGGCATTGCAGTCTTCATGTTACCTCTTCCCCTTCTATGGCATGTGAGCTAGTATTCAAGCGCGCACAACAGAGCATAGATCAGGTCTTCAGTGCACTTCTATTTGCAACTCTGAGAACCCAAATAAGTACAGATTCAAATGCTAACTGCTGAGAGTGAGTGTGTCGGTACATGAAATTCACCCAATATTATGCACAACAGTATTACAGAAAACCCAGACTTTGGTTCGGATTCTGGAGTTACCAAGCAAATCAACCGGAATTAGTATGATAATCAAGTGTTACAACACCTGTGGATTGATTGCACAGGATTCAATGACTTCTAATTCTGAGTGGGAAAAAATGTGTGGGACTGCATAATTCCCTTACAGGTCATGAGCTACTCCAGATCACTGTTGTGAGCAGGGAACATTTTGATGTACAAACTCCATGTGATAAACTACATGCAAAGTGTGACACAGACGTCACTTACTCTGCACACTGGAAAACAAAAAGATTGTTCTACTTTCGTACACTGTTGTATGACGATCAGCTCATAGTACACAGAAGAGGTGATGTTCACTTACGCTAACAGATGTTGCAGAGTGGAATCCTCGGTAGGAATCACTGATGACTCGACGCTTGGCACCTTCCTATACCAGCATCTGAAAGCTAAGACGATACTGTAGACGTTGCAACAGCAGGGTCTAGCACCGATGTTCCTATTCATGCACCATATTCATTGAAACAGCAGAGTGAGTGAAGGTAACGGAACATAATGGATTCACAGAACTTCAGATCATATACGCACAAGGCGACAGTCATTGGTGGCGTTATATTTTACAGGATACGTACTCCTTTTGTGACTTTAAATTTGAATTTGAAACAATTTTTTAGCTTTGTGCCAAATAAACAATGCTTTCCAAGCTTCAGCCATCAGCGGTCTCCGTGGCACTGCGTATTGTGTAGCATTCCCAGCCATCATCTAAACTAAAATGTACACTAATTAAAACCTCGAAGCTACTCCTGATCATCAACATTCTCTGCAAGGTCTCTGATATCTGAGACCTACACAATACTCACTCTTATTCAATTGAATCTTGGTCCAAACTGAACCTAATCACTCTGACGCTTAAGCGCCTGTGATTAAACTTAAAGCTCATTCTCTGTTCTATGTTTCGAAGGGTCGCCTTGGTAGATACATAAGACATCATGGAGTAATTACGGGTTTGTGCAATTGATACAAATTGATCGTTATCGCCGGGCAGGAGTAAGGAAAATGTCCATATCTAGCTTCCTCTTCAAATACGATCTATCCGTACTGCCCAACCCAACCCAGAGAGAAACCATCAGCACTTTGCAATTTGAACAGCATCCTCCACAGTAACATATAATCATATGCTACGATTGAGGAGAGGACCTTCGTTCCTTCCTAACAGTCACTGACGAGTTTCATGTGCGGAAGGAAAGCCTCTGCTAAGCAAGGTTTTTGTACTAATAGCAGGTTTCATGTCTGCGTATTTCAACAGCCTAGGGAAGGGTAATCTAGTACGAGTATGTACAAAAAAAGCATCAGGATAAAGAAAGAACAAAGGCAGAGTTCAAGTAAAAAGTTGCAATTGATGTTTACCTGTTCAGGGTGGGTCGAAGGTTTGTTTTGGGATCTATTGACATTGGGATAGTGATGGCATCAGTTGGAGTTCCTAATTCCGGTTGCTGCTGCTTCACTTGTGCATCCCGGTTCGCTTCCCCTGCTGTTTTGATGTCTCCACCGAACAGCTGTATCCGCCGTGTCTTGGTGGGAGGAGAAAGGGGAATGTGTCGAGCAGGAGATGGGACCTCTATGGGCTTCGGCTGGGCCTCCGGTTTTGACGGCCTTCGAAGCATATGAGGAGGTGTTGGGGCTGGTTCAGTCCTAAAATACCTGAGGATGCAAGCAACGAGAAATCAGCACGGCGCTAGTAACAACTCATGATCCGGCAATGATTTCGAAGTCCATGACATGAATTTTTAGTATCACTAGGTACTAGTTTGATGAACAACAGTATCACAATTGCCGTTGAAGATGGTCATCACAGGAGCGAAAGAAACAGCTGAAAACTCTTGAAGTGATAACCTTCGAGAAACGTTCGAGAAAATAGTACCTATGCTCTAATGCTTGCTGTGCAGTAATTCTCTGCTTTGGATCGTAGGTGAACATTCGCTGGAGAAGGTCTAGACAGTCTTCACTCGCCTGGGGAAACAAACTGCGAAAGGACTGAGGTGGAGAGTACTGGTACTCGACATAATCAGGAAGGCAGGTCATATCCGGCCACTGGGCCTCACCTGGAGTTCCAAACGCCGCAAAGATCTTCCCCAGTTGGTCAATGTCGCTTGAGCCCTGCAAATAGCACATGTGTCAATCATCAAGTTGGGTTACAAGTATGACATATAGATGAAATTGTAGGTTTAAGAAGTGCAAGCCTGCAGCGAGCACGAGAAGTGGAAACTCACATAGAACAACATGGAGCGTAGACAGTTATAAAATTTCTAAATGAAACACCGAAACCAGCACATTGTCAAGTCACTCTAAAATATACCTGGAGAAACGGACGACGAAGGATGAGTTCTGCAAATATGCATGCAACGGCCCAGACGTCTACACCCGGCCCATATTGTTTGGAGCCGAATAGCAACTCAGGTGCACGATACCACCGTGCAAAAACCTGGTTTTCACATGAATCAAAGTCAGCCGGGATTCAAGAGAATTTAATGAACGATGTTTGTTGTTACTATCATCATCCAAGAAGGACCTCCTATCATTCAAAAACAAACAAAGTCTACTGACACCTTCATCATCAGGTCGGAAGAACAGAGTACGATTCTGCACTGATTTCCTACTGCATCCATAAAAGTGAACCCGCTCATACCTGATGAGTGAACCTTCGATTGGGACTCCCAAAGATGCGAGCCAATCCAAAATCGGCAAGCTTCAGTTGTCCATTGGAACCCAGTAAAAGATTATTTGGTTTCAGATCTCTGCATCAAGCACCAGCAGGTTTCAAAAGAGAATTGATTTCAGAAAACTAACCACATATACAGCTAAATATATGTACATGACCAGTAGAACAAGTTTTAAGGTAGCCAACCTGTGAAGAATCCACTTCTTATGGCAAACTGCGAGTCCCTTCAGCGTCATTTGCATGTAGGACTTGTAATCTGCAGCGGAGAGGAAGATGTTCCGATCCTTGATCACTGCTTCTAAATCACTCTCCATGAACTCGAATACGAGATGTAAGTTCCTCTTGTGTGGATATACATCTACCAGCTCGATGATATGGGGGTCGTGCAACTCCTTTAACAGCTTGATCTCCCTCAAGGCTGTTACATTCACGCCTTCCTTATACTTTCCTAATCTAATCTTCTTGACAGCTAATGTCCTGTTTGTCTGCAGAAAATTGCAATGTTTTCATCAATATCACTAGTCTGTCGAAACATACATACATGCGTGCCCGAGCCACGCTTTCGCAGAAGTGACTTACAATAGAGTAACATTCCAGAGGATATCACGAACTGAAAAATACAACTTCGTATCTTCTCAGGCCACTCCACTACATACAAGAATAGAAAGGCAGAATCAACCGGATCTACAAGCATCCTTGCAAACTATCGATACTTGCAGAACTGCATTTCAATTTTAAATACCTAATGACTTTCTGCGAATTCGTACAAATCAAGAGCTCGTGCTGCAGAAGCCAAATTCGCAGAGGCTAACCATAAGAAAGTGAACTGAGCTACCAATACGAGGGACAACATTTGTCATAGAATTCATTTGAATTCGAAAAACAATGCAGGAGATGACATATGCTCTCATGCAATCGCAATGAGAGCCATGACCCCATTCAGCGTGTTCATATCGCACTATTGCAGCAAGTGCACATCTGCCAACTACTACTGCACTGCAGGTGGAAATCCAACTGCTACTGAAGGCCTTTTTTTTTCGCGAGGAGTATTCGCATCACATTATGTTTGGCACAGTACTTCAGAGAAGCGGTATCTTTTTGTCAGGTCAATCAAAAGCTCCTGAACCAGAAGGGCAGTGTGATCCGTGCGTCACAATGCACTTCATTACATCAACATTCGCGATGTTGCAGGATGACAGTGCCACTCGCAACAAGAATTAAATATTGAAACTCTTGAACACAAAGCAGTAAATCCAGTTCAGCAGTGGCAATAATGTCCAGTGCCATCTCCACTCCATGCTATGAGGAGGGATTCAACTTAAAGAATTCAAGCCCTCGGCTAACACCAACATTGTCAAAATCACGAACTCCGGCTCCACAGCGACAATCACGAAGAGATCCTCTGAGCTTCCCAGCCACTAACGAGCAAACTGGAATTCCAAAAGAACTCTAACATTGTTGACTTCAGTTATAGCTCAATTCAACCACCACGACAGCAACTCCTGCAATCACCGGCCTGGATGTGGCTGTAAAGACGAATCCTGGCAATGTCCAGCATCCAGCAGCTAGGCAGCTCAGACGAGCTTCACCATCACTGCACAGAATAACATTCCAGAGAGAGCAGGAGATAGTTACCACTTTGTCAATGGCCTTGAAAACCACACCATATGTACCCTCTCCAAGCGTGTGACCCTTTATATATCTTTTAGCGCCATACAAGGGCTCCCGCACTGCCATATCTACAGGACCTGCAAGCTTGGAGTCCAAAATCCGATGTTGGAGGACCGAGAACATGGAGACTTCCGTCATGACCGTTGTCACCAAACACCGTCCATCAAATCTTCAGCTCAAACTTCTCCTTTGATCCTATCAACCACTGTCAACCCTGTTGACACGAACGACATTCTCGCACGCCAAACTCCAATGCGAACTCCACCATCGGATTCATCAATGCAGAGCAATCCAGCATTGCCAGGCCCTCATTTCCACCCCCCACCGATGCTCCTCCTCTTCCACTCACTCCCACTGCACCTCACACATGACTCCCTGCATCCACACATCCCATAGCTCCAAAACCAGCCAATGCCACCACCATCACCACCACTCCACTACAAGAATCCCCCGCCCAAATTCCACCCGCTTTCCAAGGACCATCCATCCATCCACCACCCCTCTCTCTCCCCATACAGACCAAAAAAAATAAAAATAAACCAACAACAACAACAACAACAACAACAACACTCACATCCACCCAATTCCACCACGCTCAAAACTCAACCCTCCCAAACCCTACCACAAAAATCCTCCCACCGATCTCATGACCACTCCAAACCACCACCTTACACTAAACCCACATAAACCCTAAGAAAAACCTCCCTGACTGACTCCCACACCACCATGAACCTCCAGTCCAAGCTCCACCATCCCAAAGCAGAGACCGCTGCTATGTTCTCACCGGCACAAGACTACGATGATGAACACACACCTCTCCAGTGTCCAGTGCCGAGATGCACAATGTGGGCATTCCATTCCATTTCATGTGGGGCCTGCCCAAACGGAAAAACTACAACGTTCTCCCACAGAATTTGGTCAATGAAACTGACGGGCTCTCCAGTGCCAGGCTCATCATCGCATCGCCAGCATCCCGTCTTTACTTTACCATCAGCATCATCGCCAGCATCGCCAGCATCGCCACCGCCATGATCGTCACCATCTGCACCGTGTTCGCAGGCAGGGCAGGGCAGGGCAGGGCAGGCTCATCAACGCATCGCATCAGCTGGCATCCCCCGGACACGCAGTTTCTCGTTTTCATTTTCCATGCACATGCCATGCTAACTTAGAGCAGTATTAAAGTTGAAAGGTGGTAATTCCAGTCACTCGTCTCGGGGAGGACGCGCCACATGGGCTGCCACATGGGATTGCGCCGGGGTCGGGTTTGAATTCGGCCTATGGGGGGCGCGGGGGGGCTGAGGTGGCGTGGTGACGTGGAGTGCCCGTTGGACCGTTGGGGCGAGCAGAGTGGCCGGTGGCGGATGGATGAGCCTGGATTGGAGTGCTGGTCCCAACCGACACTTCATATTTCTCCTCTTTGTTTATTCTGGCTTTTCCCCTGTTCCGCGCTTTTTACTTTTACTTGCGGTTATATTTCCTGGGTGCACCTGAGTACGGTTAGTACTAGTATTAGTGTATTCTCATTGAATGATTACTTTTAGGAGTTTTGAAGGGGATTTTTAACATGTTCTGGACAACAGCTTTTAGATACCGTATGAATAAGTTGAGGACTTTAAGTTGGAAAAATTACAAGAAGCATTACTTAGTGGAAACCAAAGGGAGCTAAACTGGGCTTTTGAAAATGGTGTACTCAAAGTTCAGTTTGGTGTAATTCGGCACCTGACATGGCTATTTCTATGCAAGGGTGCGGGATTGAACTCGCTCGTGGTCCCCACAAATCATGTTTAATTTGGGCGGTCGTCATGTGGCCCACGGTGCTGTTATCTAGCTGTAAATCTGGCAATTCAATAATTTTGTCGTTTCAATAAATTATCTTATGTAATTTTTTTGTTCCAGTAAATTATCTTATGCTGTTGAATGTATAGACAGAGGTCAATTACATCCGTAGGCAGGGAAATCATGGGAGGTGAAATTTCGGGCAGATATACTTGAATCATATGCATTACCCAATTTGCTGAGATTGTTTGACTCTCTGATGAGCACTTGTCTAAGTGTGAATGTTAGAATGAGTGGGAGCATGTATACCTGAGGCCTGAGGTTTCGAATATAATGCTTATCGGACATGTAAAAACAAAGTTGAATCTGCGAAATGTAAATCTGTAAATCTATGAAATGCTTCAAACTCATTCTAGAAGGCCAACACTATAGAAGCTCCTAGTCAAGCTCCAATTAATTAAATCTGTGAAAAGCTCCAAGTCACTGAAGAAGGTGAACAATGTAGAAGCTCCAAGTCAGTTGTCCAGTCTGTAGAAGGTGAACACTGTAGATGTTGTTGCATAGCTAGAAATAAGTCAGAATGTTATTGGACAAGACTATCAACAAGAACAATGCGCTTGGCTCCGAAACGTACACTTGAACACCAAAAAAAACTATCCACCAATCAGATCTTGGGAACTAAAAAAAATGAACACCATTGTTGGTTTTTTATGTAACCAATTGGTGTAGTTGAATTTTGTTTCCACTAATGCATTGACCATGCATAAATTGAGATAGCAAGGATTTTAGTTTAATACATAGATTAGAAAATAAAATCTTGTAATTTGAAAGGAAAGGTTAAGGATAGTGGCATGCGGTTGCAAGAAAGTGCTAATATGGGGCTTTTTTGGGCATCAAATAACATAATAATTACTAAGCTTGGAATTGTCGAAGTTGTTAGGAGACTACAATAACAAAATCAAGATATCTAGATTGGAAACCAAATAGTTGAACACATATACCTTGAAGGAAACTACAATCAATTCTAAAGGAAAATGATGAGTATCTCCAATTTTTTGTAGATTAATTGATATTTTTGGCTTTTATGTTTGGATTTCGATTATGATGATTAGATGGGGAGCTAGAGGGAATAATTTGTATTTTACTTAATGCGTCTGAATCACTGAGGGATTATGCTAGTAGTACTATGCATTTAAGTCGTTGAGCACGCAAGGCAATTCTAGCATTCTAAGTTTCAATGAAGATGAGCAAGAAGGGATGATTGAAGCTCTTCCTTTCTACTGGTTTGAGTTTTTGAATGAAGGACAAGGCTCAAAAGGTGAAAGAAAGAAGCTAGGATCAAAGGTACCTAATTTTTTAATTAGGTTCGTGTTTTCTTGGATTTCGCTTAAAATTCTCATGTTACAATTACTAAAATGTTCATTTTGGTTTGTCAATGTGTTGGTAATGGTGTTGAAGTGGTTTTGGCACTTGTTCGAAAGGCAAAAGCGTATCTTGTCCTTTCTTCAACAAAAATAATGAAATTGAACGCTTTTGAAAGTTTATGGAAAAATATGATTTTTTTATCAAATACATTCTTTTACATAGAGAAAAATCTAAAATTTCATCACTTTTGTTTTAATGAGCACATTCGAAGGTTATAGATTAAATATTGTCACGTAGTTTTTTTTGAATATTAAGATTTCACTATCCAAGTGGTGGCTAGTCGCTATAGAATTTGAATTATTCTAGGACTCAAAAGTGCTCGAATTCGTAATATTTTTAATGACCAAGGCTTCATTCTTGCGAGCATCTATAATGCCTTTTTATAAATATTAAAAATGACAATGAAGTCAAAGTTTTCATGGAATGTTAGAAAAATTAAAATTTAGAACCAAAATGTGTTTGATATACGTGTTTGCGGAATCACACTTGTTCTATTTGTTGTTTAAAAGATGCTAGTAATGTGGGCATTTGAAAAACCTTCTTATCATTCAAAACCCAAAAATTCCAACTTAGTACTAAAAAAAATACAGTTGTATTTTTGTTGGATCCATATGTCAAAATTCACTACAATGTTTGTAAGTTAATCAGATTAAGCTCATATAAAAAGGTCTCGTGCATCAAGGTAAATTAATTTGAACCTAAGGTATTGAATTAAAAATAAATGTGCAAAATAAAAGTGCATAATTATAAAGTCTACTAACTATATGATGGTCCTAGATGGAAGGTTGTATCAATATAGAATCATTTGAGGCCTTAATCTAGCCTAAGTTTCAACCCAAGTTTGGAGCTTAGAAGAAGAAAAACCTCATCCTAATTGCATCAAGCTGGTCCAAAGATCTGGCAAGAAAATTACTTCTACATAGGAAGTGTTATAAAATAAAGTGAAGTTCCTCTCTATCCCTCACAGAAAGCCCTATGACTCCATTTAAAAAAATCAAATAATCCTATTGGTTGAAATTTAAAGAATTCAGGTCAAATCTCATACGAGGGTGACACCGAGTGGCCTAGCCAAAAAATCAGCAATATATAATCTCCAAAAATATTGGGTTGAGATTTCAGTTGACTCGAGTTGTTCGTTGCAAAGCTACCCTACCCCCCTTTTCCTTCTTGTCACTCCAGTAGCCAATTGAAAACCAAGCCTAATATTTTTGGAAATATAGAGGACTAATGTTTTCGGTGGCTAAGTCCTGTGGGTGCCGGGTCATTGGCACTACGAACGGACACTTCATTCACGCTAGCCCTATGGGTTAGTGTTTCTATCTATCTTTTTGGTGACTGAAGCTGGTTGCGCAAGCCACATCGTGAAGGGTTTTTGGTGTGGCCCATGTATCAATCCAGCCCCAAGTATAAAGTGGGCCAGCTCCTTCAAGTACCTGACCTGGCCTGGCAGAGACGCATTTACACGGAGACGTCCAAGCGGGGGTTAGGGCTGACTAAGCTCAGAATGGTGCCAAACCCGGCATGTTCACGCCACGTTCATTGTCCATGCTGGCGATGGATGTCCCAGAAGGAGCAACAACTAACTGCGACTCTCCGCAATTCGGATAACGTTGGGTTGCGCAAACCTCACTTCGACGTCGGGCCTGTGGTCGAGCATCGCATCGCATCGCCTCGCCTCGCCCGTGGTCTCCGTCCTCGACTCGACTGCCCTCCCAATTGGTAATCCCAGGCTCACACATCGAGTCGCATCGCATCACGTCACGTCACGTACAGTAACCATCACTTCTGCATGCATGCATGCATGCATTCTCACGCTCTTGACACTGTTGTGGGGTTTTCTCGACACTGTCTGCGTAGGAGTTTCTGATCTGTTTCACCACCTTGTTGGCGTATCTGTCTTACAGTGGAATGGAATGCATGGATGTTCGTGTTCAGCTGTTGGTTTCTGGAATTTTAGGTTTTTGGGTCATTGATGTTGGGGGCAGTGCGTGAACGATAGAGAGAGCTGGAATTCGAAGGAGGGAAGGAATGAGTGAAGGATTGGAGGGGTGGGATTAGTTCGTGAGGATATTATCGGTGTCGGAGGGGTCGAGAATGGGTACTTGTTGAATGTGTAGGATTTAGATTTTGAGTAAAACCCTCGCGAGGGTTTATTGGATTTGTTTGGAAGTGGGTCTGAAATGTGGGAATCGCTCAGGGCTGTGGCGGGGATGAGGTGAATGCGCTCCGGGGGAATGGAGCGACGTGGATTCGCAAGTGAGGTTTGGGGGGCAGCTCCGGGAGAGGTTGTTTGTGTTTTAAACCCTAAACCCTAGAGGTCTGGTGGAGGTTTGGAGGCGACGCGTGCAATGGAGGGCGTTAAAATCTTGGCTTGCAATTCGAGTTTGCAAGCCTCGCTTTCGTTGCGTGGACCGGTGCCTCGGGTGCGCTCAATCGGAGGAAGGTCACGTTTGATCGGATTTCGACTTCGGCGAGAGGAGAGAATTTTTGCGGGTCGTAGAGAGTTGCGTAGCGGGTTAGAGGTGGTGAGGATTTATGGTGGTCCTGGAAGAAGGCCCGGTGCCGATGAATGTTGTGGAGGTAGTGCTAGTACTGGGGCTGCCGCTGGGTGCGAAAGCGATGGTGTATTGAGTCTAGGGGATTCCGAAATGCGTTTGGTGTCGGGGAATGAGCGTGAAGAAGAGAGTGACCCTCTGGCGAAGCAGGTGATTGAGGCGAAGGATTTTCTGGCCGTGAATTGGGCCCGGCTGCAGGTAGTGGGATGGCTGGCAGTGGTGGCTTTTGGGATCGGGGCGAGCGCTGCTAGTGCGTCAGTGTCGGGGATAAAGCCTTCTAGACGGTATGGTCCTCCCTGCTTTGCATCCGTGTCATCTATTTCAGACAAGGGTCCGGATTCGATGGGCCAAGGAGAAACGGCAACACCTGCAGATTCTACCAAAGGTCATGATCAGAATCAAGGAAGTGGTGATTCCCATGAGCAACCCGTAGACTCAAAAGGTGGGCAGGGAAGTGATAGTAGCGTAGATGTGAAGAACGTCGAGATTGTGGGGCATGAAGACGAAGGAGATGAAGAGTTTGATGATTATAATTTGGCCGAAGACGAAGGTGAGGACGCAGAGTCGGACGGGGAAGTCGGCAGTGACGATGAGGGTATGGATTATCCTACAATTGGAGATCTGGAGGATCTCGACGAACTAGGTGAACTGGCTAGTGGTGCTGCGGCTGCTGAGCTGCTCTCTGGCAGCGGAGAGATCGAATCTGGTACTACCTTTTACACTCCTGAATTGGGCGTGAAGTTTGTGTTTGTGCGATTGCCTTTGCTTATCCTGTTCGGCATACCATCGTTACAAGTCATAATTGAACAAGAATGTATAGATGCATTTCAAATTAACCTCCGACTTTAAAAAGACTTCAATGACATGGTTTTGAGGACAGACAGTTTTGGTAAGTTAACATGGGATGCGTATTGCTCTTTGCTGGGAACTATCTCAGTATGATTATTTTCTGATAATTATCAAATCGACCTCGCTCATTCAGTTTTTAAAATTCGGGCGGTTGGTTGGCAGCGGAAGCTGAAGGAGAAAGGGGGCTAGGTGGGGATACAGAAGATGAAGATCTCAAGAAGGCTTTCGAAGAGTGGAAATCGAAGCCCTATGCTTTGACAGTGCCACTTCGGATTGTGGGCCTTCGAGGTTCAGTTCCTCCCGCTTGGCTCAAGGTGTGCCTCCTTCTTGATAACGAAATGCTATACTGGCTTTACAGTGCAGACAACTGCTGGTCAGTTTGCCCCCTTTGTGAACTCATCTTTGTATATGTCGTACAGGAGTTTCTAATGAGTCAGGGGAAGAACGCAAAGGTGTCAGCGGAGTTCAAATCAAATTTGAGTGACATTCTTACAGACCTTGCGTATTCGATGGAGCACAATCAGATTACACCGAAGTCCACCATGGCAGCTGACCTCGTGACTGTTGGCGATTCTTGGTTGTCTACGGCAGTGCAAGGGGGATTGATAGAACCCATTAGAAACGCTGAGCAGTTTGATTGGTTTAAGCGACTGCACCCCAGGTGGCAGGTACGGCAGATTATAGTGCTTCAATATTGTCTTCAGCTATATTGCCGTGCTAACATCTTTAGCTCAGTTAGTTACCTGTTTGCCATGTACATTATCCACATTGAGCTATCTACCGACTTGGTTCGTTGGCTTATGCTTCCAAACAGAGCTACCTCAAAAGAGACACCGAAGGTATTCTTGATCCCAATGGACTAGTATGGGGCGTTCCATACAGGTGGGGAAGTCTTGTTTTTGCCTACAGGAAGGATAAGCTGGAAAAGAATGGGATAGCACCTATCAAGGTTGGTCACTACAACTCTCTTGTTCCAGACGTGTTGTGATTCCTACACCCTTGTAATGCTGAGTCATTATTCCTGTATGTCATTCTTATCTTTGGTGCTTTGGATACTGTCCTTTTGACTATTTTTTTTTTCGCGATGATTTAAAATGTTCATCCTTAATTTTCGTATGGCAATGGAGTTCTAATGAAAGAAACTTGTGAAGACAGGATTGGAAGGACCTGTTTCAGCCTAAACTGGCAGGAAGGGTGGCAATGGTTGAGTCACCTCGGGAGGTAGTGGGTTCTGTTCTCAAATCTCTAGGGGCTTCTTACAACAGCACTGACTTTGATGCGGAAGTTCCTGGCGGTAGAGATGCTGTAAAGGAGCGGTTTGCTGCTTTACAGAAGCAGGTGGGTTTTACAGCCTTGCCAAGCTGGTGTTGCGTGCTCTGTTGATGAGAAACGTTACCCTATCAACATAGACAATTGCTAGAAACAACGATGGAACCATATGTTGGTGTTCTTTGACCTGACAGGTAAACTGCCTTTAGCTGCACAATCATGACTGTTTTGACTCAATACCTTGACAGGTTCGACTCTTCGATGATAACGACTACCTGAAAGCAATGGGTGCCGGCGATGTTTGGGTGGTAGTGGGATGGTCAAGTGATGTCATCCCGTATTCAAAGCGCGCTTCAAACATCGGTGTTTATGCTCCAGAATCAGGAACTAGCCTGTGGGCAGACCTCTGGGTAAGGCTGACAGATTTTTGAAAAATTCAAAGTTTTCCTATTATAAATGAGCTTAGTCTGAAACACGCAGTAAGCTTCTCGCAAGGGCAGCAACCATGCTGTCGAAGTGAAACGTCTATTACAGGATATAGTCTCCATTGCAGCTCTTATCTGTTTGTGCTAGTTCTATTTCCCTGAGAAAGAGGCAGTGATCTGTTAGAGGATGAAATGTCTTTTTACGACTGGAGTTAACACTTTTCTATTTGCGCCTGGTAATGCAGGCAATTCCTGCAGCTACAGCATTTGATAAAACAGAGAACATTGGAGGCCGTGTGCGAGGCCCATCTCCTTTGGTCTTTCAATGGCTTGATTTCTGCCTACAACCCGCACGAGCCAGCACTTTTGTAAATGACGTGTTCGTCGGTGCTTCTCCTCTCGCTTGGACAGAAAAAACTGGAGCAGAGACTTCGGAGAATTCAATTCCTGGGACAGTCTCTACAACCCCAGAGAAGAAATCGAAACCTGTGGTCAACATGGACACGAACATTGTCCATGGTATGCCCCCTGATGATGTCGTCGCCAAAAGCGAGTTCCTGGAGCCGTTGACTGAGAAGGGTCTAACTGATTACCAGTGGTTGTTGTCTGAAGCTGTGGAAGTGGAGGGATGGCCAAGTACTTTCAATGAATTTGTGAAAGGAATTGCTCTGACCTTGAACCAGTGGAGACATCCGGATGGGTCCAGAGGGTGACCACGATTGAGTTTTAGCTGCAATTCTTTAGCTGTCGCAATTGTTTGTACCTCCGTAGCTGTTGTATTTAATCAGCTGTGCAGGGAGGCAGATTTGAGGGATCAAACCTCTACAGGTTCCACAATTTTGACGTGATTTGCCGAATACCAATCATCTATTAATGTATGTCATAATAACTTTGGCAATCCTACAACAGCTTTGGCATTGTCCTGTTCATGTACTAACGTTGCGGGTCTCATAGAACTTTGTGGAGATGAAGTTATTTTCAGCTTGATTCTCGTTTTTTGTTTTTTGTTTTTGTTTTCACACTGGGCATGCATCATGTTGTTGCTTGGTGATCAAGCCGCCTTCGCATCGTCGTTTGTTATTCAGGCCTTTCAAGTTCCGACTGGCGGTGGTCAGAAGTGGGCGGTGGGCTTCTCAAGTTTGTAGACTTCTTCAGCGGCACGTACTTTGACCATAATATATTTTTTAAGTGTCTACCTGGATGAAATTATGTATTGAACCACCAGGTGAACTTATACGCCAACCATCTGCATGCTTCCTGTTGCCCTCGTCTCTCTTAGGACCTTCGTTGCTATGTTGTCGCAACAATAAATTCTAGCATAATCTTTTGTTCCGAGTCATGAGTCGGTGTCAACCGCGTACAATGTAAAAATAAGCCGTGGAGTTTTATCAATCTCCTGCTGTTAGACCTGACAAGTGTCTGCGCTGTTAACTTACTCTATCAGTACCTTTGAAACAGTTGTCATCACTGCCCGCCTTTTGTGTGTGTGTGTGTGTGTGTGTGTGTGTGTGTGTGTGTGTGTGTGTGTGTGTATATTACATTTGATGGTTGAACTAGTTTTCACGACTTGAAATATTCAGGACTCCTTTTCAGGCCTACACGCTGCGCAGAATCCAGGAGGACTAGCACATCTCTAAATGATGTCAGCTGTCTAGTATCGACTCAAGGTTGATTGATGTCCAAGCGATCTTGGTAGAATTGGATCGATTTAAAACATATTTCGAATCCTGTCTGTGTTTTGAAAACGTGCTTCAAGTTGTTTTAATGTTACACTGGTGGGTTTCATGCTACTGATGAATCCTGCTGAGATGATGTGGATACAAATAGCATAGAATTGATGGACAACCAAGCGTTCAAATGTCCATGTGTCAATTGTGATAGATATGAGTATTTGGTTTGTTGAAAAGAATTCAATTTAACATCCTTCCTCTAGTGAATTTTATGCCTTCAATTATGTTATTGAATTCATGTTGTTGAATTGTTAAATTAAAATACTGTGCCATGTAACACATGTACAAGTTAAGTAGTGATGATTCTTTTCGACAATGTGGCTTTATCCTTTGAGGTGATCAATGGAAGCGTGTTGAATTGAATACTCCAATATTGTCATTAAATAAAAAATTCATTCATCACAATAGACACATGGATATTGTTAATGACTCATTCATTCAAAGATATAAACTCTTGTCCATACAAATGGTTCTCAAACCTACTCTGGACATAGTTGAATCCCCTAGATTAATTGCCCATTAAGTCAATGCTATTTGCACGCAACTGGCTTTCAAAAACAATTCCATTGTAGCAAGAAATCCACTGCCACTCACCCAAAGTAGTAGATTAATGAACTTGTCCCTGCTTAACCTCTAGTTTTGACACATGGCAAGACAAATTCAACTTAGCAACTCAGCAAAATGCATTCAAAACGAGTCAACAAGACGTGAGACCCACTGCTGTGTTTCTTATCAGACTGTTGCGAAAGAGAATGATATGTGTTTCTTCACTGATACGAAACATGAACATGGCCAAGCTACTAACTGGCAAGCATGTGGCAATTTTCTTCTTTCTAAGTGAGCTCTGGGGGGAGGGCATCGGTAGCAGCATCTTCGAACATATAGAGTGCAAGTGACCTCTCCATCGCCATCGCCATCGCCATCGCCAGTCCCTCTTACCGAGGTTTGCTTCCCAACCTCATTCGCATCTCTCTGTTTTCATGCTCCAGCAACTATAAGTCCTCTATGTCATTGCTGAATTTACAGTTCTAGAGATCAGAGCTTATTTTCCTGCTCATTGCACTGCTCTCCTCGCATTCTAGTTGTTTGCTCACCTCCTTCTTTCAAGTGCATCGATCGTAGCTCAGCGAACTAAAGTCTAAAGTGTGATTTTCAGTAAATATTAAGGCCCTTCAAGTCCGACACAATTTTAGTACGTTAGGTCTTCATACTTTGTGCTCTTGCTGCGTGGCAGAGCAGCTCAGCTGATTACTATTTGAGAGTTTGCTTGTCTGTTGAATTCAGGTCTTTCAAGTTTGGCTGTCGTCAGGGATAAGTGAGGGAGTGGACGTCACGGGAATGGATGACGCTCAGGACATGGGAAGCGACGATGGAGTTATTTCACCAGAGAATTACCAATGGACAGAAGTTCGTGCATCTGATGAGCAGCCACTGAAACAAAACTTAGGGAAATTGAACGTATATGACCCGTCAATGGTGAGCATGGGTCGGCAGATTGGGGAGGGGGCTCAAGCTTTCATCTTCGAAGCCATGTTCTACTTACCGTTCTCTTTCAAACCTCGTCCTGTGATTGTGAAGAAATTCAAGCCTCTGGAGGGCGTGTCCCAAGGTCAATTTCCACCCGAGATGGCTTCAGCGAAATGCCCGAGTGTTTGCAAACCACTCGGAGTGGTCTTCAAGGAGGACGCGTTATGCATAATCATGCAAAGGTACTCCTGTGATTTGCGTGCTCATATTGACGCTCACATGCATGACTTGCAAGCTGAAGAGTATGGTTACAAGGGTCCGCCGTTTCCGAAATTCGAAGCAGAGCACATGATCCTGCAGCTGGCAACAGGAATGAAAGGCTTGCATGAGTTGGGCATCTACCACAGAGACTTGAAGGCTGCAAATATTCTTGTTTCAAGGCATTGCCATCCTGATGGTAAACCTTGTTCTGTCTGTGAGGTTCATATCACTGACTTCGAAAGATCCGAAGGTGTTGTAGGGACAGGATTCTACAGAGCCCCCGAAGTGTTGCAATCTTTGATTACAAGAGTTCCGCTTTCAGACGCCCAGTGGATGATGGCGGACATTTACAGTTTTGGGATGGTCTGTTACGAGGTTCTAACAGGGAGAATACCGTTTGATGGGCATCCATATTCCGACTATGATTTGGTATTAGAAGGCGGAAGACCAGAGCTACCAAACCATGTTCCTGAGAAACTGAAACACATCATACGGAGGTGTTGGCAGACCAGGCCAAGTTCTCGACCGAGTTGGACAGACATTGTCCAAGACCTGACTGAGAAATCCAATGACCACTATGAATCAGGAAGGGTTTTGAGCAAGAGGAACTATATGAACCGTTTGGCAATGTTCGATTCGTCGGACAAATCATCTATCGAATCAAACGTGTTGAAGTTAAAGAAAGTAGTTCACGCGCACATTAAGTTGAATGGATCCGAATCAAAGGGCTTTGCAGATTATGTGTACTGGGCTGAGGAGTTCGTTGCAACTGCAGAAGAATATATTTCCAAGTTTAACGTGGAGTTCCCTGCCGAGAGTGCATTGCTGTGTAAACTGCCTGAATTTTTGGAAAGGAGGGAGTTGGATGCGGTGTTGTTCCATCAGTTCCTGGCATATCCTGCCACCATCAGATTATCTTTCCACTCGCAGGCTGAATCCGTTCCTAGTCTTGAAGACAAGTTCCTGTCGGAGTTCTGGAAGGGAAGAGAGGAGATTCGATCGTTAATGATGAACGTGATACTTTCAATAGATTCGCAACTAAGGCACGTTCGATGTGTGGACGAATTCGATGAAGAGATGAGTTGGATTAGCAAGCTGTTGTTCTTCCATGCATTCATAAAGTGGCACCTGTGGACCGAGGTGATATGTCCAGCCTTCGGTGGAGCATCTATCGTGAAACTATTAGCACAGATGGTGAATCCAAAACATGGTGTGGAAAAATTCTTCCTCTTCACATGCTTAATCATTTTAGCAGTACTAGAGACCTACCTATACATCCTGGCAATCTTTACATATGAACCCATACTACTGTGTCTGCAGTATGGACTGTATAAGATTCAGAATTCCGACAACGTTTTGTACCGCACTTCCGGGTACAGGATATGTAGATTGCAACGAGCGTGGGTGAATTACACCAGATACAGGCTACTTAGTGCCGGTCTAATCCTGTCACTTATTTACCTTGTTGCAAATTATAGGTTGAAAGGGTTTTTAGTTTGGATTTTGTTTCCGTCGGTGCTTAGATTCAACCCATACTATTGGAGACGAGCCATACTCGGATAACTAGCACATAATTGTCACTGATGGTTTATAAGTTTTGCTGCTTTGAAGAGACTCCTCTATCAACATGCACATGTATCACGAATAAGAGCAGAGCTGGGATCCACCACTAATATCCAGGTTTATATGATCAATGTTGGTTCGGAGAGCTTGATTGAATTCATGTCGCTCTAAAATAGTCCATATAATTATGTCATGTTGCAGTACTAGTGTCAAATATATTTGGCGTTGTGAAGTTCAGTTTCTCTGTTGTAACATTTGTCGAATTAGTGCGTCCTGAAGACGACTGTTAACTTCAACCTTGATCCATTTTTTATTTTTTTTGGATTTGTTGCATTTTTCTACTTGCTGCTATTGGTGAAGGACCTGGCCATATAGACCAACTTGTTCCCAGTAACTTGTGCATTGCTTCAAGGTGAGATAATAGTAATTTAAGATGGAAAATAAAATTAACAAAAAGGAGTTCAATTTTATTTTTAAATGGATCAATTAATTCCAAGGGTAAAAGGGTGGGTGTGAAGGGGTGAAGGGTGGTTGAGGGTCTAGCTTGGAGGGTAGTAGAATGCTGATAATTTTGGGATTGGTCTTCAAAGTGGAATGGAATGAAAGGAAAGGGTATCTTTGGGAGCAAGTAGTACATTGAGAAGGGTTAAGTTTAATTAGACTTTGAGCGAAGGTGGTGATAAATTTAGGTTGGATAGGATAGAGGCAATGAAAGAGAGTTTTGAGGGAACTTAGCTCATACTTGAGTAGAATGACACTTGTAGATGTAAATAGAGATGTGCCTTTATATGCATTGTATCATATTTGATTTTGAAAAGAAAGAATTGTTACCTTCAAAGTCATATGTATGTATAGGATTTCTAGCCTTGTGCTAGAACATTGCTGGACATTGATCTTGTATCTTTTCTTTGAAGACTTATACTATTTGTTGCAATTGACACTTCCATAATACATGCAAGTCCTAAGTTAATTTCACAATATTAATTTTTAGCTATACTTAAACATAAATTAAATTATTTTTATATGAAAAAAGGATGTCTAAAGATTAGTTTCTTTTACAAACTACTTTATAATTATGCAATAAGGTAATAGATACTATTCTAGTTAGTTTGATTCAATATGCAACATATTTGCATTGATGATTTTATAAATATTTACAAATAGATATTTGGATGAGGAATTTAAATTGATTTTTTAATTTTATTAAAAATGGATTATGATTTTCTTATTAATTATTGAAACAAATCTTTGTAGACTTTTAATGAATATGGCGTTCATAAGTATTGGTTTGAAAATCCATTGAAGTATACAAATTGTTCGCAAACTGAACATTTGAAACAAGTTACAAAAAAACTAAAATATTCTAGAATTATGAAAAAATAGTGGAAGATGTGGAAAACATTTCAGCAGTCATACATTGTTATATGAAGGATATGAATGGTTGAGTTTTGGCTTCTTTTGGATCATTCAAGTGCTTTGTTTTTCTCGAGTTTACAACAGCTCATTGGTAATGTAGGCACTTGGTGTGCTAGATAAGCATACACTTAATTAGATTTTATTTTTAGTTGTAAATGAATTCCAGTGATGTGTAAGAGTTGCGGCCTCTACTGGTAGTTTACGAAAGATAAATAGAAGTGAAGGAACTGATGTGTATTACTTATTGACTCCGATCCTGTGTTCATTAACATCGTGTAACTGTATTCAAAACTGCAACTGTATCTGAAGAAAGTGGTTTAACCGAATTGATTCGATTTCACAGAAGTTCTGACTCAGTTTGAGACCGAAATGGCTAAGAGTCCCCAACCGATACTCAATCTATCTAGAAATTACTATCTAGAGAGGAGTGTCCAAACACGATTGTCTGTGATGACACTGAATTTGCTCACAAGTTCCAATCTTCAAGGAGGCTATATATGATTCTCACACAAGTCAGCTTTAAGGTCACAACAAAGTGCTCATTGTTTTATATACAATACAATCATAGGACTGCCCTCAAGATTGGGGTCTCCCAGCCAGATAACAGAGGAACCCACTGCGACATACTAGCTCCCAGTAGCTCACTAATTGCTCTAAGCTTCAGAATGAATGATTCTGCAAAATTGTATCACAGGTTGAGTACCAATGCTTAAGTAACTTAGCTCCTTACATTCACATGGATTGAGTCCTCCTGTTCAACCTTGCAGGATGGCCAAAGTCTCGACGATGTGCTTCTCAGGCTCAAACTGGTTGTTGAAGATCAACTGCACTCGGCCATCCTTGTCAATCACGTAAGTCTGGCGACCAGCCAGAGATCCGAAAAAATCACTGGGAATGCCCCAGTCCTTGCGCAGCCTGTTGCCCTCGTCACTTAGCAGAGTGAATGGCAATCTGTACTTGGCTTTGAATGCCTGTACGTCATCACAAAAAAAATCACACCACATAATTTCCATTCATATTAGATATTATGCTTCATTTAAGCGCGAGCGTTGAAATCAAATGCATCAGTGGGACCTCGCTGATTCTAAAAATCATTTCCAGACTGAAATGGCATTGAGGAGGGTATTGAGAGAAACTGCAGCTTGCATACCTTGTGAGATTCAGGGGTGTCGCCACTGACTCCTACTACCTCGGCACCAGCTCTCTTGAACTTCTCATATGAGTCACGGAATGCACATGCCTGCTTGGTGCATCCGGGAGTCTCGTCGGCAGGGTAGAAGTACAGTACCAATGGCTTGCCCCTGTACTCGTCCAGATTCACGAGCTTGCCATCCTGATCCCTGAGCCCCACCGGTGGTACAACGTCGCCCTTGGAAACCTGCAACAAACCACAACCACCTATGAGGAAGCTGAATACCAGTAATCCAGGGTAACAATCAATCGAGAAGTCTTCTAGTTCCGAAATCTTGTGAGCATCTTGAATCAAGACTGCAACCAATGCAATTGTCTGTGACCCCCTTGAAGAGTATACCAATGTGACAATTTGCTGCTGATGAGAAAAGAGAGAAGGAGCTAGTTGTGGGGCTAGTTGCAACAAACTATACTTGCAAGAGAAGCGGCCTTCTTGAAGGTGTGAAACAAGGGTTCCCTAATTAATAAAGAGCAGCTGAAAGAACAATAGTCGAGACCCTAGCGCCATAATTGCTCCCAGAGCCAACAACTGCGCTGAAAGATTTGAGACTGGATCAAGTCTGCAGGGAAAGAAATTCTAGGAGGATATGCCCAGCTGTATGTACAAGCCGACCACAATGCAAGTGCAAGCTCTGGCTTTAGCTCGCAAACAGGCATGCATTGCAGATAAGATTGGAAATGCTCTCCATGGAATTGGGTTCGGGATTCACAGATGAGAGGACTTTGACAAGAAATTATACCTTGGCGCAGACGAGGACGGAAGAGCGACGCGACGAGACGGGGCGTGAAGCGGCAGCCACGCGCGCGCTGAGAGCGGCGCTGCTGGAGAAAAGCTCCGAGTTTACGAAGGAGGCATTGACGCAGGTCCTAGCTGACGCGCCGTGGTGACGAGCAGCCTGAGAGGCGATGCCTGTGCCAGCCGCGGAGGTGGCCAGAGTGCACGAAGCTGCGGTCGCCATAGCTGCGAATTGGAAAACAAAGCTGAGAAACAAACTCACCACCTCAACCAAGACCAAATCCTGAAGTTTGCAGGGCGTCGCGAGGACAACACGGACGTCGTCGCCGCGACATCGAAATGTGGATTGGGGATTGGTGGCTCCGCCAATGTGTGTTGGAGGATTCGCCAACAGTGCAGCGCCATCGCCCCACCAATCCTCGAATTTCTAGCTATTTCCCAGCTCACATAAATGGATTGAATCGCGATGGCAGCAGCGACGGTGAAGATTCTACCTCAGCGGGAATGGGAAGCCGGGAGGTCTGAACCAAAAAAAAGTCCTGTGAACGCTTCTCGAGTTCATCGAACTGGGTAACAGGAATAACTGCCGACCCAACTCGATCAGCTGAACGCTCTTCCACCTTCCTTCTCCTTCGTCTCCGAAATCCTTAAAACCCTGATTGCACATTCCTCACATGTGTCCCACTCTTATGGACATGAATCCTCATTCCCGGAATTTCAACCTAAGATGTGTAACCCATGACATTGTATTTATCTGGAATTTGAGGTGCTTGCCAGTTGCACTACAGGATCGTGGACTGAAGGCTCTGCGGCGTTGAAGAGGACGCATGACGAGTTTGAAGAGAGAGATTCCTGGAGTTGATTGTTGAAGAGGATGGATCCTCCCGGTTTGCATAGTCCTGGAAGGGAGCAGGTGAGTGTGGGTTTTCTGTGGGGGAATTGGGCAGTGGATTGTATGTAAAAGGGTTGATTTCATTGCGAGTTTGATGGTGTTAGTTTTGAGGTTTCGTGGATTTTGAGTGGTGAGGTGGGGTGTTCAGGATGCCAGAGAGTTGGAGGAGGCGAAAGAGAAGCTCGCGCAGCCGACGAAATGGTTGTATGAGCAGAAGGCGCTGCTGCCGTTGCTGACGCTTCTGAAGGTGTTGTCGCGGAAGGAGATCAACCGCAAGTTGATAGGGCAGAAAGCGATAGGGTTGCTGCTGAAGCATCTCAGCGACCAGACTGTGGGCACCAAGATCCAGGCCGAGGGCGCCAACGTGGTGCTCAACATCTGCTACGAGAAGGAGAATGTGAGCGCCGTGCTGGCGTGCGGGGGAGCGTCCACTTTGGTAATGAATGAAGCATAGCCCTAATTCCCGCCCTTGCTCGTCTTTCACGACGATTCCAGTTCGTATCTCATGTTACAATCATGGCGCAGGTTGAGTTTCTGACGTCGAAAGACGAGGAGCTACAAGCGAACGCCGCAGGTGCGTTACAGAGCATCTGTTTTCAGCCCGAAGGTCGCAAAGTAGTGCGCAGCCTGGGCGCCATCCCGCCCCTGGTGGACCTTCTCGCTGCCGGCTCTCTCAATGTATGCTACACTTTCTCCCCAATTCTTCATTTCTGCGATAGGAGATGATGATTTCCAGATGCGAGAACCGTTGCTCTGAACTGCAGAGTTCGCTGTTGGCATGCGTCTGGCGCTGTAGGTCAGGGCGCGGGCGGTCGGAGCGCTCCACAATATAAGCTCCGATGTGGACTCCATACGTGTGATTCGGCGGAAGGGCGGCATCCGATGGCTGGTGCGCCTCCTCCACCACACCCAGCCATGCGTGTGCGGCTCCGCCGCGGGCGCACTCCAGAACGTCTCTCGCGAGGTCGCAAGCCGGCTCCTGATCCGCGACAGCGACGCCATCAAATCCCTCATCAAGTTGCTTCAGAGCACCGAAGTCCAAACTCAGGTAAACTCCTCCATCACACACCCCACTCTCCTGCCTCAAACTTCTCCCCATCTCCATCCTTCTGCTAAACTCTTCCCACCAGGTGTGTGCCGCGGGCGCCTTGTTGAACGTCCTGGGACCTGAGCTGTGCGACGAAGACAACCCCACCCCACAGGGCTTGAAGCGGCGAGAAGCGTTCGTGAAGACCATAACCTTAACCCTAGTGGCGAGCATCATCAAGCAGACTGTCTTCACGAAGGAGACCAAGGATCTCATGTCCTCTCCCCCGATCAAAGCTCCGGCTCCCGTGATCCTCAAGACATCTTCTCCCACTCGCCCCGACATGATGTTACCTCTCGCCGGATTCATTCCGCCGAGATCCCAGACTGCTCTCGCCATTCCTGCTCACTCTCGTCTTCGGGGCGGCCATGGCCCGGCTCCGAACCTGCAACGCCTGGCAAATGCAGACTGGGCCTTGGACTTCGTTCCTCCGAATCGGAGAACTGCGTTGCTTGACAAAGCCACGACCTCCATGGTAATCGGCAGAGAGTCCGTCCCTACCATGCCTGGAGTGGACTAGGTGATCGTCTTCATGACTAACTCATGCTCTTGCTTCTTTGCCATGTATGTTGATTCCAATCCCTTCTTTGATCAGCATTTATCTTTTGCTTTTCTCATCATTCTCCTCCGAGTCGTTCTGATGTTCATTTCCAGTGTGCACATTGTTGTTCTTTCTTCAACAAGGGGTCAGTCCACTCGATCACCTCACCTCCCCAAGCCTTGACAAGCTGCACAAACTGCAGGTGAGTGCACCAATCTCAACATCTCCATGAGAAATTCTCGTGGATATCTGTATTTTCGATGGACTCGGTCTTTGACAACTCTAACTGGTGCTTGCGGATGTTCAAATCGTTGTGTGGAATGATCAACCTAGCCTGATCATTAGAAGTACATATGTGGTGTTGCATTGAGACTGGATTTCAATTTGGTCACGCAGTCATTTTCGGAAGAGTATTGAGGACTGGCTAATTCATTCAACATGTATGGGGCGAAGAATGATGTCTACGCCAAAAGGGGTGATCGACCACTTTTTGCAAATTTCTTGTGACTTGCATGCTGGAGCTAAATTCCAAGCTGCATAGTCACATGACATGATTCTTGCTGAGTTACATAATACACATTCACTCTTTTGACATTCAATATCTTTGGTCGTGTCACAAGGTCGCCACTGCTGAATACACTCGAGACAGGTGCCACGACGATTATGGAGGTAGGTGCACAGGACTTTCTTTCGATTCCCAACTACTTTCTTTGAAGAAAATCTCTTGTCAATGTGTTTGTCAACTGATCCACTTTTCACCTAGTAACAGTCAAAGCAACAGTAATTAATTTATTGCATGATCCGACGTCCATAAGCTCTGTCCTGAGCACT
This sequence comes from Ceratodon purpureus, assembly GCA_014871385.1. NCBI lineage: Eukaryota > Viridiplantae > Streptophyta > Bryopsida > Pseudoditrichales > Ditrichaceae > Ceratodon > Ceratodon purpureus. Next base: position 16,986,241 of record CM026427.1, read on the forward strand.
ATGGTACAGTAAATCTTGAACAGGAAACAGATAAGTTAGATCTGACGTTTTGCTACATGTGAAGTTGTAAGTGTTTTCTGGCTGCAAAGCAAGAGTCGACTGATGCACAGTCACAGATGTGTACATTAGAATGGTAGATTAGTTGCGTGCTGCGAAGAGCTTGCTAGAGTCACGCCATCTCCTCTCCTCAACTAAGTTAGTGTAGTGTCTGCTGGGCATGAGCTTTTCTTTGAGTCTTCAAGTGGGAATTGGGAAAGGAGGTCAGCTTTATCTTATAGAAACAACAAATGGGTGCCATGGTCAAAAGCAGACATGTACAGCAGAGGGGCCTATCATACTCCAGACTCACTGAATTATCAACATTGTTTATGTATGTTTGAATTCTTTTAATCAACAGACATGATAATTTAGGACTTTGAGATTGGATGTGAATTACGATGCAATGTGTGACGGTCCTTGATAAGGATATGTGGTTTCTTTTACAGGAAAAAAAGTCACAACGTACTAGAGTTCTTATGAATTTGCCCATTTTCGCATCCAATATTTTGCTATGTCATGATTATTTTATTGGAATATAATATGTTTTGATGAGAGTATTTTGGAATCTACTCCAAGCATCTTGGATCACTCATTCACTTTCTAACAAAATAAAAAGAATTTACATGGTTGATTGTTGAAACCATGACTTTGACATGAAATTATTTCTTAGTAACACATTGCAAAGTAAACGAAGAATTTTCAACTTATTGAAATAAAACTACAAAACTAGACTGTGATATCTAGTCCCTATTTCTATGGTGCACATAGGCATTCATTTATCTATGGATGGTTCCATGTAAAATGTAGATAATTCTATATGGCAAGGGTGATGCACTCAAAATCAGCCTTTGTATCAAAGATGAAGATACCAAACATTTATTTTTAAATCATAAAATTTGATATTGAAGAGGATTAAAAAGAAACTTTCTCATGTGCCAATTAAGGAATAATAACAAGAAACGTCCATTATAATGGTTGAACAAGAGTCTTTATAAATGTTCTTTATATAAGTGAGTGAAAGTCTCAAATAGAAAAACAAAGACAAAATACACATGACAACGATGGCGGTCTTTAAAATCAATTGTTAAAAAAATCCACACTAAAAAGAATATACAATACCGCATCTATGTGTAAAATTAGAAGAAAATAACGGTTATATTCAAACATACTTGGTTTAAGTAAATCTTACATGATATATGATGACATTGTATAACTATTCTAGGTAATTAATGTTGAGTTTCAAAGCTATAAAATTTGAAGCCAAAAAATATATATAATAAAACTTTAGTGATGTTCAAAAGCAATGAAAAACTTGAGTCAACAAAGAAATCCACTTTAAGATCCTACAACTTCAAGGCCATGATTGCTTTTCATTTGAAGTTTTTTAGAATTATAATACATATTGGATACTATAATGTTTGTGTTAAGTTTTTTAAAGTTTTTCCATTTCTTTCAAAGTCTTCAAATTTTAAATCAATTTAGATGCATGATTTTGTTTCACTAGTAGAAATATGGTCCGAAATGACTCGTCCACAATGACACAAATGGTCCAAAATGACTCAAACTTGAGTCATTTTCGACCATTTGTGTCATTCTGGACGAGTCATTTCGGACCGTTTTCTACTAGTGTTTGTAGATAATTTTTCATGTCAAAAGCAAGTCTGCTTGAATCAGAATACAATAAATTACAGGCGTTGAATGTAAGGTCAATTTGCCTATTCTCAAACACCCACCTATTTCAAAGCCCTACTAACCTATATTAAATTGAGCATAATTCCACCCAAAGTCGAGCTCATGATTACTTGCCACTTATACACTTGCTAGGTGCCTTTTCCTCATTGGGTGATACTTACTTACAAATGATGGGCATGTGATGGAGAATAAGAAAGAAAATGGATAGTTTCATGCCCACCTATGTCCAATAATAGACATCTACTTGTCCTCCACTTTAGAAATTCATAATAAATGGAGTAATATTTAGAAAATTATAATTCAACTAGAAATATTAATTTCCCATTGCATTTGCTAATGTAAAGAAAAAAGCCCATTTGCGAAGAACTACAAGAATTCCTTAACTATTCAATATATTATTGCTATAAATTAGTGACACATATATGATAATGGCGCAAATTTTGCTTATTCTAAATGTTATAACATCTATAGTATATGTGAATCATTCAACAAAGAAGGTTCAATTTATGAGCTTCACCTCTAAAGTTTCATCAAGATGCAAATTGGCCAAAACTTCCAAAATTGACTCTTTCTTAGTTTGGAGTTGATAAATCTCAATTGAAGTATTTTTTAGTAAATGAAGCCATAAGATATTAACCCCTAAAGGACCATTGTCCTATAATGGGCTTTTTTAGAATTCGGGCATGTACCTGTGACTTCAATTGAAGTCGAGATTTTTTGAAACTTTTTGTGAATGTAGGCCATAAGAAGAACTTTGAAGGAATCTATTTTTTTTTTCAATTGGACATTTATAAAAATAGTTATGGTACCCAAAGTGGAAAAAGCTGCTCAAAGGGCAATTCGGGCAGGCATGCTAAATATATCAATTACCTCTGAAAATATTTCTATAAATACTTCATGATGTCGTCTTTGAGGTTTCCAAAAAAAAAACGACTTTGAGTGCATAATGTTCACTCCACAAAATATCAAAGTTTTCTCACCGTTTCGGGCAATGTACTAAAAAAACTTCTTCTTTCCTTCATAAAAGTTAGAAAAAATATTATTTTTGGTTTTTTCTTTTTTCAGTGAAAATATGGACATCAATCATTACTTTGACCGTTTGGATTGGGACTTTATTGAATAATGAAATTTCTAGGAAAGAAATAAGATTTAGCATACTTATGTATTCAACTTAATAAAAATATTGTTTTCAACATGCTACACTTGACTTTTTGGTGTAATTTTTTTATGAAATTACCTAACTTAGTCTTCTTTGACATGCTCCAAAACCGCAAAAATCCATAAATTATGCAAAAAACCTAAGAAAAAAATAGTTAGAGTGTATCAACCTAGTCTATACTCTTGTCAAAAAAGTTTGTTTTTAAATTTCAATTGCTATAATCTTCTAATTTCTATGTTCGATTAAATTGAATTTTTTTGAGCTGTCTATGACAATAATGTACAATAATGTAGTTGAAGATCTTACGGTTATAATTAGGAAATAATGATTTTTTAGTCATTCAAGCTTTTTACATTGGAAATGGCAGTTTTGGAGCGTTTTTTGGTGAAACTTAGTCAAGGAACTTTAGGGGTTAATACTAACTTGATATAATAGTCATATAATAAATTTGGAACGTCCATTTGTCTTCATTTGTGAAATCATTAAGATCATAGTGGGCTAAATTTTTTTTTCACCTAATTTTTTTTTCCAGCAACTGTTGAATTTTTTTGGTCAAACTTTGAAGCATGAATCATATATACTCCAACTTGGATAACTTGGTAAACTGAGTAGGAATTTGGTTAAGAGTACATTAAAATAAAAGAATTCAAAAATTATCTTCAAAATGAAAAGTATTTTTGCAACATTAATTTGAAGAAAAAAGAAGTTTGTCAATGAAAAACTTTCAATAAATCATAAGTTCACCAAAAAAATCACACAATTAATCTGCAATAAAATATTCCCTATCAAAAGAATTCACCAAAATAATACTATTTACTACTTTATCAAATTTGTCACAATTCCAAAACCCAAATTGGGTTTAAAGAAACTGTAGGGGTTAAAGGTATTTTTTAAGTTGAAAAAGCAGCTAACTTGGAACTGAATGAAACATTACCCATAGTTTTTTGTAAAGCATCTGACACTAACACATAGATTTCTAATTTTTCTAATTTTCAATTAATATGCCCAAAATTTGCAACAAGGACTGTCAGTGTATACAACTGTTGTATTACATTTAGTCCATTTAGTCCATTTACACAAAAATCTTTTTTATCGCTTTGGGCAACTTAGATACTTCCAATACAAGTGGTAATTTACCAAATTTATGAAATAGGGATGTGAACATTGAACATGCTGTGGTCCTATGGTCAAGCACCAGAAACCGGGAATGAGCACAGCCATGGCAGCACCCACTTTACACATGACCCTAACTTTCAACATCCCTTTCTCTCATGAAAGACTGGCTTTATGACCCCAACCCAAAGAAAGCCATCACTACAATAATCCATTGCAACAAGTCCATGTGGTTCTCCCTCCACATGATGACATGGCAAACGAGGCTCACTGTGGCTTCGCATAAAGAGAAGCTCACTGTTAAATGGGCTTTGACCCAACAGTGCCCAAGTGGTTGATTCGGGCTACTTTTGTTTACATCATCCTGGTTTTGTCAACTTGGACTTCAAACTCCAAAGCAAAGCAAAGAAGAATGGCAAGAAAGCTGTGTCCCTTGGGTTGGGTTTGCTTGCAAGTAAACGTCAGCTTCCATGCACCACCTTTCATATGGTGGAGCTGACACAAGTTCTTTTCAATTAAACAATTAGCTATGAGAGGACTTGAACTCGCTACAAATTTACCCAATGTGGTTAATTCAGACACCTGGTGTGAGCTTACCATAGTAATAACCAATAACCACTTCGACAGGACATCCCCAGGGCTGGGACTTACCAAGTGCTACGAGTGTTTTTCGGAGGGGCAGGGTTGATGAGCCCTTAGATTTTGGTTTTTTATTTTAAAATTCCTAAGGGTGTTCCTCTAGAGTAATTTGGAGCCGCAGGCCCATTTTTGAATTCAAAATTACCAAAAATGGGCTCGGGGGGGGGTCCAAATTGAAAATTTCAGGGTTTTGGAAGAAAAAAGCCAACCAATGGGAGTGGCTCCTAAAAACGCTCGTAGCACTAGGTAAGTCCCAGCCTGGGCCCTGGGGATGTCCTGTCCACGCCCCATTGTTCAATGGTCATGTGCTAGTGATTATTCACAGTATTTATGCTATTACCTCACATTGGCTTGGGTTGATTTAATGATATGGTACAGTGAAGGAGGAACTTGAGAGTGAGCAAAAACTTCTGAGATTCTGAGATCAAGTAATCACACAGCAGAGTCCATGTGATAAGTGCCCCCATTCTTTAAAACTCTTTCAAAACTCAGTGACATTCTCATAGTTAAATCGTTCGTTTGACAAACTCAGGACTCTGTTCGTTTCATGAACCTAATACTCTTACAAGCTGACTGTACATTGAGTTAGAATTGTTTCATTAGTCAGTCAACATGACAAATGAGTTCGTTGTTTATCATAATTATAAACATGACCAGCTAAATCCCAGCACAAGAAACATGGCCACCGAAATCATTTTTCATATGAATCTGTCATGAGCTCAGATGTAGAAAAATAAGGACATCATCACAGGTTGTAGCATGATGTGCGAGTTACAAGAAAGTCGCCATTGCGTTGTGATTTTGCAGGAATATTCCTCCTGTTCCTCTGCAACTCGTTTGATTTTTGAACCAAAAATATGTCTTGCAGGAGAATTCTGTGTGTTTTCCTGAGCAATGAGTATCAACTATTGCAACAGTATCAAATAACCTCATGTTCCTTTTAACAAGTGGTAATTCAGCCCAAACTTCCCCAGTCTACTGAAAAAGCAGATTCAGCCACCTTCTGTCAACGCCGACATGGTCTCCCCGGACGACTCACCCCATTTGACTTGGAATACGAAGAACCTTTGCGACTCACACAATCACGATGAACCGAACTTTGCAAATACTAAATCAACCAAAAAAACTAAAATAATGATCTCAAACTCTTAACATGAGATCAGGACTACAGATAAATAAAAATCGCTTTTCTGGCGCTTTCAGTCATGTTTCAAAGACATTGACATTGAAAGTAGGAAAAAGCACGCATCACGTTGAGACATCGTCCACCTCATCAGAGCAAAACCTTGGATCCAACGACTCATACCAAATGATCATACTGCATTCATTCCATTTGCATTCTAGCTGCTTAATGATTAAACAAAATTAATATATCAAGCGATAATCTCCGTCTCTAGTGCTCCACCGCAACTCTGGGCACCCCGAAGCCTTTTGCATCACCATCCAAGGCTATTAATCTCGCCACCAATGCCCCACCTGTATCCAATCCATTGAGTCTGGTCGTCCAGATCATGCTCCTGCAGGCTCCTGCAGCCGCTTCACTTGATCTAGTCGACGTCGATCATATTCTTCCTCGGGTGACCTCCGATGTGATGATCACGACCAACAGCTTGCTAATCACTGATCATATTCAGCCACTCATCTTACTGAGTTTCAGTGCAGACTAGTTAGTACTGTGCCAGAAGCGTGGGTTGGTGGATCGACAATATATCTCACCTGAGCGGCGTTCCGTGTGTGGGAAGTTGGGACAAGCTGGGGCAGGGATCGAGCAGTTGCATGGGCGCTGTTCAAGGTTGTGGACAGATCGGAAGCTGGTGAGTGCATGCACTGAGTTATCATCTAGAAGGAGGACATCAGTCGGAGGAGAACTTTGGGAAATTCTGGATCGAAGTTCTGTGGTTTGCAGTTTTGGAAGCAGTTTGGTTTGTGAAGATCATGCCGATGGCGATGGTGGAGGAGGTTCAGAGCCTTGCAACAGAGCACTGCAACGGCGTGGTCCACTTGAATGGCCACGTGCACGACCCCATGCAAGTGGACTCGTCGGCGTTTTGCACCAGCTTGCCTGCAATGGTGCCCTCTGCGGATCCGTTGAACTGGGAGAAGACGGCGAAGGCCATGCAAGGGAGCCATCTCGATGAGGTGAAGAGCTTCATTAAGACGTTCTTCGACACGAAGTTCGTTTCGCTGGAGGGCGTTAGCCTTACCATCGCGCACGTCGCAGCTGTGGCGCGTCGGCCGGAGGTCCAGGTGATGCTGGACGCCGCCACGGCCAAGCAGCGCGTGGACCAGAGCTCTAACTGGGTGCTCAACAAGATCATGCGTGGCTCGGACATCTATGGCGTCACCACTGGGTTTGGGGCTACTTCCCATCGCCGGACCCAGCAGGGCGTTGAACTTCAGCGAGAACTCATCAGGTAGCTTGATTTCCCATCGTAGCTCACAGCACAACTCATCTTTAACGTCCTCGTCTCCAACTCCGAAAACTCAGACATCTTTGAAAGATTAAGCAGTAGTTTAGTAACATTATAATTTGAGTAATCGGTATCGATCGACACATAAGCTAATCCGATTCTCTAATTGAGGTTTTACAGTCTGATTCAAATTTGACGTGATCTGTGCGTCATGGTTTTCTATTTCGTATAACTTTGGCCGCCTGCTAAGTTCTGATAGTTTATAATAATCAATGCTGTTTTGTAGACTCTGTTGCTGGAAAGCTGACTGTGGTGGCTGATGTTGATGATTTCCAGGTTTCTGAATGCTGGTGTGGTGAATGCTGGCAACACGCTCCCGGTGGCGACGACAAGGGCTGCCATGCTGGTGCGTACCAACACGCTTCTGCAGGGCTATTCCGGCATCCGATGGGAGATTCTGGAGGCAATGGAGAAGTTGCTCAATTGCCAAGTGACGCCAAAGTTGCCATTGCGGGGCACCATCACTGCCTCCGGTGACCTTGTCCCACTCTCGTACATTGCTGGTGAGGGAGCTTCCGCTCGACACAGCTAATTTCTCATAGAGAAGAGCACTTAGGGTTCAATGCTCTGTTTTGAGCAGAGTTAGTGCTAATAATTTGGTGTTTATTTGATGGTTTGCAGGGCTTCTCACCGGGCGGCCGAATTCAAAGGCTGTGACGGAGGATGGGAAGACGGTGTCAGCGATTGAGGCTTTGAAAATGGCCGGCATTGAGAAGCCATTTGAGCTGCAGCCCAAGGAAGGGTTGGCGATGGTAAATGGAACCGCTGTGGGATCAGCGTTGGCATCCACGGCCTGCTTCGACGCCAACGTGTTGGCCGTCATGGCGGAGGTGCTGGCCGCGCTCTTTTGCGAGGTGATGCAGGGGAAGCCCGAATTCGCTGACCCACTGACGCACAAGCTGAAGCACCACCCGGGGCAGATGGAGGCCGCGGCCGTGATGGAATATCTCCTCGATGGCAGCTCATACATGAAGGCTGCCGCAAAGCTGCACGAGACGGATCCCCTGAAGAAGCCGAAGCAGGATCGGTACGCGTTGCGAACCTCCCCACAATGGCTCGGGCCTCAAGTGGAAGTGATTCGTAACGCGACCCATTCGATCCAGCGCGAGATCAACTCCGTGAACGACAACCCTCTGATCGACGCCGCGGGAGACAGGGCGGTCCACGGAGGGAACTTCCAAGGGACGCCCATCGGTGTCTCCATGGACAACATGCGGCTTGCCATAGCCGCCATCGGGAAGCTCATGTTCGCGCAGTTCAGCGAGCTTGTGAACGACTTCTACAACAACGGCCTGCCGTCGAACTTGTCCGGGGGTCCCAACCCCAGCCTCGACTACGGCATGAAGGGCGCCGAGATCGCCATGGCGTCCTACCTCAGCGAGCTCAACTACCTCGCCAACCCCGTCACCACCCACGTCCAAAGCGCAGAGCAGCACAACCAGGACGTGAACTCCCTCGGACTCGTCTCTGCTCGCAAAACCGAGGAAGCCATCGAAATCCTCAAGCTCATGACCTCCACCTTCCTCGTCGGCCTCTGCCAAGCCATCGACCTCCGTCACGTCGAGGAAACCATGCAAGCCGCCGTGAAGAACATCGTCACCCAAGTCGCCAAAAAGACGCTCTTCATGAACCCCAGCGACGGCACGCTCCTCCCCGCGCGGTTCGCCGAGAAGGACCTCCTGCGCGTGGTCGATCACACGCCAGTCTTCACCTACATCGACGACGCAGCCAGCATGACTTACCCTCTCATGGAGAAGCTGCGGCAAGTGCTGGTCCAGCACGCTCTGCACACCAACAAGAACGACAAACTGGCCGCCAGCTCCGTGTTCAACCGCATCGCCACCTTCGAAGACGAGCTCAAGCTCCGGCTCCAGGCCGAGGTGCCCCAGATCCGGGATGCGTATGACACCAAGGGCTACTCGCCAGTGCCCAACAGGATCGAGAACTGCCGAACGTATCCGTTGTACAAGTTCGTCCGCACCGGATTGAAGACGCAATTGCTCACTGGTTTGCGCACCATCTCCCCCGGCCAAGAGATCGAGAAAGTGTTTGATGCCATGTGTGAGAGCAAGCATGTGGCGCCGTTGTTGCAGTGCATTGACGGCTGGAATGGTGCACCTGGCCCGTTCTCTCAATCGTGTTGAGAGATTTTTGAGGACAGTCTCGAGGTTTCATGGTTTATGTAAAATTTTGTATCCGGTTTAATTGCAAATAGTGCTCGCCATCGCGTACATACATTCAGAAATAACGAATAGAAGGAGATCTGAGAAGACTCGGATATATTGTGGCCAGTCCCTACATCGGTGTACTATATAGCATGGTGGATTTTTCTATCCACTGATAACCAAAAAGCATTTTTTTTCGAAACGTGGTGCCATTTGTTCAACTTGTGTTTAGAACTCTGTATGTTCCTTGCCTACGATGAATCTGTTCTCAGTGACAGGGCAAACAGTTCAAGGTTTTAGGTTCCTCGGTGCACAAGATCTTGTCTACCTACTGCACAATGTGCCTTGAAAAAAAAATTCGTTCATAGGTGGACTCTTCTACGCTTTGGCAATCTCATGAAGGTTATCTTGACTTTATTTTGCAGCTCATATTATGAACAGTTGCTTCACCTCACGAGGACAGGAGTTCCTCTCTTGAACAAGGTACAAATCAGTTCTGTGAATCAAGATAAAAATGTTTCATTGCCGTGACAAGGCCCAAACCCACATCAACTCCGTTGCGGAGAACTAAAGAGGTATTGTAGTGATCGAGCAGTGCAAGAGTGGTGAGCCTATCTCTCTAGAACCTAATGGAGCCCTTTGGCTTAAATGAATACGCTTCGTAGTTGATGCTTTGGCCGATAACACTCAACCTTGTGAAAATCGTAATTAGATCCACCTGTCACAACAATTTGTGTCTGATGTGAGGAACTGGCACTACGGTGCAGTGAAATAAGGTGTGACCATTAGCTCCGGTGAAACACTAAATTTGCCAAACTCACAGAAAATGAACACAGAATGATTGCTTACCTCGTAATCAGTCTGCGAGACTGTTTCCCTGCTTTCTTGGTACTTCTTCACCCATGGTGCCATCTCGGGATCTGCAGCAAATTTCGCTTCGGTTGCAGCTTGATCACGGCCTAAGAAAGCTGATAAGACAACAATCTGCGCATATGGACAAATTCATGTGTCAAAATAATTCTCTCTCGAAGCGACAGGCTCAGTCAACTGCAATGCAGGCAACATACCAGTGACGTTTTTAATTTGCAATCTAACTGACCTGTCTGGGCTTGATGCTCAGTTTGGCGAACCTCTCTTTGATATCGGTGGTGGAGGCTGTTTCCCAATCAAATACTCTGCCTTCAGGATCAGCCTCTGAGGCATCTGATCGCCCTAACAACTTGTCAAACTGTCCCCACTGCATTCACAGGAACAGAAATTAACAACGTTCCAGAATTGCCAAAAGCGCAACTACCCACACCAATTATGTATTGAAGGAACGACATTATACAATTTCAAAGAAAACGTTTCCTGGAGCAAACCTGCCCTGTCGAGCCGTAAGCGGTGTATAAATTTTCTCCCTTCTTCTGGTCACCGCCACACTTGCGAACAGCCGCTTGAATAAATGTGCGCTTTACAGCACTTTGTGCTACATATTCCACGATTAAGTAAAATCAGTGAAAAAATACTTGTAGTACAGTAAAAGCCACTGATCACAATGTCAAACTGAAGATACTCCATCATTTCTATGCAACACACACTATAATATAGACATAGAACTTGTGTAACACACACCAGCAATTTGAATAAGATCTGCCCATGAGATGGGGCCACCCTTGGTCACGGCAGCTTCGTCAATGCTCTGCTTGATGGGTTCCAGGAAGCTGATAGCTTTTTCTAGGCCCTTGTTTTCTGGCCTGTTAAGCTCTAGACTGCACTTCAAAAAAGTCAGCAACCTGGAGGCGGCATCTTTGGCACTTGATACAACCTTTGTGTCATCTTCACAACCAACGGAAAGCTCTGAACTAAGATCAGTTAGTCCAAGGCAAGTTTCGAGACGTACCGTACAGAGCCATTCGCTCCACCAGTCTTTGTTTCCTATACATACCAGAACAAATGGGTTAGTTAATAGATGCAAATCGTGCTGAAACATCCGTTCAAAATAATGAAATTTATAAATAAATCGTTGTTGTACTGAGACAATAAGAAGAGGCTAACCTTCTCATACGTCATGGCATCATTGATTGCCAATCGGAGAAGATCCGGAATAATTTCGGGCTTGGCCTGCATAATCCATTACCAACACTATTGAGCGATTGAGACTCCATTTGCAAGATACCATTAATCAGGGATTAATCAGGGATGAAGAATTATTTGCCTATTTCTACATAGATTTCAACAGCGAACAAAGATTACAGCTGCATTGGGCTTGAAAGAAGACATACCGCTATCTCCACTCGAAGCTTGTCCTTCAAACTATCTAAAAGCAATATGTACAAAGTGTTCTGTTTAGAAAAGGCTACGTCGACTCTTCATTTAATAGCAAACTTCCTACGTAAAGGCACTGAATTGCAGTAGAAATCACCAGGAAGTGAACCAGGAACTGAATCTATAGTGAAAGCTAAGGGTTCACGGCTGAACTCACTGAGAAAAATGCCACGTTGTTGCCTCTGAATAATATCAGCAGCTTGAGCCTCTTGGCCTCCAGGAGTGGAAGTCCATACTCCGGCCTGCTCAAACCCAAATGCGTTTTAGTCAAAATCAACGAATCGAGAGCACCTTCATATTTTCAGACTTCAAGTTTGTCAGAGAGATTTGCCTTTCATATTGATTTGTTGATGATGGAGACAAGTGCAAAAATAAGAGTAATTATGGTTGAGGTTGCGGATTGCTCACTGCCACTACAGAAGCAGTGAGCCCGACGAACACGTCCCTCCGAGTCACTGTCACTTCATCCTTCTCACTGGCTTGACACCGCACACCAACCTACGCGAGACCAAATTCAAGGTATCAACATTAGCCGCATCAGAGAGTAGTGATACAGTCAACCAGATGATTGATTCGCAAATTCTGAGATAGATGACAGACGTCTCCCAGACTTCGAATGCTCGGAAGAGCGGTTTTGATTGAGTGCCTCTCCAAACTATTTAGTTCCGACAAAGTAACCATGAATTGAACTATACCAAAGTAGGTTTCGAAAGTGCACAGTGTGTTTGAGCTTCGACAACAACCCGCACTAACATTCAAACCAAATTCTAGCGCTCCAAACAGTCACTCAATCATGTATGAGATCGCTTGAATCTACATTGTGATAACGTAATAACCCCTGGGCCAAAAAAACAGCTCGCCCTAGAAACTCAAACTCTGAAAACTGAAGTGGAAATTCTGATACACACAGTAGTGCCAATTCCTATCAAACATCAGCATAAGCCAGATTCCTAGCAATTCAGGTTGAATCCATTCCAGAACATTAGCCCGACTTTGGTCCACTGTTAGGTGAAAGAGAGCTCAATTGTCTAAGGTATGCCACAAAATATTTCTTCCGACACAATGGTACAAAAAACCGGGTGCGCAGGAATCAGAAGCAGCAGGCTCAAATATGAACTCAACAAACCCATCACTAGCAATTGCCCTCTCGGGAGATATCACAATTCAGCAGAAACTAGGGGAACCAAGCCACAATTAGCTTCGCATCACAATTAGTCCGGAGAATCACCTTGGTTCCGTTTGAAGGAGCAGCTGTTCGCGGCGATACTGATACAACCGCACTCCCGCCCAAGAACGAGGAGGAAGCAGCTGCACCCCTCGAGGCCAATGCAGGAGCACTCAAGGCATGGGTCGTTGCCACTGCCGCCATAGCTTCTCACTGCCCAATCCCAAAACCACCACAACTCAATCCACCTTCATCTCACACTCCCCCAATCCAAAACGCTGATCACACACTCGCCATCCAACACGACACAGAGCCTGCCCCTCTTCCAACACCCACATTGCACTCCGCATCCTCAACATCCAAGCATTCACATCACAGCCAATGCTGCCAATCCAAACCCAAATTCTTACCAGAGAGATCTTCCACGTATGGCTTGTTTTTGAGTACGAGCAGGAAACGCAACGACGTGAAGTGAGTGAGCTGAGTAGGAACTGGAGTGGGAGCCTTATCCCCTTTGCGAGACCGCTCTGTACAAGTGTGCAGGCAGCCTATCCATGCAACCAATCCAGGCATCCATTCCTGCACTTCATCTCCACCATCTCGCATCCTTCCAGCACTCCTCGCTCCGCCATCCTGCTCGCTATCCGATGGTGGAAACGGAACCACGCCCCACATGTCCTTTGACTAGGTCACATGTGGCGATGCCCCAGAAACTGGGCCCAACTAAATATGGAAAAATGCTTCTGGATGCCGAATCTTCTGGATGCCTCTCCACATTGTAAGGTATGTGCTGTGTGAGATCACAGCCTCGGCTTCAGGAACGAACTGCGAAGGAAAACTTTCCAGTTTGCAGGGAAAGCACACGGCTTCTGTGAAGGGCTTCGCTGCCACCTTCCTCTGGAATTTTGTCGGTTCGAGTCCTATATGAAGGGTTTCCTTTGCATCCAGATCGCATCACCGATTCAGAGGCTTACGTAGAGCTCTCTCATTTGTTTGGAAGAAGTTGTTTCAGATTACGAGAAATATTGTGTTGGAGAGATTGCACAGTTGGGGGAGTTTGTTAAGTTTGTGAAGTTTGTGAAGTTTTGTGGAAGAAAATGGCGCAATTAGCGACGTTAGCCGCAGGGTGTTTCTGGAGCGTGGAGTTGGCGTATCAGCGCGTGCCTGGCGTTACGAAGGTGGGAAGTTGGTTTTTTTTCGCTTGGGAAGTTGGTTGTTCACAATTTGGTTGGTTGCGATCAGTTGGTGTTTGTTTATGCGAGGATGTGGTGTTTTTCTCTCCGGTGTTGTTGACGTTTCGGGTTTTTTCGATTTGTTGTGTTGGGTGCAGACGTCGGTCGGGTACACGCAGGGGACGACGAAGGATCCCACGTACAGGGAGGTTTGCAGCGGCAGGACGGGGCATGTGGAGGCCGTGCAGGTGGAGTACGATCCTGCCCAAGTCTCCTTCAAGCAGCTCCTCGACGTGTTCTGGAAGAAACACGACCCCACCCAAAAGAATCGCCAGGTTCGTCCGACCCACCCTCCTTCCCTTCGCAATCAGCTCCTCCCATTCTGTGAATCTCTACCTACAGCCATCTTCCTCAAAGCTATAACTCTCCACCTTCCAAACCCTAATGCATCTTGTTCCAAAAATCCTCCCATCCCATCAACTCCGTGTTGAGAGAGAGAGAGAGTCTTTCTTGCGAATTATTGCAAGTTCTGCATGCATCTGCAAATTCTTCCTTGCAAATTCCTGCAAGTTCCGCACATCCTGTCAACTTCGTCAAGGAAACGTTGCTGCAAGTTTCTGAAGGTTGGAAGAGTGTAGTAACATTTGTGGATATGTGAATTTGGGTTGGCAGGGCAACGATGTGGGATCACAGTACCGATCTGGGATCTACTACCACACGGAGCAGCAGAAGGAGGAGGCGATTGCATCGATGAAGGAGGAAGAGGCGAAGCTGAAGAAGCCCATCATGACCGAGATTCTTCCTGCAACCACGTACTATTTGGCGGAGGATTACCACCAGCAGTATCTGGAGAAGGGCGTCAGTGGCCGCAAGCAGTCCGCTGCCAAGATGTGCAACGACCCCATCCGATGCTACGGTTGAAGCTCAGTCTGAGTGAGTTAGTGAGTGAGTGAGTGAATGGGAACTCGGTGGCATGTGCAGAAATTTCTGTGTTCTTTGATTGTAGGACATTTTCAGTGCAGGGCTTCGGAGTTACATTGATTGTTGAGGACAGAGTGTCGTTTGTATTTTAGTATTGTAATAAACTTGATATATGGAAGTGTTTACATCGACCTCTTTTATCGGTGGATTTATGGTTGTGTGTGTTTCTTCGGTGTTGAAGTATCTCGTTGCTGTTTTGTTTGTGGTTCTGATGTGTGTGTTGAATTGAGAGTTTGGTGAAACGTTTCGTATGTTTTTGGAGTTGAGTGCTGTTGATATTTGGGTTTTCCAATTTGTGAAGCTTTTAGGTTCGGGTAACTCTCGCGAAAGTAGATTTCCGTTTTTATTACATATGCATGAGATG
This sequence comes from Ceratodon purpureus, assembly GCA_014871385.1. Taxonomy (NCBI): domain Eukaryota; kingdom Viridiplantae; phylum Streptophyta; class Bryopsida; order Pseudoditrichales; family Ditrichaceae; genus Ceratodon; species Ceratodon purpureus. The sequence continues at coordinate 17,001,508 of CM026427.1, forward strand.
CATTTTTTGTGATCTGCATTTGGTGCATTTGTTCACGAAAAAGATTATCACTAATGAACTCAGTTGTAAAGGAAAATTGTGAGATTGATGTGAACATAAGACATGTTTACTCATCTTTCTCAATCCACTAAAACTTAGGAACAGGTTTATTGCTTTGTCCACCAACTTTCGAAGTGCACTTCCTATAAGCAGATGCACATCTTCGTGTATCCAACAGCTCGCCCAATTGACGGATAATAAATTATATTCATGCTTTTATAAAGTTGATGAGTGCCATATCTGTTTAATATTATGTTTCAAGTTGCGGGTTCCAAAAGCAGAGACAAATAACAGAAGCGGGAGAGACCTCATAGCCTCGTAGCACGGAAAGGTTTTTTTGAGATGCATTCTGGAAACCGGACATGAACGTCAAACTCACCTCTTCATCCGCGGTCTGTTGCATATGGAGCATTGAAGGGACCGTCGTCTCTACCGTGGGAGCACTGAAGGAACCGTGGTGCAGGCTGCCTCGCATTTAAGCAAACATAACACTAGTGTTAGCTACATCGACCAATTTTTTCTGACGAAGAGCATGACTGGCGAAGAGCATGCTGAATAAAACCCCACACCTAGAACTCCTCTCTTGGAAAGACGGAAAAGAAGATACAAGAGAGATCTTTATAAACTTGAAAGAACAGTGCATGTTTTAACCAAACCGTAGGCTAAGGACACGCTCAAATATTTCATTTCCAAACTGTCATGAAACAGGTATTTAATAGCTATGTATTTGTCATCAAGAGACTCACAAAACCATACTTCATGCGTTGAACAAAGGAAAGTTTACCCTATTGCAATGTACTTCGTCACGATCCCAAGGCGCTTGAAATCCCGCGGTCCTATTTGGCTGCAAGTAGCAACCAACGTCAGTGCCAGTATACACAACGAAAAATTGTACCTTAAAAACGAGACAGTGAAAATATGGCAGGATCAGAGCTGATACGTAAACACCAATCATCAATGCAATAAGATTTCAATCAAAGCTTCACTTACCTCAAACTCAAATTTCCTTCCCACTCATCACAAACACTAGTAAGTATAATTGCCAAAGTGTCTCCAGCAAAAGACAGCAGGAATTGAACCCATATGAAGACAGATTCGTAATCTACAGAGCTGTACTTATTTATTTTGGGACTACTCTGAAGAAGTGCAATCTGAAGACACTATAACTACAAGAATCAGAGGAGAAAAACACACCGGGGGAGTGGTGTTATTATCAAATGTGGCATAAGGAGCCGTGTGAGAGTTTGCCGAGCCACCGCTGATGTAGTACTCATTGCCCTTGCCTGAGACGACTGCAGGCTGGGACTTATTCCATGGAGCTACATCGATCTCCCTAGTCGACTGAGAGTACCTTCAGAAACATTTCTCACTATCGATAGTTAGAAATAGCAAGGACCATCACCTTCTCAGTTCTAAGAAAAATATCAATCAATGATCTGATATTTAGATCACACAAAGGATCCGTGCCTAAAACAAGTGGCGATGGACTCCACTGATTCCTATCAAAGACCTCGACTATCAGTTAAAATCCTAGAATGGATAAGAAAGAAGAATCATTATGCTTGCCTTCGCTTGGTGATCCATATTTTCAGAGGTTGCGTAAGGGACGTTCTTAAAGTATTCATCAGAGGAGACTTTTTGTTGATAGGCTGGCCGCTGGTCCTTGTCCCAGGGAGCATCCGGCATTGGCCCGTCATACTGATCAATGCAAGACCATCATGATTTACTCCATTATCATTGGTTTCATAAATTCATTAGTTCAAGGTAGGATGAAATGGGGGCCAACCTGCTTCTGTTCCTCAAAATTTGAGTTCGTTGCAAAAGGAGCAGTCTGGGAAGATGGCAACATAGAATGCTCATGAACTCCACTCCCACGACCTGGTACCGGAGCCGGTAGTTTCTTGTCCCAGGGTGCATCTTCTACAACTGCACTGTTCTGCCAGACATGGATTTATCAGAGAATAGTGAGTAAACACAGGCCACCGCACATGCGATTCACATCGGATATTGCTTTTCCGGATTTCATAGAGTAACGAACGATGAAATTTGGAATCTATACCCACTTGAGGCTTTCAGTACATAACATACCATACCAGATCGGCATTCATAAATGATACCTACGCAAAGATATGACACAGACCCTTTTCACTATGAGGAATTTATACAATCAGGACTATACAAACATCGAGACTTGACCAAACTCAATCTTCAACCGAAAGTATGTGAAGCGACAAACCTGCGTCTGACGTTGGTGATTCTCTGAATTATCTGAAGTGGCAAACGGCGTGGTATAATGGTATTGATGTTCTGGCCGTTGGCCTCGGTGAGTGGGGTGCACTGGTATGTCTTTGTTCCATGGAGCTTCAGGCAATGGTCCAACGTACTGCATCAAAATCAGATCATAAGTTCAGTTGTCAGTCATTAACATCCTGAATTGCATATTATACATCCTTTCACTAAGTACACAACGAGATAGACAAGGATTAAGAGCTTACAGGAACTACAGCCTCGATCTTGTGACCAATCTGTACACCGATTAGTCCAGTCTGCAAGAATTATCCGATCTTATAATTCCAGGAAATAAACGAGTTAATTTTACAAGAATGGATTTACCTCAAGAGACCGAGGCACGTTGTGGAAAGTAGCAAATGGAGCAGTTTGAGAGTTGCAGGGCATGAAAGCATCTGGGTCATGACTGCGACCAGATAGAACTGCTGGTTCGTCTTTCAACCAAGGTGCAAGTACTGCGTCGGCTCGCTTCTCGAAGATAGGCATATCGGCCATAGTTGCGTAAGGGGACGACATGCGACTGTTGGCCGCCATGGCACTGGAATATTCTCGATCTTCCTTCCTCTGTTGAGCATACAGATATTGCCTGGCACCTACTAACTCCGTAACCTCGATAACGAACGCTACACCGAATGATCAACTGTTCCAAGATTCAACATGTAAGAAAGAAAGCTGACATATCTTTTCCAACACACAATAGAGTAGAAAGTTGGGACTGCGGACGAAAAGAATGCAGAAACCACACCAATGTGCACATCCATGATTCACCAGTCAGCAAGAATTAGTTGTTGTCACTCAACCTGTGAGTGCATGAAGACGGATACCTTCTGATCTGATTTCTTGGTTGTATCAGCATCTCAAAAACGTCACTAACGTAAAAGAAAAAAAATTCAACAGAAAAAGCATTTAACTTCTCGAACGATTGACAAAATGTGCATAGATCAGTGTGATATTTTGAACTGGATTACAATGAGAGAAATACCACAGATCTCGCCAACGGAATTGCTGGGAGTTGGATTTGACGAAATCAATTCAGTAGTGTAAGAGGTTTAATGACTGTCCTAAACCTGGAGATCAGTTTACCAGATGGAGGTGGCTGCGAGAGAAGAAGGGAGGCGCGCAGTTCAACGTACCTGCTTTGGATGACAAGTGATGATGTTTCTAGTGACCCCTGGACCCAGAAGGATGTCCGCAACGGCCATATGATCTGAATTAGCCGGTCACCTGCGTGATTAGTAGCTTGATTAGAAGCTCACTTACTACAAAGCCTGACAACTCTTTAGGGTTTAAAGTCTTGTTAAATACCTCCAATGCCCCACTACGATGTCACGAACAATTTTCTCACTTTCAGAGAGGTCTGGAGTTTGTTGCTGAACTGTAGAACACCACACTAGTCTACAAAGCTTAGTTACACGTCGGAGATAAACATGTCTATTTGGGAGGCTGTTGATTAGGACACAAACATCCGAAGTCGCTGCAGAGTTTGTCGTGAATGACTGGATTGAAGAGCTGTATACAGAGAATAATGGGGGCTTGTTGGAAATTGACCAAAGTAATACCTGTGTGTAACCAGACTTGCTGTTGAAGTTTCCACCTGAAGAAAGAAAACCTTGCAAGTGAACAACCCCAGCACTCGGAAACCCCACCAATATGGATGGATACGAAAGAAGAACCACAGAAGCAAAGGATATTTGCAATCCATGCTCAGAATGTCGACGAGTGTCTCGTGTTGGCCTGGCTGAATAACCACTTGTAATTTAACCATCGTGCAGTTCTTTGTGATCGGTGAGCAACGAATCGATCCCTTCAGCAACCGACAGGAAACACGATAGAACTCAAGAGTAAGGTTAGAAGAATGCGCAGCTAGTAGAACAATCTTGAACAGTTTTCAGAAGACACACCAAGAGAACTAATACTTCATTGAAGAATGCCATGTGTACAGGTCCAATGTTTTTTACATCAGAATTATAACCTTGAAAGTGGACACAATTTATAAACATTTCAATAACAGGCGTTTGTTCTCATGTATCCTTAGCTATGAAGATGGTTTCTAAACTATTACTGGTGAAACCTATTAGGTCACGTAAGCATTCGACTGATGAACAATTCTATGGCTGCTCCAATCTCTGCACCCTGATAAATATGCCAAAAGAAGTGTTTCAATGCTGATGAACTGATCGGCATTTTAATCAAGCATTGTGACATAAGTATCGAAAAAGTGACCTAGACTTAGAACCTTCGGGTTCGTGACAAGCGTAAATGTTTGATGAGCAGACACTATCCGGCCAGCCTTTGTGTGAACCCTGAACACGCAACTTAGCAAGTTTTTTGGTGGCTCGATTTCTCCCTAGCTAATGTCTACTAAGTGTTTTCGTTTTTCCCCAACTGTTTTGAGGATCCTCAGAAACACCGTGTAATCAATCATCTGGGACAACACTCTTCAAGATTGATTTTACATTTGCAAAGAGTGGATCTACAAGAGATAGAGTGTACCTGGCGTGTGATGAGGCGGTGTTCATGATTTTTGGTCCTGTTTAAAAAACAAAACACTTGGAAATTAAAACCTGGCGAAGCTTGAGTAGGCAAACTGTAAGTTACCGCACTGAGCCAGAAAGAAGATAGAAAGCCTTAGTGAAAACTTATAATTAGTAGCACAACTTGTTTGAAGATACATACATGTTGCCAGTGACAAGAGATGCTGCAGCTACTGAATGCCCCCAACTACAGATTTGTGTGAACGGAATTCGCATAATTGCTTCCTGGTTCAATTAAATGTCAAGCTCAAATGTCAGGACAGTTTCGGGGGAACATAATCTTCTGATAGGCCAAGATTGTAGAGTCAGCGTGACTTGATCCAATGCAAAGATACCCTTCTTATTGGCTTTGCTACGCAAACTGAGAAAAGCTAAGAAAATTTTACAATGATGAAGTTACTGAATATCAGGTGTGTGTACATAGCATTAGCTTCATCTTAATGGTTGTCTTTCAGTAAGATGTCAAGAGACCTTACAACTCAAAGTTGTCCAAAAGACATGTACAGAGACAGATCTTGAGACAGCACTCCAAAACTTCAGTTAGAACGATTAACTGTTTTGAAGCTAGTCATATATCTAATGAATGTTAAGCACGAGACCTTAGTTATTGGATCAGCGAAGTAGACACCCGTTGCATTGATGGCTACAAATAATTCTTCCGGCAACTTTGAGTCTTCTTTTTGCTGTATCACAAAAATTCCACTATGTGAGAACAGCAAGATGCTTATTAATACGAGTTCCCCAAAGACAGACAAGAAAAGTAAATTCTAAATCTTCACTGCGAAATGAAATTCAAAGTATCATGCTAACTCAACAGCTTTCATAATGGCCATCAAACCAAGTGAGAAATATGCGCCACAAGATTTGTTCTCACGCACGACGAAAGTTCAACGCTCTCTACGGTTGAGCGTTGACGCTCTGATATTAGAAGATTCTGGTTTACATGAAACCTCCTACGTGATCCAAAAGAAGACTCACCTTCACAAATATCCAGGTCGACTGGTACAGAGGGCATCTGCTTTTTAGATAATCAACGTAGTCAGACATGCGCAAAATCTTATCGGATTCTTCCGGCAACGTTTGCAAAGCTTTTATAAGATCAAGTCTCCAGTCTTCTCGATTTCCAGTGATAAATGACTTTGGCTCATATTTGTGGAGGTCCACGCCTCTGCATCAAACCATATTGAACATCGGCAATGATCAAATAACAAGAAGCGTCTTGGTTGTCTGTAACTGAAGACATATCCAAATTACGATGAATGTTCAAGTTTAACAAGTCAAATCTTAGCACGTCTTTGTTGAGTCTTTACTTCATGACAATGAAGAATTATCTTACTTCGTCACTAATCTACGTAAGCTCAAATACATTGCAGATGCAAAAGTGCTCTTTTGTTCTTAAGTATTCAGGAGGTTGTCAGTGTATTACAGCCAAAGGCTAATCATGCGACTATCTTATTCATCAATTTTAGTTGCACTTGTGTCATGGTCTACAATATAGAAGAGGTAAATTTTCAGTTTCAACAGCAAAATGTATGTGCGAGTTCCAATGGGAAGATACTTTAAAGATTTCTCCGTGTATTTCTTGTTTTCGTCAAGATCAACCCGCAGTTGCAAAGCTCCTAACATTAGCGCATCCCTCGATTTTAGCAGATACGATCCAGTCATCACTTCGTGCACTGCCTGCATCTCCCGTTGGAACGAGGTGTTATCTAACTAGTCAGCTACCGCATCGTGAACCAATACGGCCTCAGGAGCATTCATGTGAGTAATAATTCTAGAGATATCAAATGAAACCTAACCTCATAAGTTTGCAAGTTTTCCCTTGGAAGCCAAATTTCACAAGGATGAGCCGTCATAAGTTCTCTAGTGTGAAGTAATATTTGAGGAGGTTCGAATGGCATACTTGGTTGTAATCAAACTCTATTGAAGTCTCTTTGGTTGACTGATCAGTTCCAGCTGGTGCATCAAGAAACAACTTCCTCTTCAGCATGAGGCGCCCCATTTTATGGCCTACCAGCGTTGGAATACTAGATATGTCGTTGGCCTCATCGACCTTCGAAAAGCCACAACAGAGTTAACTTGTTCATACTATCTGCCGACATGAAGTACCTACACAGCTTATTCGTCCGCAAACGCAGATCCCCTTTAACAATTCGAAAGCCGACCAGAATATACAATTGCAGCATTTCATGAAATGAAATTTGGGGACTGCAAAGACTCCTGTATTGTAATTACAGATAACATTACAACAGCTAAATGTGCCAGCGCTCACTCGGATAAAAGTCCCTCAACTTTGGGATAAGATAGGGAAATAGGGTGAGGGAATTGACGCGTACCTCATTGACCGGTGCCTTGCTTGCAAAAAACAATTTGATCTTTTTTATCAGGCGCCAGTCGTCTAGGGTCTGAAGTTTCAAATTCCTGTCCCAACCATTCTGTATGTCGACGATATACCCGAGCTGAGGACACAGCTTCTCAACTGCCTCGACCATCCGTGTCAGCTCAAATTAGTCCAAAACCCAAGTTATCAAGAAAATAATATAAAGGCAAAAAATCGTGAGAGTTTTTTACATTTTACAGGTTTGGAAAACTAAGACATGATGCAGATACGGTAGTGCTCAAGATACAGTATAAGCAATATGAGTAAACGATTTTGTGACTGCAAGTGATCGTTAGTAATCATGTGCAGGAAATCATTCTGATTATGTAAGCTACTAAGCTGGTGGTCTTGTTTTACAGATCAGGAACTCTTAGGATTTTGGGTGCGAGCATTTATGTGCCTACCTCCATCTGTACCACTCTGGAAGATTCCATATTGAGAAGGGTCAGGAAGTCCAAGCTCCTCTGCCAAAGCATATGATATCTCTGATGTAGTTGTCATGGTATGTACCGAGCGTACCTTCAATTACAATTACTAAAGTCTCTCTGAGCAAGGCCTTGAACTAGGATTTGATTGCTAAAACATCTGCATATTAAGGGCCCCTCCGACCACAGTACCGGAAATCATCAAATCAGAGCATGCTAATTGCAGTAAAAGGGATGTTTCTATCAATCTACCTGACTAGTTCCATCGAGTAGATACACAGTCACGGGCAATGTTGTCTCGCTCTGTGCACAGAAAGTATAAACTCAGAAGAGTATTATTTTGCGATACAAGGGATCATAAGATCAAAACTAATTGTACATTATAGGAAATCAGAAGGTAAGATTCAGCATTGAGCATTTTATAGGTCAAGGAAAAACAAGTAAGATACAAAAGTGTAAACTGACCCGAATGGCTTCAATTTCGTCATTTGAAGGGAGAAAGTAGCGTGGCCCAGCCTTCGCCACTCGCTGCAAGCGTTCAAGGCATCTTTTCGCTTGTTCATCCCCTTTGAACCCCTTCACTGCTCCTCCTGCGACCTGCGTGCCTTTCAATGCTTCAAGTTACATCATCTATAGTTCGACACTTAGAGAACACTTAAATAAAAACAAACAACCTCTCAAGAAATTCTACCTGTTGGAAATGGCCCTCTAAAGCCGGTAAAAAGTCTTTTGATGGAGGAAAACTGCTACAACAGAGCAACAGAAGTTCCCATCCCTTCTTGTCTTTCTCCCTGTCACATATGATTACAACGGAGACAAAACCACATATTTTCAGCATCCGTTATATGCAGCTGAATCCCAAAAATGCTGGTCATAGATTTACGTTATAAGGACACAGAGCATAATTTGCATTTTGCACACGCTAAGAAGTATAAGTGGATTACTCATTCATGTTATAGTTTGTCTGTCTGCACAGCTGGCAATATATCTCATCACGAAGGTCTGGCCGACTGATTCCTGCCGACAATATCTGATACGTATGCTTGAACTTGGTATTTGCAACACCCGGTATGAGTTCCATGTATGCCATGATGTCTGTTCCTCTCACAAACATCACCCAGGGAAAAGTCAATTACACGCCGACCTTTCTACATATGCTGAAAAACATCCAAGAGGTTTGGCAGACATGAAGAGGACAAGGTTGTGCAAACTCGATCAGCAAACTTGGTCACAATCGACCACTTTCCTTTCTACTCTCCGCAGATTGCCACATGCCCTAGGACTTATTACGAAGATAAACTAGTATCAAGGTCGACTAATTGGAGGAAGACAGATTACAGGCTGAATTTACGTGAAAAGATCGTGACAGCCATCCAAGTCGTCTTCACACCATACAAATTTTTCAGCAACGGACGAGTAATCTCTCTCTGCACATACAATGTAATGTAGCCCACGAAAAGAGTGTTCAGAACTTTCTAGAAGATAATGCTTAGGAAGAAAGGATCAGAAAAACATTCAACTGAATTCTGCAATCATCACAACTATCATGATTGATTCTTCCCATTACACAGTTGGCTCTTCACACGATGGGTATGTGCCCCAGCGGTAGCAAGTAACCTGATATACTTCGATAATGTTAGAATGCTTACCGGCGTGAATCGCAAACACCTGTTCAAATATTGTTTGGAGAGATCCTTCTCTGCTCTACCAAATTCAAAATAAACTCTGGCAAATCCTTCATAAGATAATGTCTTCACTCGAATGCCAACAGATGATAGAAAAAACCTCCTGCACAGAAGCACATGGCCCTATCAAGTTGTCAGAAAAACAAAGAATCCCTCCTCAAAGGCAGGTCACCCCAGTAATGCTAATTATGCAATTTAAGAAAGAGATGAAACAAATAGTGACTTGATCACTTGCCATATCTGTAAAACCCAAGAAGATGAGTGCAACTACAAAACCCCTGAGAACCCTCCATGTAACCTGAGTCGCTAATTGTTCCTCACACTTGTGACTTGATGCAGTAAGTAACCCATAAGGCATTAGATCTACGATGAAACCTGACTCTTCATTTTCGTGCTTAGCAACCATCTCAAAATAATCAACAAAAGATGACAGTAACAATATCAAGTAACTTAGGCGAATCAAGTAGGCAAGATGCAAACCCAGCTGGAGACGACGAGCGGTTTCCACTTGCATCCTGGCTCAGCGACAAGTCACGAGAAGTTCTGCGGGGCTCCAATTGTTGTGACGGTCTGGGCGTATTCTGCTGCTGATTCTGCTGCGGATACTGGCGTTGGGGCACCGATACATTGGTCTGCTGACCCTGCGCGACTTGCTGGCTCTGTGGTCTTTGAGGACTCGGACGTTGCAACTGGTTTTTTGGCTGCTGCTGCTGCTGCTGCTGGAACTGTTCATTTTGGAGATTCTGCCGTGGGGTTTGCTGTGGATTCCTCATGGTTCAGATTATTCACACATCGAACACCAGGTGCTCTTTCAAATGGTCCAGAATTTTATCTCCACCACGAATCCCTAAAATTGTCACCACCATCATGCACACCATGGCCTTCCCTTGCGTGGGGACATGACTACATAATCTGCTGTCACCTATGTTCCACCACATCCCAAGACCACATGTTCAAAGAAGACCCTCCAGTACACAAAAAAACCTTCACTAAAATGTACTTCCCATAATCTGCAAAATGATGAAAGACACCGCTCACAATTCTGCTAATACAGATCTGATCACTCTTCATCACCATGAACTGCCGAAACCCTAGTAAACCATCGAAACATCTTCATCATCATCATCATGTGAATCAACAAACAAATACCAGCAGAATCAGAGGAACATGAGATGGGTGATGGTGTCTCACCTTTTGAGAACACAAATGAAAATGCAGAGCATTCGGAAGCACTGCGTTCGATGGCACTGCAGCTTAGTCGCAGACGATGTAGGATCTGGTGGAATGTAAGAAAACTGTTGGCAATGGAGTCAAGTATTTCCGCTGTTTGCTGCCACTGGCTCTGTTCACATCCACTTCGAATAGAAATGATCATGTGCTAGTAGTAAGTTGCAAGTCTGGAATGGCCAGTTTGAATGAATGATCATGATGTTCATTGATTGTAAATGGAAGTCCTTGTAATCAACAAAACTAATACGAAGTCCACACAGTGACAGCTGAAAAATGTTTGGATTGAAGGTAAAACGGTGTTCACGTGTCCACAGTGTTCACATGGGGATGCGGACATGTTCTAGATGCTAATCTAAAAAGTAATAACATCATATGAATAGACGACATAAGTTATGATGTTGGAGAAATGTTGTTCGATACAAAGCTTTTGTGACCCACTGTAATTTTCCGGGACAGAGAGAGGCACCAACCTCGAACAGGGCCTGGTCTGGAGTCTTCAAGACTGTGGAATTTCCTCGAGCGCAGGCACGGAATTTACTAGGGTTGAGCACACCAACTGATTGTCGCTTATCAAGCATGCAAAATTGTTTCTGGGGTGAGCCGGGATAAGTAAAGTCCCGCCTGTTTGTGTTTCACCTGCCGGAGCCTGAGGTTGAAGCCTGCGGAGTGGAGAAAGCCAGCAGTGGAGGGAGCTTCGGCAGGTCCAAGGGAAGGGAGGGGGCACTTTCCATCACAAGGTATTTAAGCTATGTCATGGTTTGATTCGCTTTGAGGTTTTTGTCCACTTCGACAGATGGATATGGTGTGGGTTGCGGGTATGGTGAAGTGATGCTGCTGTGCATATCTTATGATGTTATGGGTATGAATTGATGAATGAATGCAGCGTCTGCTTCGACCTGGAGCCACTCGGTCACCGCAAGGAAAGGAAAGGAAAGGGCCTCCCTGTTCGAGCTGGGACTCATTCTGCTCGCTTCGGGGCGCGCTCTCGCGTTTGCGTTTTTGGGTTTAGGGTTAAGAGTCAAGGGTTTTAGGGCGGTTGATTCATATTGAAAGAGAGTGGAGCAGCTGTTGTTGGTTTGTTCATGTGGCGTCTTTGTTTCTGATTGCCGGACTTCTGGGTGTGCAGGTTAACGCAGCTCTGCTCTGTGTCTGAAGAGTTGTCAATTGTTTGGGCCTGATGTGATTACCGCCGTAGGTTTCTCTTCTCTTGCACGGGAAGGAAGTGGAATAAGTCGCCATGGCGGACCCAGTAGGCGAAGACGTGGAAATGACAGATGCTGCAGAAGGGTCGGGACCTTCTGTGTTCGCGTTGCTGCAACCCAAGCGTGAGTCTGTCGCACCGGCAGCCAGCAAAGGGAAGTTTGCCCCGAAAGTGAAGGCCCGGCCGGGAGCGCGGGCTCGAGCGCAGCCTTCAGGGCCTGTGCAGACAGAGACTCCGGTCAGTGACGAACCGGGAATTCCCGTGGCACTTGGCGACGTTCCTGGAGCATCGGCTTCAATAGACACAAAAGCAGTGATTGCAGGAGCAAGCAGTCCTCTGTTGGCCGTGAAACCTGAACCTGATGTCGCCAAACCAGAACCTGTAAACGATAATCCGCTTCTCAAGGTTAAACCAGAACCCGTAGATGATCCAGGTAGCAAAATGCAGGTCGATGCGGAGCCGATCGAAGAACCCGCCAAAGAAGAAGTAAAAGAAGAACCAAGCTTCAAGGAGAAGGAGGAGGAGGTTCCCGCGGTGCACGAAGAGCCCATGTTGAAGGAGCCAATAGAGTCCACACCAGGAGTTGATCGGATTGTCCGAGAAATTGACGTGTTCCTTACCCCACATGTCGACTCTGAGACAAATGTGCGTTTTAGTTTCAGGCTTATTGCGTTTGAAATCAACCACTGTAAAGTATTTGCATTTGAACATGTTTTTTCAAAAGCTGGTCGTGTTGAAACTGCAGAGGTTTGAAAGTTGTGATGAATTTCATGTCGTGGCAGAATTTCTCTGCTGCATCTCAGGACTGGAAATCTTATTTGAAACGAATTTGAAATGACTGCAGTTATACGTTCTACAATATCCCTTACGCCCATATTGGAGGCCATACAACTTGGAGGAACGATGTCAAGAGGTTCGCAGCTCTGAACTTTTTTTGTCTGGTATTTATCGGTATTGGTGCTCTCTCGGGTATTGCCATCTTGAGTTACAGTAGCGATGACTGGTTTTTTGAGTTACATGTGATTTACAAAGCTTTATTGAATGGTCTAAGTAAGTGAGATTGATGATATTAGAAACTGGTAACCTTTTTCAGAGATGGTTGTTCTGCTCTATGTAAGCAGCTGTGATTCTCCGTCTAAATGGGTTTTATCCAAAACGGTCGGGACTTGGTCCTGATGGGTTGGGTTTTCCAGGTGCGGATTAAACCCCAAATGTCAAAGTTTGAAGTAGATCTTGTTATCGACACCGATAGTGAGAACTATGACCAGGATCGGGAGGAACATCTGCAAATTTCGACGCAGGTTAGTCATTTTTAGTGTTGGTGACCTTTTTCACCTTTGGAGCCATGGAAATACTCCTTGGGATGGCTAGCAGGATGTGTTGTGATGCAGCTTGAAATCAGCGAAGGATTGTTTTGTTTCCGGAATTCTAGTTGCGTGCCTAAACCTGCTGTTAATGCCGTGAATTTTTGTGAAGAATTATATGTCAATGTAGTGTTTTGTCAGTTGCGCTTAGTTTCTGTTAAATGTTTGTAATAACAATCTAGGGTTTAGGGATTAGGGTAGTCATGTAAACGTGGGAGGAATTCTTTTATACTGATGCTCCTTTTTAAGCAAGCGGCAAGTGTTTTAACTATATGGTGGTGCATGTACTGTACAACGGACAGACGCTTGCTTCGTCAAAAGTTGCAATGAATACGAGCTATGCCATTGGGGTATTGCGAGGGAACCAGGTCAGTGTGATTTTGCTAATATTGCATCCAATCTTTAGTATAATTTATGCGTACGTGCGTCTTTTTTTTGGTTGTCCTTACTAGGCGTTGATAGCTGTCTTTCACGTGTCTGAAGGAAAGTTGGACAACGTAGGTATTTTGAAGATGGGAGCGTTTACACCACTTTTGGGTTCTCGTGTTTTGTTGTTTTTCATGCCTCGCATTCTGTTTGTAACTAAATCATTATTCTGTGACACTTCGAACTCAGTTGCATTTGAACCCAGTTCAAGCTGTAGTACAATTCCGACCTTCCATGAAGTACATCGAAGCTCACGATGCAGCAAAAAAGAAAAGTAATAAAGAAGCTGGAATAAATGATGGCGATGAGGAGGAGATGTATGATGCTGAGCCAACTGAAAATAAATCAGAGCTGACCCTGCTCCAGGTAGGGTTACTTTGTTCCTTGTGTTAGATCTTATCCTCTTTCTATTCTCACATTTGTTTTTATGCAACTTGCATTTTGCTCTACTAAGGAACTAGAATCGCACGTGTTGAAAATATGTTACGACCTTCTTTTGTGGTTAAACTTCGAACCTCATTTGCCAAGCTTGTGCCGAACGTTCCTATCCGAGAAATGTTGGAATATATATATTTGCTTTTTTTGCACGTTCTTTTAAACAGGATAAGATGGTAGTCATCATCATTTCTATGGTGTTAAGATTTCCTAGAACATAACATTTTAGACATGGAGATGAGGGACATTGCTATAAAATAATGTATCAAAGTTATATCGTTGTGACAGTAATAATCCATGATCACAAGTGCATCTTAATCGACAGAGTGCAACAAGTTGATGTTAGTTTTGTTGCAGTAGTTGCAATAATGGGCAAGCTTCAGTGTGATTGGTCTGTGTCATGGGCAATCAGGTTAATGTTCGGAGGCGAGAGACTGAGCGCCAAGAAGCAAACCGGCTGCAGTCGCATGCCTATCTGAAACAATTGGAAGAAGCAGAGGTATGCTAAGCGTCAAAAAATGATTGTTCGATTTTACCTTCAGTATCACTCAGGGTGCAAGTCTTCATCTCATATCATGTCATATCCAGAATCTGTCAGTTGTAAGCTCATGTTGCCATCCTATGTCTGAAAACTAGCGGAGAGAGCATAATATTTGGAAGTAGATTGTACTTAATAGCAAGTTGCTCTAATATTTTAATATGGTTCTGTCCCGAAGGCATGGATTCCTCTTGAACCTCATGGAACGGATAGTCCGGTGACTGAGGGGATCCGTCAGAAGATGGTTGCCAAAACTCAAGATCGTATCAACTTCAACATGAGCCCGTAAGCAGCCCTTTTACGTATTTCGGCTATTGTTGTACTGGCTGTAAATTTTATGTTATTTTCATCCAATCCTGCCAATTCATCAAATATTTTAATTTAAATAGAATTTTTTCTGGCAATCTAATATTTAGCTCTAATATTTAGCTTTTGGACTTTTTGTAGCCAGATTTGTTTTTGTTATAACAATCTGGCACTAGACCACCCCAAACCTCCCCTCCCCCCCCCCCCCCCCCCCCCCCCCCCCCCCCAAAAAAAAAAAAAAGGCTACCATGAATGTTTGATTTTGTGAATGGCTATTCTGTTATTTAGAACATTACTACATGATTGGACTTTTTCTCCTGTGTGTCGATTGTTTTCATGTTCTTAAAAACGTTGCACTGTAACTTGATAGTGGCATTGATCTGCAGGGACGCCTACCTTGGTTCCTTGGTGCCAGGACGCGCAAGCACAAGTACTGCTGAATTTCTTAAAGAGGAGGGTAACGTCGGTATTTCTAGAAGGTAAGCAATTCTAAAATGACAGTTGAGGTCATCCTAGCTTTCAGTGCAGGATCACAAGGCTGTATCAGGGAAGTGATTTTTGTCATAATCGATCAGAACTTCTACTAGCATTCTCTGACCTGTGAAATCCACCATTTAAAAGTATCACTCATACTGATGCAAGGAACCCTTTCTTCTTCTTTTCTGGTTACTTAGTTCCAGTCAGGTTTATGTGATAGTGGTTCGCCCTGCAGTCTTCATTTCTGTGCGCCCTTGCACATTCTCATACATCTTTGCCTTGTCCTTGTGTTGCAGCCATTTGGAGACGCTTGCATTGCCATTCAGGATTCCATATATATTTGAAAAAGTAAGTTGTCTTGAACCTTGTCATGGAGATTCCATCTACAGAATATTTCTTATTCAACTGTTGGCTTGGCTTATGATTTGATTGAGGTTGGACAGTTTTCTTTGGTCCTGAGTAATATCTAACTAATTCTCTATGATAACACCATTATTCCATGTCATCCAATGATGATGAATAGTTGCCTACTTTGCACTTCAAACCAAGGATAATCTCTTAGATGTCCAAGGATTATCAAAAAAATTGGCGGGCATTCGAGTTGTTTTAATTGTTCAAAGCATTAAGCTGGTATGAATCATCATTGTGCAGGGCCTTAAACAAGTGCTGCAGTTTGAGAGGGTAATGAGAATGGCACCAGCAGGATGCAGTGAGGAAGAATTGCTGGCCGAACTTGTCAACTCTGCTAATCTAGTTCAGGGTTGTTGGGTGTGCGCGAGCCATGTTCGTCCTCAGTACCGTCCAATAAGAGCACAGAGAGACTACATACTTTTGCTCTTCAGTAGAAATCGAGTGGTGAAGTACGAGCAACTTCGAGGACTTCCTTTGAACAAGGAGACTTTAAGGGATCTCATGGTGCCATTAGCGGTGCAGCGAGCTGGTGTTGGATGGGAATTTAAGGTTGGGTATCAAATGAACTTATTTTTTTTTTTAAAGCACATGTGGTTTCTCTGGCTTATATACCTAAAACTAAGGTATTTTAAAATTAAGATTAAACCTTTTATTACTCCCAAACTTTATTCTGCTTTTCTTTTTTTCGAATACATGTTTATGGAGCAGGTGAATGGAACTTTGTTCTTAGCTTAGTGATTATTTTGCAGGAAGATACTGATAAATCGTTCATGAAGAAACATCAACCGGTGGTTAAGCAACAGGCTACTCAATGGGCAGAGTCAGAAGCAGGTATAACAGGCGCTCTGATAGATATGAATCCTTATTTTCCGGGCGAATATGGTACAGAGCCTACCCCGGAAGAGAAAAAGAAACCCGTCAGTAAAAGTGGTAAACCTGGAAGTGGTTCATCAGCTTCTAGACCACCTTCTGGAAAACCATTAGGAAGCAAATCTGGTACTGAAGCTGGTGATGGAGGCGGGAAAAGTAACGTTGAAAATGGTGAGTCGTCTGAACAAGGGACCATGTCAACTGAAACACGAGCAGCATTGCCAGGTGCTTTGAAGGAGATTTTTGCCAGGCACCATGTTTGCAGGTACAGTATTAAGCCTACAAGTTTTGCAGTTAGTTGTAATGTTCGGCTCTTTTCTCCTAATCCATCTGAGTCTGATCTTCCCCCGCATAATAAAAGTATCGTTAGTAAATTATGGAGTACATTACAGTTATACCCATGGTACACTGTTCTTTTCTCTTAGAACTAGCATTGCATGAAGCCTCTTGTCTTTGTAATTTTCAAAGAAGAGAATAATTGTAAGGTTTGTTGTCAGCATGGTCCTAGTTTTGTTTGAATAGCTACAGATATTGTAATGCTCGTACCCGTGCTTCCATATGTGGTGAATTTTTATCCCTTTCGCTTCTCAAGGAGAATTGATCTGATCAATCTAGGTGTCTTGATTTATTGACTATTGTACTTACTACCCCCGGTACTGGTTTTTTTGCAACAGTATGCAGATCATTGTTCAAAGCCTACGAGACATGGCCATTGAGCGCACTGTCGCTAATTCCAATCCCAAGGCAGCAGCGGCTGCAGTTGCTGCCGCCAAAGCTGCAAATGCTCCTGCTGCGGAGCTTACTGCTGCAGTGAACAGAGTAGCTACCAGCCTTGGTGGCGTTTACATGTTGACGTCATTGGGCAACCCAACACTTGACCCATTCAGGTGCTATAGCCTCCCATTCTGCATCATATTCATGACTAGTGACTTTGTCCACTTCCCTTATGCAAGTTTCATTTCTCAGTATTCCTGTAATCCTTAATGTTTGCAGAGTCTGTGTCGTATAGGATTTGCTAGAGATGATGGACTTTTCCGTTTACTTGATTCACCTCTCTCAAAATATTTTGAACGTTTTTCCAGAGATGTGGTGATTGCACTGTTGAAGAAGATGGGTCCAAGTACCGGACTTCGGAAAACTGAAATCATGGGCGCATTCAAGATTGCGACAGGGAGGGACGCTCCAACAACCATTTACCAGAAGGTAAGGACCCCACGTAGATTAGGGGTCATTCATCTTACTTTTTATATATCCTAAGTATAGTATCTCAATCTGAGTCTCGCTTGCAGTTACCTTTGCAGCAGTCTCTTACTAGTTCTTTTCAACGTTGTTTTGGCAGGTGATGAAGGAACTTTGCTACACAAGAGGTGGAGCTTGGGTCCTCAAGCCAGGAGATGGTCGTCCTTAGTTTAGCTATGACCCCCTAATTTTTTGACCGATTTTATAGAATTTCTGGCCTAAAACACAAATTGGAAGAACCGAGATGTGTTTAAAGACGATATTCTCGTCATTTGTGATATGTTCAAGTTTCATAAACAAAAAAATTCACTCATCCTCTGTCTAACTGTGTGCATATTAATTTAAGCGCAGCCTGTCAATTCATCACGACGTATTTAGCACAGGCACTTTCTCACTGGTCACTGAAAGTGGTTCATACATAAGTGAACATTATTTTTGTTTCACAACAGTAATGATGTGAAAATGCTTGCAAGAACAATTCTTGATCTGTACGTAGCAAGCTGTAACCTAATATACAACCACAACACATAATCAAGTGAAGGGAACTGCAATTCTCACACCCTCAGGTTTTACATTGAATGAGGTCAATAGGAATGTTCACTGATACACAATATTCAACAAATAATTTTAAGTAAAAATCGGGTGGATAAACCGCGACAGATATGTAACTCAGGAAAAGGTCATCTACTATAACCACGGTTTGACGAGCTTCAAAGCAAGCGAAGCGAACAAGCCTCCTTGGCGGTCAGGCCCTCGGAAGATACCGGAGTTCACTTTCGAAGCGCGCACAAACAGATCATCGCGCTCCCTTTCCAGCTGCTGCTGAAGACGAGGCGCGTTTGTGAAAAGAAAGACCTGGGCTTCCAAGTCTCGGTCGCGGGAGCGGTATCCCAAATTGGAGCTGCCAACCAGGGAGACGCTGGGCCCCTCCTCTGCCCCAGGCAGGCTGCACCACAGCCCCTTGGCGTGAAACGTCCACCCCAGCCTCTCGTACTCGTAGATACATAACCCATTCTTCGGTGAGCTAGACTTTTCCTTGTCGTCGTCAGTGGACATCGCCCGGTTGTGGAGTTGCTGCTCCAGAAGGGAATATGCGAGAGGAATGAAACCTGAGATTCCAGAGGAGCCATAGAAGCCGTTCGCCTGCACGCTCCAACAAGAAATTCAAAAATGGACATTCCAGAGACATCCTGCAACGGAGACTACATGGTCTAACGAACAGCATTAAAATCAAGGTAGGTAGTAAGTAACATGCAGGTAAAACCGTACAAATATGATCAAAACTACCTGCAAAAGCTAATTGACCAAGGTAGAGAGCGTTGGAACAATCTCAAAATGGAAACTATTATGTTTAGCTCAAAAATTTGCAAATAAATAAATGCAGGCAAGGGAGCAGTTTAATTCATTTCTTAACACAATAAATCTCGAACCAGTAAATCACAAAAAAGAAGCCTCAGCGAGTCAGCATAGTAAAGAGTTGAATCGTGGAAGAAAAGAGTGGAAATTAGCACCTTAGGGGAGGCAGTGAGTATATGCACGTATCTATCTTTCGCAGCTTCCAGCATTGCATCCTCGTATTCAGGCGTTAAGTTGAAGTACGGCGACGACAAATGCACGTCACTGCCACCGGGGAGTTGCTTCAACAGCCAGAGCATGGCCGCCTCGTCTTGCCGAATTCCAAGAGGCCCCATTTGCACAGTCGGGAACACCCACGTATCAACTCCCTCAACCGTGTCAACTCCTTTCACGGGCGCCGTCAAATCCTTCACGGAATCAGACAACTCGGTGCAGAACAGCTCCGATTCCGTCACGGGATCCAAATGAGCAGACCGTGGCAGCAGCTTGCCCATGTCATCCAATGTGTACGAGTACAACGCCACCGTGTTAATCAAGGAGCAGAAATGCGACGCAAGGCTCTTGCAGTCCGGGAAACAGAGATACCTGTCTTGCCGTACCGTGAAGTAGGAAGTGCTCATATTCGCGCCCGTCATGATCACATTGTCGTCGAAGATGAAGGCCTTGAGGTGGCACACGCCAACCACCTCTTGAACGCGAGCGGGGAGGACCATCTTCAACACCTGGTTCAACATCGGCGTATGGTAAAGCGCAACCCGGACAGGATCCTTAGGGCGATCCCGGGTGGTGGACTTCCGCCATGGCGCTCTTTCGGAGAGCAAGATGTTGGACAGCATGGCAGCGCTCGAGGGATACACGTCCGACTCCCGCGACGGCCGCGTGGTGCGTAACGCATCGCACAGAATTGTCACCTGCAGAGAAGGTTTTTTCGCGAGCGACTCTGCAATGACATCCAGCTGCCGTTACTGACCTTAAGAGCTATTCTGCGCTTCCTCAGCATGAACCCAACCCTCAGAAAAACCAAACAACCAACCTCCCCAAATTAACCCCCAAAACCTCACGCCAGTCCCACATCAACACAAAAACCAGCGAGAATGGCAGCGAGAACCAACCAGCTCTTGCTCCAGCGTGCCGGTGCCGATGTACAGCGACGCAATCACGACGCGTGAGCGCGCATTCCGCACGCCCTGCAGCAGCACATTGTAGAACTGCGACGGCGTCTCCAAAATCTCAACGCTATCGCCCTTGATCGGAAACCCGCGCGCATGGCTCGTCATCCCGCCCACGAGCGCCTTGAGCACCTCCGCCTCCGTCTGCGCGCTCTGCACGATCGTCCCCGCGCTCCCCGTGCTCGTGTCCGTCTCCATGCCCCGCACCCAACCCCCCGCCACGCCCCGCCATCTCCCCACCCCTCTCCACACCGATCGCATCATCGCCACTCTCGGCACCATCGCCACAGAGTCGCTCACCACTCACTCGCCAATCTCACAGTCTCTCATTCGACGCAATCACCATAGACGCAGCGCCCTTTCTCCCCGAAAGGCACGCACGATTGATTTCCCCGAAATGCAAGAGCATCATCGCCCTCCCCTCCCCTCCCCTCCCCTCCCCAGCACAGCAAAGCAAATTTCTTTCTTTGGCTCAAACAGAATAGAATGGGGATTATCTGAAAAAACACTTGAATTCGAAAGAAGAGAAGCGCAAGCAATGCGCGTTTGGGCGAAATTCTCAGCAACCCACGCACGGAATTGGGTGAAATGATCGGGGAGAGGAGGCTGAGAGCCTGAGTGCGAATGGGGAATGGGGAATGGGGAATGGGGAATGGGGATTGTTGGAAGGGCCAATGAATGTGTGTGAGTCACTGCGAATGGGCCAAGGGAAGGGACTCGACTCGACTCGTCGCAAGCAAAGCAGCAAGCAGCGCAGCTCATGAGCTAATGACGCTCCCCTCATGGCTCCTCCCTCCGTGCTTGCGGCTTTCCGAATCCCCGACTGACAGAAATGCGTCCCTCCCTCCCTCCCCTCCCGACCGACCACCTTTTACAGGAATCAAAATACCCATGAATCAAGATTTAAAATAATTATTGTAAATACTTGGAAATGAAATAAATACTAAATAATACAACACATATACTATGCAATATTTTTTGTATTTGAAAATTGTTATATTTTTTATTTCTTCTCAATTAGTTTATGTTCATATCCTTATTTTCTATTAGTTTATATAATTTGCTTTTAATTACATCACCTATTCGTTTCAATTAGTTTATATAATTTGCTTTTAATTACATCACCTATTCGTTTCAATTTTCAAAATATAAATTTTTCATCCTAAAATGTCTATGGATAAGTTACTTTCATTTGTAAAATTTACAATAATTGCGTATAAGTCTATTTTTATGGGTCCTTAAGGAAGCGCCTACGCTCCCAACATTGGGAACGTAGGCGTTCCCAAAGATCCCAATGAGATCCCTAGCAAAAGTGGGATGTGAGCGCTGGGGCTCTCCATTACTGTACCGATGACCAGGATTCGATTCTCTCAGGCCGCGTGCGTTACATTTCCCAGTGATCTCATCTTCGTGTTTGAAAGAGATCAAGAAGATCTAATGTGCACCTGGTCCAGGTCTCAGGTGGAGTTTGGTGCATTACTGTTTTTAGTCTTGCACTTTGATAAGGTTGATTTAACTTAGTTGCAAGGTGTGGAAGTCAAGTGTCAGGATGCAGATTGGTATTGAGTTCTAAGAGGTAGCTTGTCAATGAGCAATGGCATGTCCACATGTTGGAAAGATGAAGGATTGAATTATGAAGGGATTTTCAAAAATGAAAAGAAATAGTTCAACTTCAAGTTTTGAATTTGGTGTTGAGTTAAGATGAGATGATGGAAAAGCCTTCTCAGAAGAAAACTAAGTGAAGGAGCAAAAGAATTAATGTCAAACTGGAGAACAATTCTTTTGGACTATGTATACAATGCATGGAATTCAACAAATTCCGTATAATTTTAGACTCTTCTATGTCCATCTAAAAGCCCATTACAATATTGTATTTGGATTTATTTCAAAATGATGAAAAAACGTCTATTATTTTATCAAATATTAATAATTAAAGTGATGGGATTTAACTTAGAGTGAATATTAATGTTCAAAAACATGTGAGTAAAAGTAAAAACAAATCTAAGAAAATAAAAAATTCATGTATGATCTATAAATTAGTGTTCCTTTGTTTGATGTAGACTTCGACCTTGAAGTCCATATGTCATTGTATCATTTCTTGTTGTAGAACAAGCTCTCTAGCCTAGTCCATAACTTTTACATTATTCTCTAATTAGGTCCTTAATCTTTACATTCATTTCTAATATGAGAATTATGAGAATTGCTATTTTTACTTTTAATTTGGTGTATTCAGCTTTAATTGGTAATTGTGTTAGTGCAGGAAGGGTTGTGAGTTATGTAACATGGATCTTTAAATTTACACGTAACACGATTATCTTTTGGTCTTTTACTGTTGGGAAGCAAGTTTAGCAATGTACCTCCAAAACTTGGACTTGGAGGTAGGGACTAGGAGGTAGGGACTTGGAGGTAGGGACTTGAAGGCAGGGACTTGGGCTGCAACTTAGAAATAGAGACTTGGGTTGCGACTTGGAGGCATGAGGCTCTAAACTGTACATGTTGGCTGGTTTTATTTATTACTTATTTTGTGTTTTCATTTTCCATCAGAGCATGGCTGCAAGGTCACTAGGTTGTCTATTTGAGATTTGAAATATGCTCTTTTTTCCCCTAAGTTTTGCTATTGTTAATTATTTTAGGTGTGCATTGTCATGTCTATGTTTTGGAATGTTGCTGTCTAACTTCAACCTTACTAAGAAATTAGGGAGGTTTAAAGAGATCTATGTTTTTGTTTGGAAAAAACTGTGCAACACTATTGCTTGGATTTGGAATTTCTCAAGTTGAGACTAGGTGGTCTTTAGCAATTGAGTTTAATCAACCCAATTGAATTAAAACAATCCAATCGAGAATTTTCATCCTTTTTATTGATGTTTTTTTTTAATAGTAATAGTCATTTCATTGCAATTATTATTTAGTATGTGATTTATATAATCTAACTATTTAATTTTTAATTAATTGGATAAATTACTTAGAGATGATATTCAAATAAAGAAAAAATTTGAAATTGATTGATATTCTTTGCATCCCCACTAAAGTCTTGGATAGGTGTATCTTCATTGAAAAAAAATTCAAAAAAATTAGATGCAAAATTGGCATCATCGGCACCTATCTAAATTATGAAATGTCTTCTACATTAAATATAATACGTTCACTTCATTGGTCAAATGGTTTTATTAGAAATGAATTTTATAAAACACAATTCCAAAATGTACATTAATTTTTGGAAGTTCAAATGTTGCAACTTCTAAGGTTAATCTAGAAATTATTTACTAACTAGAAATTCACTATCAAGTGCACAAGGCATAGTGGAAGGTTAAGTTACTATTCTTGGTTTTCAAGATAGATTAGAAATCCAAACTAAAACATGATGAAATATTCCAAATATGTTTTGATTATTGAAATTCAACCTTATGAATTAGTTGTAGAATCGATTATACAATAACCCTGAATATTTAAAAAATGCCAAACCAATGGATACAAATATTATAATTTTCATCAAGTGAGAGATTGCTAAATTTAGTTATCAACACGGGAAGTAACAACTTTGGGATGCAATTTCTTGTAGTTCGAATGTTGGAATGTTAATTTTTTTGAATAGGACAATATGTAAGTAAAGAAGATGCCCAACAAATTTAAGACTGAATAGAGAAATACCGTAAAAGATATGCATTGTTCAATGACAAGGGATTGCAACAAAAATTGGGCACATTGAAATTTTTTGTTGCCCACCGGTCTCCCTTGCATTAAAATTTTTCTCCTACGCAATTTGTCATAGTGAAACAAGTGGTAATTTTTTTATTGGATTTGTTGGTTGGCCAAGAGAAAAGATTGATTATTATTTTTACTATGGTAAACTTAAATTGAATACAATTGGTAAACTTAAATTCATTACACTACTTCAGCTTCAATTGGAAAGAGATCAATTTTATGGTTAAAATAAATACTCAAATGAATTCAACTCGATTTGATGACTTATTATCAAAATTATTTAACTGCGACAAAATTATTAAAATGCATACTACGTCTATAAGTCCACAACTAAACAAATTATATTGGTAAGGTATCACAACATACATTGATGGTAAAATGTACATTTTTATTGCAAAATTGTCACAAAATTTTGGAACCATGAAACCAGTGTAAATCCTATGATTTATGGTTTGGTGCTAGGGTGGCCACAAAGAATACATTGGGAGAAATTTTTTGGCTTCATCAATTTTTTTTATGGAGAAGCCCTTTGGCAATCCTTGTTTTTTTCCCACTAATTTCGGGTATTATGTAATTTTATGTCATTGGACACCTTAAAAAGTGCAATTTGTTGGGGGAATGATGGCTCCACCCAAGTTACATGTTGGGTAATTTTTGGCTCCGACCAATCAATGATTTTAGGAATTTATAGCCAAATATAGAAAATTTCTATTTTTATTTCGCCATTTGGCTCCATTTCACTAGTAAAAGAAACACTGCATGAAACCCCGGAAATGCAAAGCCCTAAATTGTTGGCTTGATGCAATTCTTTTTCTACTTGTATATGCTCATACTCCTACCTTGAACCCTATACTTTAGTTTCAACTTTCTCCAAGTTTTGTATTTGTAGGTGAACCTTGAGGTCCCCCACGTCTTGTTTTATTATGAAAAAACATAAAAAATATTTGTTTGACATAGGGCTTAGAAAACTTACAAATCCCCCGTGATTCCTTAGGGGATCCCTGTTACACCTGGATTATACTTAGTTGGCAATTTCCTTTACAATTCCTCTTGAATGAAAGTGGAGAGGCCACTCGAGCTGAGAAAGGTAGCTTAAACCGGGTGTTTGAGTATATAAGGCGGGGACGGACTCTACACCATTTGGAACCCTAATCCTGTGAGGTCTCTCCACCTCTCTCGGAGCTCTCAACAAATCATGTGAGGTAACCTTGGGAGTGAGTGGAGGACTACCAGTTTAAAGATGAGAAGACAAGCCCAGTCATTAGGTGTCAGCCATGTGGGTCCCACTCATTCTGGTCATTCTGCATTGGAGAATGGTGCTGAGAGAGAATTGCATCTCATTGTAAAAAGCATCTATCTTAATAGACATAGATGGAACGTCTTCAAGGCCAAAGTTTCTTAATTGATTCATAGCATCATATTCCTGTAGGAAGGAGAATTATTTAGGGAATATTCTATCAGCATGGCCGCACTGTCATGCTTACTTAACCCCTAAAGGACAATAGTCCTAGAATGGGCGTTCTTCGAATTTGGGCAGGTTCCTAGAATTCCAATTTAATTTCTAAATCTTTGAAAAAAACAATGTAGGTAGGCATTTTGAAGAGGTCTATGCAGAATTTTTTATTTATTTTTTTGAACATACCGAAAAAAAGTTACGGGGGTTTTGAGTGTCAAAAGCTGCATTCAGCCAAACTTTGGGCAAGCTCACAGCCACTGTGAATGCAGCAAATTCTGCCCAAAACTGCCCAAAACTGCCAAAATCTGCCCAAAGAAGAAACTTTGAAATTCTACCAAAAATTGAGATTTTGATATTTTTCAAAAATAAAAACTTTTGTATATAGAAAAGGTAGTGAAGCATGTTCCTACCGTTCGGATTTTTAATCCAATTTTTTTTCATATGCTATTTTTATTGTCCAAAAACGGCCTTTGTTTGTGAATTTCAGTATAGCCCCTAGCGGAAAATGATTTTTTTGGCAACCTTCTACAACTTTTTTGAATATGATTTTTGTAGTACAATTAGCTCACTCAGTATTCTTTGACGTGCATCAAAACCTCCAAAATCCATAATGCAAAAAAATGGTTTTTTGGGCCTTAAAAACTCTGCTGTTCCCTTTTTCCATAGGGAAAAAAAACTTGTTTTTCAACTTTGAACGTTATGATCTTGCAATTGGTGAAGAATGAGTGTGTAAGATTTGGTGGACATGTAGACATAGAAGTTAGCTACAAGATCTTATGGTTAGATATACTAATTAAGACCTCAACTTTGCAAAATCCACCTTGCTTTGAAGAGGGGCTGTTTTGATGAAAAATACCCTCAGAACTTTAGGGGTTAAATTATGTTAAATAATGTTATCTTTCTTGTAGATTCATGTACTTTTGAAATTTCAATTACCATGCATTTACTGCCACCGTCAATTTTTGAGTTTGGATTAACCCCTAAAGTTGAAAGGCCTCAAAACTACCAAAACCCCTCAAAATTAGACTCTTTCAATACAATCATATAAGTTTTCAAGTTTTGATGTATTTTGGAGAAATAACCGTAGGATCTAGTACTTTACATGTACATGTATATGTACCCCAAATATTAGATTCAAACTCCTTACCATTTGTGAGATCGTAAGGTTCTAAGTTTAAAAAAAAAAAAAATTCCCTTGTTGCCAAATGGGTTTCAAGTATTTCAAGTGTTTTATGAGCCAAAAAAACCAATTTCAAAAGCAAACTAGATGTGAGGCTCTTCAAATTCTTGTTCCTAGATGAATTAGAAATACGTCGATGCACTTTTTTCCCTCATACGACCTCTAAAACCTAAAGAAATGCTTGAATTTTCACATGGAGATATGCTGAAATTCAAATGCAAAGGTGAGAATCCGAGCATTGAAATCATGCCTTTGAATTGTGTTTACATGTAGAGAAAACAAAATTTGAAAAAAAAAAAGATCTCAATTTTTGGTGAATTTTTGAAGTTTCTGTGATCTAATTAATTTTGGGCAGATTTTGAGTTTATATTGTAGTTATGGGCAGATTTCACCATGCCCTTGAATAGTATTTTCAAATATTGACTACTAATGTCTCCCCATGTTGTACCAAAGTTACAATCACATTCGGTAAAATTTGATTAATAGGGAGCTTGACCGGATCTTAAATCATGCCAAAAGTGCTAAGTTGATGCTTTAAGGGTTAAGGGTCCTATCAAAGTTACATTCTCTTCTTTATTTTCTGCTAAACAATCAATAATCCAAGACTTACCGTCTCCCATGCTACAAGCAACGCCAAATACATATATGAATATAGACCCAAAGTTTTTTCTCAAATTGTAAAGCCAACTACTAAAAACCTCCTTGTTGAATAGAGGAAGAAGGCTCGTGTACGTGACTACATTCTAGAAGAAAACATTTGGGCCCTGACAAGGAATAGTAGAGCAATACACACTTATAAAGGTAAACCTAAGAAGCCTCCTTGAAAATTCAACTCTAAAATGGCTAGCACAAGGACCAACGCTATTGGACGGTAAAGGACCCCACTTTTATTTCCAAAAAATGTGTTCCTTCAAAGAGGAAGGGAGACTCTTCTACAAAGATTACTAAGGATGAGAGAGTCCATTAAACGTCTTGTGCTTTCTAAGTTCCAAAATCCGATTAGATCCCTATCGTTGCAGACTTGTCTAGTCCTAGTTTGGAAAATGTGAAGAAAAAAAAGACCAGGGAAGAAATAAGTGGAAATTGATGCTACAGCTTGCCCTCCCTCCATTTGCAATGTCAGAGAGAAGAGGCCAAATGCTAAACCATCAAAGAAGCATGGACTAAGGAAGAAGAGAAGGCTTTATTTGTATGGTGGTGACATTAACATTCTGGCCACTGACAACAATTATTGTATTTTCTGTAGTAAAAGATTAATCTTTTGTTATTTTAGGGATCACACATCTCTTCTAAATAAACTAACTTGTGATGCTTTCAAAATCGGTTGTGCAAGTATGATATTCATATTTGTGCATGGATTGAAAAAGTTGGATCATCATTCTCAGAGGTACTTCTCCTTGAATCAATAGAAACCTACAATGAATATTTATGTTGAAGTCTGAAAGAAACTCGATGACCATTTAAAAGAGAGTGCATAAATAGTGATTGCTTCATCTTGTTTACTATATAATTGAAAGACATCAAATGTTGTTGGTTGAAAGTTTAAATGAAGTTGTTGGAAGTTAGCCCTACAACTTACAATGTAATTACAACACAATATCACATACATATCTTCTTAAAAAATAATGGTCTTAAATATTGTTATACAATATTAAGGTCCAATAATAGCCAATGCATGAAAAATGTGTCGACGCAGTTTAGATAGGTCAGTGGAGAACTATCACTTTACATGGGTTTTTTTTATAATTAGTTACATACAATTTACTTTTCATAACCTTATTCCTAATTCTAAAAATACTAGTGAAAATCCCAAGGTAATTGCTCAAAAACTGAACTTATAGTTGTCACTTGAAGTACATTGTCTGTACTACTCTAGTTTACTTGGAGTTAAGTAAAAATCACTTAACGTTTCTACAGGGTGTACAACCTGCAACGGTAGATGATTACAACAATTTTGTTAAAGGAGACAAAGCAACTCATCAAGATATTCACATTATTGGATACTTATTCCATCTATTCAAAGAATTCATAAAAACAACCTTTGAATTCCCTTACTTGGCGGCTACAGTACTACTTGAGGCAGCACAAGCTTTGAGATTACCAAGGGATTGGTGTGAAGAAGATGAGGGAGCTTCCGAGCTACACTCCATGAAAGTTGGTGGAAGTATTGGAGATGAAATAAGCTTGGGAAATAGGAGTAGACCGTAGAGAGAGAGGAACTCTGGCCCGAAGGGCCAGCGTGAATAAAGGGTTCGTTGGGGGAAGTGCTACCAGAATGGTCACCAAGACCAAGCTGGGGCGGGCTACCCTTGATGCCTTCTTTCAAAGGTGAACCCTATGGACACATAAGAGACTTAAGACTCATCAGATGGACACAAGAGAGGGAGGGGGTAGGAAAAATGGGGGTAACTAAGAGAGAGGTATATGTGGGCTGGTATGTATGTGTATATGGATGTAGATATAAGTAGATATGTATATATATATATATGTATATTTATATATATATATATATATATATATATATATATATATATATATATATATATTCATATACATATTTATATATATAGTTATGTGTATATATTTGTATGGGTGGAGGATGGAAAAGGTGTGGAAGGATAGGGATAGTAGGATTTAGTCAGGAAGTGTGGGTAATGTTTGTTTGTTCTCAACGCGTCTTTTGGTAAGGATGATATGGTGTAAACATTTGATGGGGTTGGTATGAATGGCTTTGAGGGCTCGGTTGATTAGCGTATCATGGACTTTGAGTTGGGGATGTTTAGAGAGAGTGTTTTTGATGTTGGCATGAATAGCACCGCGAGCTCGAGCCGTGAGGACAAGAAGGGGTGCGACATTCCAGCCTTGATCAGTGATAGCTTGGAGGAGGGGGGCATATTTGGTGGTTTTGTTAGTGATACTTTCAGGGGGGAAGCGATCGTGGCAGTAAGTAAATTCGATGAATTGGATCGTGAGGTGGGGGTGGGGTTCTAGAGGTGGAGGGGAGTCAAGGGGATGATTGAGAACAAGGAGGATGTCATGGCGAAGGCGTGTCGGGCAATGGCAAGGTTGTGAAAGACAACATGTGCAAGGGAGGAGCCACGAGGGAACGGTGTTTTCGGAAGTGCGGGCATGATGTTTGCCAGCGTTGATGAGGTTATAGTAGCGGGTTTTTGTGTTAGACATAAACATTTTGTGAAGGTCCCAAACAGCATTGTTATGGCGTTTGAAACGAAGGCGGTGGATGTTTTGTTCGGGGCAGGCTAAGAGGAGATGGGGCCAAGTATCAATAGATTGAGCTGGGCAAATCGTGCAATTAATGGATGTATGTTGTGTTGGCCAAAAGAGGTGTTTGCGAGCATTGCCCATGTATTGGCCATATCTGAATTTGAGGAGTTGAGAGATTTGCGAGTCTATGATCTCGGGGTTTTCCCAAAAGTGATTGGAATATGTAGTATCTATGTCGGCGTTGTTGAGCCATTTGTCAATGTATGTGAGGTTTTGGCGGTGTCTTTTTGTTGGGTGAGTTCTTCGGTCTGGAGGTACTTTTGTAAGTTGCGGATGGGGTCTTTAAATGGATGATCAGCTTGTTTGGGGATGGCTCGGTGGAGCCAGAATGGGGCATTGTGGCCATGGTGGTATGGTTCCGTTTGGTCAGGACGTGGATGCAATGTTCCGGCTTTAGCAAGGCTGTCGGCTTTTTCATTACCAGTGATGTTCATGTGGGCACGAACTTTGTGGAGGAATGTGGGTGTAGGATTGTGTTGTAGGAGGAACAGGATGGCTTGAAGGAGTAGTTTGTCAGGGTGGTTGTTTTGGAGGGAGGGTTGTTTGATATGGGTGCTAATTAAGTAGAAGGAGTTGAGACTGTCGGTGAAGATGTAGATGGGTTCGGTTTGGGAAGTGGTGAGAGATAGTGTTGCATGTATAGCGGTGAGTTCGGCCCGGAGAATGTTTTGAAGGCCGGGGAGGCGATAACTTTTATTGATGTTGCGGGCCGGATTGTGGATGCCATAGCCAGTTAGGTCACCGCTGCCGTCGTCCTCGGGGGGGTAAAGGCACCATTTGTGAAGTAGCTATGAAGAGGGAATTTGTTAGGTGGGGTATGTGTGAAGGGGGGGCATGGTGGGGTGGAGGGGGAGGGATAAAGGGGGGAAGGTTAGGGGCTTTTGTCCAAGCAGGGATGGAGTTGACTTGGGTGGGATTTGCGGTGATTTGAGGATTGCGGGTGGTTGGAGGTTGGGAAAGGTTGAGGAGGGATGTGAGGCGATTGCGGAAGTGGATTTTAAAAATATTGTTTCGGAAGCGAGAGGAGAGTCGGTGGACACATAGAATGTGGAAAGCAGAAGGTTCGTTGGGGGTGGGGATTGGTTTGGTGGGGTGTTTGGTGAGAGTAGACCGTACACAAGTATTGGCATTTCCAACTGACTTACACAAGAGTGGAATTCACTCCCTAAGTTATTTCTAGCATTGTTATTTGCCCTGTCACTGATCTCCTCCAAGTCCTCTCCCAGACTGAGTAGAAACGATCGAGAAGCCATAAATAAAATAACGGTATCATTGCTTATCAATGTTGGTGACATGATCATGCCACACCTACGCTCTAACAGAAAGTGACATTATTTGCAGGGGTTGGGGGCAATATTGAAGTCCGAGCTACTGTAGGGTGCTAAAGCAGAAGGCAGAGAGTAACAAGAACTTCGAGGAGTAACTTACCGCCTAAGTCTTCAAGGCAGTGGTAACTCACAATGCTACGGATCATGATGCCATCTTAGGAGTGCACGAGTCTGAAAAGGTTATGATTAACAATGAAGCACGCCAAGCCCACGACAAGAATCTCGCATGTTGCGTTGTGCTGACGATCTGGTGTTGCTGGTGCTCCTGCCTTCGTACAAAAAAGTTGTTAAGACAAAAGTAGTCAGAAGGTTTAAGATGTAACCATTTGAAAGGAGTGTCCGTCTCCCACCTGATTATCAATAGATTAATTGAAAGCCACTGATAACTTTCATATAGAACCTCGTGGATATAGAGCAGTTAGATTTATAGAGGCTAGTTGGTGGAATAATAGACTACTGTAATGAACAGTTAATTTCAGACTCAAAAGTAAATACCAGATACCAGTTAAAGCCATCATTTCATCAATAAGGAGAAGCAACTCTTACCACCTGACAAAGCTTGCTGCAAGTTGGGGTTAAATTATGTGATCTTGAAGTAAACAGAAGCAAACACAGTAAAGGAAAACGTGCACTCGATTTACTCAAACCAATTCCATTGTATACTTGTTATCAACCGTGCAAGTATCTTACAATGTCCTCCAGCCTAACTCCTCTAACCGCGTCTCTCTTCACCATGACCTGTACGCAGTAACACCTAAATTAAATAACATGGACATCTGCAAACTACGGTGGTGAAATTGGTCTAGTGCGAGAAACTCAAGTCATGGCACACGTCATGTGAAATGGACATGAGCAACGCAGTAACAGTTTTACTGAAAAAACAAAATTTGCTAAATTGTATAATATCTCTGAACATAAACATTAATACTAGTGTATATAATGCACGTCAAGTATCCACAAAACAGAGGAGACAACCTTCATCATGCCTCCGCATCTAACCTCACCTCCCTCACGGACCCTTGTACTTCCCGAAGCAGAAGCATCCATGCGGCTGAGCCCCATCCGGAATCATCCCTCCACCCTTGGAGGTGTCCAGCGCCTCCAGCATTCTCACCACATCCGACATCTGAGGCCGCTTCTCAGGGTTTGCATCCCAGCACTTGCGCATGATGTCTGCCAGCCCATTAGGACAACACTTGGGCATCTCCGGCCTCAAATTCTGATGCACAACTGCGGACGTCATGTCAGCGAAGGATAGGGTCATATACGGCATGTCGCAACAGTAAACCTCCCACAGACAGATTCCGAAACTGTATACATCGCACTTCTTGTTGTAAGGCTTGCCGTCGAGAATCTCTGGAGCCATGTACCCCGGAGTCCCAGTGTCGCCTGTCATGTCCTTGGGATTGGAAGCCTCCACTCTCGCCACGCCAAAATCGGCAATCTTCACTCTCCTCTGCTTGTCCAGCAACATATTCTCCGTCTTCACGTCACGATGAGCAATCTTCTGAGAGTGCAGATACGCAAGCCCCCGGGACACATCTAGCGCTAACTCCACCACAACCTTGTATGAGAGCTTCTTTCGCCGGTTGCGGATGAGGTAGTCTTTAAGAGTACCACCTGCCAGATACTCCACCACCACACAGCATGCGTTGTTGGGCACATGGTGGAACCCATCGTCACCATCGACAGCTGAAGGGATTCGTAGGTCTGAGTTTCCCATTGACGCGCCGATGAACTTCGTCACGTTAGGGTGATCCAGCTTATGCCAAACGGCGACCTCTTGTCTAAATTGGTTGCGATAGTATTGGACCTCAGACTTCTTCATGGTGTTCTCCTCGCCCCACTCGAGCAGCTTCACTGCGACGTCCTGCCCTTTGTACACTCCTTTGTGGACGGTTCCGAAGGTGCCACGGGCGATGATGTTCTTAAGGGTGATCTCGCGGGGGTTTATCTCCCACTCTTCCGCTGGGCCGGGAGGGTCTGCTGCTTGCTCTGCAGACGGGGCTGGCTTGCTCTGCGCCCTGTTGAGGTGCCTCTCGAGCGCGGCGTCCACGTCCGCGAGGTTAACGAGATCGGCACGAACCATGCTGTTCTTCTTGTGGAGAGCAGAATCCCCCCCGCCCGTTGTCACTTTCACATTTCCTTCCGTCCTCACACCCGTCTCCGGGTTCCCAGATGAACCCTCCATCGAAACCTAAGGGTTAAAAAGATAAGCTTTGAATTGGAATTCTAATTAGGAAACTGAATTGCCTACACCTAATCAACCAGCTCTCAGAATCAAAGCCCCTAGCAGAGACGCTGAGAGGAGCATAATAAATTCGCCTTAGGTGCACCAATTGCTGCTCAGTTGTACAAAAGCAGCACGGAAAGCTGCCGTGGTTTACTTAGGGTGAAGGCAAAACAAAGAGAATGATGATCTGTACCAATCCTGGAGATACGAGATCCCCTTCCCGTGCACAGGGAAAGATGCGATATGTACTCAGAAAAGATGAAATCTGCAGAATAGAAGACGCAGGGCTCACGCGGACCGCCAACCTCCCACGGACATCATGACCGTCACGACACTTCCTGCCAGCGTAAGGAAACAAGAGATTATCATGAAAACAAACTTCGTTTTGGCCAACATCGTTTACTTATACTAGTAGATTCTACATACATGACCTACTCAGCTTACAACAAAGCCATTACAACCAACTCACGTCATGCAACCCCACCCCCGTCGGCGCAATTATCTTCGCCGACCTACAGATCGCGCACGCTAACGCACCACCTTTCGGAACAAAATTCACACCCCCAGATCACCATCCTCACAAGACCCACTTCATAAACTCCACCAGAAACCATTCCCCACACCCGCTGCAACCTAAATCGCCACACAACCCAACCAGCTGAATTTCTTACGAAAACATAACCCACATCCAATTAATCGTACCTTCACAAGACGGCAATTTCGATGCAGAACCGGCACTCTCAGCCCGCGCAAATCCACTCTCCTGGTTTCAAAACTCATCCTGGTGGCAAAAAACAAAACGCGCAGATACACACCTCAACAAGTGATCAACAGCAATCAGCGAGTCCGACAGTTTGAAGCTCTCCCGGTCTAATTCCCAGAGGTGGGAAGTTGTTAAGCTGAAGTTGTAGCTGAAGGCGAGGGAGGGAGGCTGGCATTGGATTACAGGATCAAGAGAGACGAATCTCCTTACGGGGTCAGGCATCGGCGGCCCAAGCGTCTCGGAGAACGGCACGTCAAGACCCCCACCAGGGCGAGCTCGAGTGATTCATCTCTTGAAATGTTGACAGCACCACAAACGCCACAAGTGCGCCACAAGCACCTTGACGACAGCTTTCTACCCCTGAAGGCAGCTCTTCTCTGCGCCTGAAGCCAGGCCAAGGCCCCACCAGCACCCAGGTCCCACCCGCACTACCAGTCTACCACCAGCTGCCTGTTGTCCCTCCCGTGCTTACGCACTGCCATCCCGGCACTCCCCGGGATCCCGTTCCGAGTCACCGCGTTTCACGTTCTCCGCGCACGACTCGGTGGTTCCATATTTCCTTTCTCTCATCTAGAAAATCATGAGCCAAGTCATGATTCCGGGATGAGTATCAAATCCGTACTTATCGTTCGTGTTGACAGGTTTATTAGAATCAAGCAGACGGTTTGCAATTGAAATTCAGGTGTATTGAGTCAGCAGAGGGGCCAAGAGAAATATATAATATCAGGTAACGAAGGTGGAACTTGCCAGTCGGCATCTGGGTAACAATACTTCTCACGTAACCGTGTATAGGTGAGTGAAGATAATGACTGCAGTCTGCAGGGGTTTGGTGAACTGTACCCGCTAACCTCCAAATGCTTGCATCAAACTCAAAGCACTTCTATGTTTTCATTGGATAAGTGCATAGCCTGGGACAATGGGGTGGCTGATGTGAAACAATACCAGTACATTCGGATATACCTGAATGCCCCTTGGACGGACTCCCGGAAAGGTATCAGCTCACTCACCAGTTCTATTTCAGACCGTTTTAAACCAAATGACTCCACAACACTTTTCAGAGATCTCAGTGACAGAGATGTAAGGCAGAGTAGGAAAGTGTTCTGAGGAAAACTCATTGTATTGATAGGAATGGCGCTGTGTTGTGGCTTACAATTTCTAGCTCACAAATTCAATCCTGAGACATTTGCAGGAATGATGCTATTCTACAGCTCAATAGCTCAAGATGATAGGCGTAGAGATCGTATTGGTAGAAGGCTCTACTCGGTGCTGGCACCAGGGGCACCGGCTCCGAAGCTGCCACCTCCACCACGGCCAAAACCACCACGTCCACCACGGAACTCAGGGCGGTATTCTCCGGGGGCTCCACCCTTCTCTCCGCCAATACCACCTGGGGCACCTCCACGGCCGCCACTGCTACGGTAACCTTCCCTGTCACCACCAAATCGTGGCCTCTCGCCTTCTCTGGGAGGGCCGCGGGGGGGCCTGTCCCCTCCAGCGCCTCCCATGGGCCTGCTTGGTGGCCGGGCGGACTTCTTCAAGGTGGCAGGGACAATCTCAGATGGAAGGTTGAGGTAGGTCCTCAGATGCTCGATACCGTCATTGGTCAAGTACCTATGAGATGAGGATCAAACGATTACCGGAAGTAAGAAACTGTTCTCACAATATTAAGAAATTATCAGTTCCTACAATCAGTCAGCCAAAGAAAGGGTACAAGATGTGCATGAAAGCACTGGTAATGGATGCTAATGTAGCTCGTTCGCGATCGTCACTCAAGAGAACCACCATAGTTCCACGATGGAAATCCGCTTCTACTAGTAGATAAAGAATTTGATCTAGCAGAGGGCAAGAATATAATATAAAAGTCGGGAAATTAAAGGTATGGTTAATGAAGGATCATAGTAGCAGTTTACAACAAAAGTAACTTCAGGGAGAGAGGGTTCTAGCAGAACTGATCATAGACCTACTCCACAGTAGTAATTGTCGAATAGGGTTCGTGTAATGATAAACCATATCCCTAGAGTAGGGACCTAGCTAGGGGCCCCTTGAGAGTCTCAAGTTGAGACCTAGCTAACGAACGGTCAAGCCAACTAATCCAATTCATTCTACGAGGTAATTCCGATGATATTTAACAAAAAAGACTAGCACCTCGAAGCCAGGGTCTACGCAAACCCAGTATACTCCGCTAATAGAGGGGGGAAATATCGTAAAGAGAAGATGACCTGGAAAAGAAAACATATTCCATAGTGTGGCAATCCCCTTGCGACCTAATCCATGCACTCGACGTTATGCAGATTCAGGCGTCGCAATTCGCAACTAGAATAGAATTTCATTATGGAACATCGAGAAGGGCAGACTGTACATCACCACCCTAATCTCAATCCCATCGACCTAAGTGAATTTCACGTAAAGTGACAAATGCAAATCTCCTCTCACAGCTCCACTAATCCCGGCCTGTCTGTACTAACACAGCTTGAATCACAAGCTTAGAAGAACCCAATGCCCATCCCCAAAGCCACACTCAAAACCCCATTCAAAACCCTAACACGAGATTCACCACCAAACCAGCGGAAGGGCTATCCATAGGGCGAAAGACTCACCAGTAGTAGTGCCTCCAGGCGAAGCTCTCCTTGACGTACTCCTTGGACTTGAAGCTCTGCATGAGCTTGATGACCTGCAGGTTGGGCACGTCGATCTCGGGGTGCTTGGGCGCATTGAAGTCCTTCTTGGCGTAGAGCACGCCCTCCTTGAAGAGGTACTTGTAGACCTCCACCCGGTTCTTCTTGGGGATCAGCATGGCGCCTGGCTGCTGTCGATAGCGCTCCTGGCGATGGAGGGGTGGTAGGACGCGCGCGAGCAGGAGCGATTTCGCACACTTCGCTAAAGGGAAGCCATCTTCGCCATGCGCGACACAAAAGGCCGAACCCCTCTCGCTCCCCCCGTATTAGGGTTAGGGTTAGGGCTGCTGCTCCTCCCCCTCTGTTCCCCCCGTTCCCCATTCCCGCGCGGCCTGGGAACCCACCCGATGCCCAAGACCACGCCTGGCTTCTTCGTACCATGGAACCCAATAGAAGAAGAAGAAGAACTTCGGCCCCGAAGGGGCCGACGTGAATATAGTGTTTGTTCGTTCTATCCACTAATCCGATGGCCACTGGACAAAGGATAATGAATCTAGAGCTACTCCCCCCTTTCGAAGGTAAACACTTTCCTACACTAAGTGCCTCTACACTAAGTGCCTCAAAGACAACTGACATGTCATCTCCCCCAAGGTCTTTTTGGGTACCCATGCAACGAGGTCTCTGGAACCCAATACCACCAAGTCATCACAAGTTCTCCTTCAAGTCACCTTGACATTTGCTTTAATATTGTGTTATGGTAATTTACTCCAAATAGATGGAAACGGGGCATGGAAGTCTTCCGAAGTTAAACCTGGATATGGGTATGTAAAGCCGCAATGGGCTTATGTCATTTTTAATCTTGGTCGTGTAATGGCTATTCACCTCTCTCGGATCTTTTTTCCAATCATATCACTAGTTGAGCTTATTTTTACTTCTGAATAGAGTAATTCTAAGCAATTCAAAGTTTGTACTCTCAACTTCTATTTTAAGTGTGTAAAGCATGTTTGTCTCTAATTTCAA
This sequence comes from Ceratodon purpureus, assembly GCA_014871385.1. Lineage (NCBI taxonomy): Eukaryota > Viridiplantae > Streptophyta > Bryopsida > Pseudoditrichales > Ditrichaceae > Ceratodon > Ceratodon purpureus. The sequence continues at coordinate 17,039,464 of CM026427.1, forward strand.
GCTATAAAAGCTTGTATTGTCAATCCATTTTTTCAAAACTAAGTTACTTTCAATTTTAAAACCACCAAACTTATATATGGAAAATATGGAGATAAAATAGGTTAAAAACTTAAAATCTCTTGGTAATAAATATATAAAGATCAATGAGATAATAGATTTATTTATAAAAGCATCATATATTTTATTTATATAACTTGAGTTTATTTAAATATAATATTATTTGTTTACTTGAAATAACTAATAGACATGGAATAACTTGGTGGTATCAATTGAATATTTCCTTAGTATTGATCAATGATCATGCAAGATTTTCACCATTGAATTGTAATGACAATTAGCTAATGATGCATCATATAAAAACCACCGTATGGTTTTAGCAATAGATTTTCTGACTTAACCTAAAATCAAAGTAAACCAATATAATATTTGAAAGGCATTAGATTTTTTTGTGAATTCATTATCTTTTTGTAACTTATATTAAAAAATAGAACATTTTATGAAGTTTTTTTCTTTTAAGCTCAATCTTACCAATAAACTTTTTCTGTCCCTTTTTTTGAAATATTTTGCAAAAGTTTCTAAAAGTTGAAGCAAACTTAGATCTCAAACTTGGATCTCCATCTCTATCAAACTGATCAAGGCCACTATTCAGAAAAATTCTTGTATCTCATATTTGAATGGAGGTTCATGTCTAATTGTTTGAAACTATTTTAGAGGAAACCATTTTAAGGTCACACACATAAAATTGATATTGCACCTAAAACCGAGACTATCAACGTTGATTAAACCGGTACTCCCCCACTCACTCCCGAGGTTACCGCCCTCTTTCTAACTTTGGAGTCAAAAAATCTTCAACTACTACTCTAGTTCGTTGAGAGCTCCAAGAAAGGTGGAGAGACCTCACAGGAATAGAGTTCCAAATGGTGCAGAGTCTGTCCCCAGGCCTTGTATACCGGGACACCCCGTTTAAAGATTACAGGAAATTACTGTATGTATGTTGCTGCTACTTTGCTAGATAGTGAACAGTAGGGCAAATACTTTCACTGAGGGAATTCCGCTAGCAAGCGGCATACATTGCAAATAGCAGTTGAATTCAGAAGTATGAAGGTGTTTGCAATTGGCCAGGGCCAGGCTCAAGTCTGGGAGGGGGGCATAGGCTTATACTCATGACATAAGAGGCATGTCATCCTGAAGAACATCCTGATCAACAAACCCGTGAACACCTGTCTGTCTGCAGCACGAATCAAGCTTACGCAAGAATTACTAGTACTAGTGTAAATGGTCCAATGGATATTAAATACTATTCATGATTCGGTGCAAAAGGAACAATTCGTGAAGGTTCCTACAAACAAGATCTCCATTCAACGCAGATCTCCATCAAGAGGTTATATATCTGTTTCTGATCAGATCAACTCAAGGATGGATCGAAGTTCGATGCATGCATGCTTGCATGCATGCATAGTAATGTACGTACTACGGCTGGTTACTAGTCCAGATGGATATGCTCGCTCATGATTTGGAACTAGCCAAAAGTGGGATCGAGATGGATCCGTTTCGAGCAATATTATTGTGGCTATATCTTCAACTAATCGATGGTTTCGTGTTTGCAAATGTATGTGCCTTGGCAATGCAGAATCTGGCTCCAGTGCATCTGAGTCAGAACGTCAATGCAGCCCATCTCTGAAAACCTGGTGCCACGCAACCATTAGATAAGAAGGCTATTTCCCCGATGGCATCAATTAGAGCTGCTTTAAAGTTACAATCTGTTTCTTTTGAAACCCGTGATCGATATATATAAGATTGAACAACTCCTACTTCTCTCACTTGAGGCTCCACAGAATCGTTTCTCATAACAAGCTAGGACGTGCTGCTTGCACATTACCTTATAGTCCTTACCCTCAAAACGCCCTTTCTTTCGAGCAAAGGCCATACCACCTACGTGCGAGCTGACCTTGCCATACTCTTTATGTCGAAAACAATGTCCTCCGTTGTGTTCCTATTACTGTTTCTCGTGGTGATGGACTCGGCCAGCTTGGTCTTCAGCGGCGGCATACCCCGTACACTTCAAGGTTCCGTATTGATTTACAACCAGATTGGAATAGGTGTGACCCCCGTCGAGGTGCGCTGCAAGTCGGAGACGAATGAGGTCGTCATATCAGAGACTGCACTCTTGAGTGGGCAACGTGTGGGATGGGGCTTCCAGTACAGCATCTGGGGGCATACTCGGTATATTTGTAACTTCAAGTGGGGAAGCCGAACCCAAGAATTCAATGTGTGGGTCGATGCAAATCCCGCGGAGCATTGGAGGGTTCCTCCCCCCTGCACCCACTGTGTGTGGCATGTGGTTCCGGAAGGTTTTAAAGCGTATGAATCCACCGGTGTCTTGGGAACCGTAGTGGCGGAGTACGCATGGAGGACAGCAACTCGGGAAAAAATTCACAGGAGCCCGTGATGGCAACCCAAGTTGATTCATTAAAATCTGGTGTCAACAAGAGAGGATTCTATGCAGTTCGATCAAGTAATTAGAAGGAATAGTGGGAATCAGTTGACAAGGTAGCCATACCATATGTCTTTCCCATGTTAATGTGTTCTCTTCCTTAAAGATGGTAATGGAGTAACGATTCGTTTGAGAGTAACGATCATTATAGATGATATTTGCTGCTTTGTACGTCTCTGCAGTTTTGTGCTTACCAGTTTCAGTGATATATTATATTGTTTGATCATTGACTGATCATGGTGTGATTTTTTCAAAGTTTCAAAACTGTATGGTGGCAAATAACAGAATGGTAGACTCAATTTTGATCCACCCTAGTGTATGTGCCAACGAACCTCAACGTGTATTGGGTCTCAGTAATGGACCTTGTCCACTCAACTTGTAATGTACCATGCAACTACCGTAGTACCGTAGCTGCGTCGTCCCAAAATAGAGTTGATGGTTTGGGAAATTGGGAAATATTGGGGAAATTGGGAAATATTGGGAAAATCTGAGGAAAGTTAGGAAGAATAGGATAATTTTTTTGATGATAGTCGGCTATTTTAAAATCCTACATGAGGCCTTTTTAGTCATGAAAAAACACAAGTTGATCTTAATTTTGTTCAAATAAATAAATATTTGTAGGATGGTCGACGACACAGCTACAGTACTACGGTATTTAGTTAGTGGCATATATTTCACGTACCTATGAAGTGCGATATACGTGTCCAGCATCCTTGTAGATGCTCAAGTCTTCTTGAATATTGATACTTGCAAACACTGAGATGATTGACTCCATTACATTCAGCCCTAGCAGTACTGAGAGGGGTGACATCAGGATCAACAATCATCCTTCATAGTTTTCCATATGAATCATAATGTTTTATACCAATTTGAAGCTTTAGGCGGAGTACGTAACGGTTCTCGGTAAACATTTCATGTAATGCAGTCACAGAGTCACATTCTGCGCTTGCAAGCTGAGTGGAATTGGGACTTTGTCGTGCTATTGGCGAGGTGATGTACTGTGGAGCGGATCATCTGGTGAGGACGAGATGCGCACAAATATGCGATTCTGTGCTTCTTTAAATGCTTTTCGCTAAAGCACTGAGGTCAGATCATGGAGCACTTGCCAGCTTGCGGGATTGACACAGTATCAGCACCGGATCAAATTCAGCACAAAATATCAGCCTCGATTGCAAACGATGTCGCATTCGTACTGCTCCATTTGCACCCAGGTTCACCCCTTTTCGCTTGCTGAAAAGATAAGGTATATTCTAAAGAAACTAAGCTCGTGAACTTTATGAGTTGGTCACTAGTTGTAATAGTTAAAGCTAATTCACAATGCATTCAGCTTGGGCAGAAAGCTAACGGGAAATCGAATCCTGCAATAAACTTCGGCCAGACGTCGTAATGAAAAATTTACAGCATTTCTATTCTGATCTTGATCCATGCCTTAATTATAACCAGTTTAGCAGTGACTGAATTAGTCACTGGGTAGATAATCAAGACGAAATGCAAGAATATGAAATGGTGAGTTTCCGGATCCTGCCACTCAGGATAATGGATCCTGCGCCTTTTTCGTATTCTCCTTCTCTGTACAGTCCCACTCAGCCACCGCCTCTGTCGCACTTACAAAAGGAAAGATGAACATATCCATAGATGATTGTCTGCAACGAGCGCCCGAAAGATCTGTTTTGCCCGCCTTACACCGGGTTGGCAGTGCCAGCAGCCATTAACTGGGGAGAGAGATGGGTCTCATCAAGGACTCCAAGGGGTGGAACGTCAGGGTAATCAACCTCGTTCTCACGTTTGCGGTTAATATTGCCTTGTGCGTCGCGGTGCCCGCTGAGGGAGCGCAAGGCACCATCAGAGTGTTCAACGTGATCGGCGATGTTGTGACGATGTCCAACTGCCTGGACTTTATTGGGCGGAGCTTGCCTGCCGGCAGCATCACGATCGAACCCATGAAGGAGATCGAATGGAGATTCCAGGGCTACCCGACCGTCAACCGCAACTGGACTTGCCACTTCCAGTGGATCGACTCGGCCGACTGTAGCATGGTCCCCGGCGGGCCGTGCAGGGTGCACAGTAAAGAAGTATCACTGTGGTCGTCTGTTTGCGTCGACTGCGTGTGGAGAACGCATCAGGAGGGGTTTTATCGTCGTGATGGTAGAGTCCAACCGGCAAATTGGCAATTTATGTTTGGCTGGAACTGATCAATAGCACCAATGTAGACCATGTTTGCAAATAATTTCTTTGAGGTGGAGGTTACGGAATCCTTTAGGGACATCCTGAGTTGCAAATAAATTGTGAGGTTGTTTACTCAGTGAAATCGGAGTTTGTCCTCAGTTGCTCCGGCATAATTGTACGTCGCTGCACTGCCATTTTCAATGTGGACCGAAATTCGCAGTGATACAAACAGATAACAGTTACTTCCTGTTTCGAAATTCCAATGGCTACAGTATCTTGTTCAGGTGATATTACACTGCTTTAACGGTGTCGGAGTGGCTAATCTGTCTCTATGCCGGGTTAATAACTTCTGCTGATTGTCAAGCCTTCAGTTTGTTCTGGTGGCAGAACATTTTATGGAAAAATAAAGTAGTAATGACAAGGATGTTTCACTGTGAAGACATAGGATAGTAAGGTACTTATCGTACTTATCGGAAGTAAGGTACTTATCGTTGCATTCAATAAACTCAGGCAAATGATACTTCCTTTCACTTGCCGTATCATTTGTATCCCGGTACTCGTCTGTCAAAGCATCGTATATATACGCAGATTACCCCTCTTGCTGAGGGTAGTGAGAGAACATCAAAACGGTGCAAAGAGATCAAAGTTTCTCTCTCAATCCTCTCTCAGACGACTAGGGGCGAGATTAAGAACAGTATTGCACAGCAGTGAATTGCTAGATCGGTTCTACATCAATATCTTCAATGGTTTCAATAGAAGCTTACATATTTCTTTGATGATTGAGCGCTTTCGGAAGAGAACATTGCTAGTTTACACTACGCGGACAAGGATACCACAAGATGCAGAGATGAAACTCAGATGCAAGTAGCAAAACTATCACAGAGGATGAGACAAGTGGGTACGAAATATTTTCTGCGAACATCTCTTTAATAATCGTAACAGCTGATTGCTGCAACATAGTTTAAAGAGGGTAACTAGTGGTTGGCTGCAACTTCGATTGCCAAAACCAAGCACACAATCCTATCGTCTCTCGTAACCAGATACTAGAAAAAATTGTTACTGGTAACAAGTGATAAATTACTACCCCTACATTACAGGTCTGACTGATTACAGATCCACATGTAAGATTCTCTAGTTTTTCGTCTTTCTGCAGCCCGTCTCCGAAGTATTAAAAATAACTGGATCACCCTGCTTCAAGCCACATGCAGCTGACCGTCTCACGTCTCCACCTTCGACGGCCGCAGTTGTTTTCCGTGCCAAACGGTACAAGGGGGTACTCTCTGGCTGCAGTCCAAGAATTACTTGTACAGTGCTCCACGAAGTGCCGTGGTAAACATTTCAATCAATAAATTACATTTCATCTATATGATCTGGGAACAGATGGCCCTGCGCCCTGCTAAACCAATGTCCAATCACTGTCGACCGGAGCTCAGTTACATTTCAGTACTACACCTCTGACTCACAAAAGGTCGTCGTACGCAACAATTGCTCTACCCCTGTAGTCGTTTAGAGGTTCCATAGAGGGGGCTCTATCCATGGATGCAAGTACTGCGTTCGCCTTGGCGGCTGCAGCTGCAGTAGCTGCTGCTAGTACAGACGGTTTGACGACGCCTTTCCGTGTCCTATGACCTTGCAATAAGTCCTTGCCAGGAGATATAGTAAAGCCACCAATTCCCTTCTTCCACTCCGGAAGGGAACCAAGAGCCCATGACACATAAACCTGCGCGTTCACGAAAAGGTTCCAGATCAGGACACCAATACATTCGCAAAATAAGAAGGCAGACCTGCTCGCATACGTCAACATAGTGTATCATGTTCAAGACCTTACAAAATGACGACATACGTTCATAGTCAAAGCCATATGCGAGCCACAGACGACAACTTCCTGCTGGCTGGGTAAGGGAATGAAAAAAAATGTCTGAGAAGTTACTATCAGATTACACCCAGTAAAAGAGATGTTGTCAGCGAAACTTCCATTTCAATATTGGCCTCCCATGAATCAGACGAGCATTAGTATGCAAGGCTGGGATTAAAAAGAGACCTCTCTCAGGACCACTAGGTACGCACTCCGAAGCGCGAGGAAAAACCAGAAATAATCAGCATGTGATGCTGCTACATGTCTGAGAAGTTACTATCAGATGACACCTAGTAAATAGAGGTGCTGTCAGCGAAACTTCCAATTAAATTTTGGCCTCCCATGAATCAGATAGGCATTAATGCGCAAAGCTGGGATTAAAAAGAGGCCTCCTCGAATTAAAACAAGAATCAGGAACCAAGGACGAGCTATTTCAACTTAAACACCTTCGCCACGCAACATGTCTGAGAAGTGACTATCAGATGACACCCAGTGAAGAGAGGTGCTGTCAGCGAAACTTCCAATTCGCTATCAGCCTCCCATGAATCAGACAAGCATTGCTGTGCAAGGCTGGGATTAAAAAGAGGCCTCCACGTAAAACACAGGATATCCGACCCTGGTTGGTGCGTGTCAAAGAATCGTGAGAGACATATCATATGTCGACGTCGCGATAGCAAAATAAAAGGAAAAAAAAGGGGGGACAAAGACTATTCAGCGTCTGTAGAGACCACCAAAATGCACTACAGCAACAGGTATGGTGCCGAGATTAAGGCAGTCTCTAAAAGAAATTAAGAAAACCTAAGAAACCTATTAAATCCCGAGACCTTAACCTTCAACTCCGAAGGCAGGGTAGCCCACGTGCAACCAACATTGCTGCAAAGATCCGGGTACAGAGTCCGGGCACTCAAGGTCATTAAAGAAGCAAGGGCCACCAAGAATAATTCGTACCTGCTTGCCGTTCAGCAACTCGATGCCATCTCGATTTTGCCCAGCGGCAATTGCAGACTCCGCAGACTCCTTCGCATCGAAAGTCACGAACCCGTAGCAATGATTCTCCTTTATCTTCGAGCTCATGACGCTCCCAAACCTCTTAAACAACATCGTTAGCTGCTCAGCCGTCGTCTCAGGATCCAAGTCTCCAACGAAGATCGTACTTTCCTGCTTCTTGTTTTCCTCAATCCGCTTCTTCTTCCTGTCCGTACTCTGCAGGCTATCATAACTCACGTCCCGGCCCCCATGCTCCCTGGGCTCCCGATTCCGACTCCCGCCGCGATGGTGATGTCCCCGGCGGTCCCGCTCCCTCCTGTCCCCATCCCCTCGCCTCCACTCTCTTTCCCCATCATCCCTCTCCCTCCGCCTCCTCTCCTCCACCCTCGGACGTTCGTATGCATCGCGATCCCGCCGCTTCCTCTCCACTCCGTTCCCCTGCGCCTCTCGATCTTCCCTAGGCACCGCCCCCCCGCTGTCCTTCCTCTCGTCCCCTTCCATCGCCAGCAGTACGAGACTCTCCCTTAAACCCCAAAACCCTAGCTCCAACCCTGGCTTAAACCCTAAACCCTAAACCCTAAACCCTGGGCTGAAGAAAGTGGACTCCACCCTTGGTGGAAGATTGGCCGCTGCGATACGTAGAAGAGGGAGGGGCTGCATTATAAGTAAGCGCGAGCGAGGGGGGGATGGGGCGTCGTCCTTTGGGTGGGTGATGGCGGCGAGGGCGAGGGCGAGGGCGAGGGCGAGGGCGAGGGCGAGGGCGGCCAGGGCTCCGCTGTCACGGCGCTCTCCTCTCGCAAGCCTTGTCCTCCGACACAGTTACACAGTTACCGTTGGCGGAGCTCACAACTGAGGCCCGGCGAGTGACGAACTTACTGTGGTTTCGTTCGTCCCTAACTCCCTGCCATGCAGCCCTCAGCCCTCTCGCTGCCCTAATTGCCAAATCCATTCCGCAGTGTGAACGCGTCGGGCTTCACGGTACACTTGTATACCGCGATGAGTGGCACGTGGCGATGGCCAGGCCTGACTGAGTGCGGGCATCGTCCACCGTCGATCGTTTCCGTTCTATAGTGGTCGTCGATCTCCTCGAGGAGGATTTCAAAGCTTGCATGGATGATGGCTTTGGATTGGGTCATTTTTTCTACTAAATGCATGAATTTCATGAAAGCTTCATAACAATTTATAAAAGCAAACACATTTTCATGTATACATTCTTTTACAAAATTTAAATTTCAACTTACATTTGTCTCTTTTGTGTTAGTTTTATGAAATAGTCATAATTCAATATTGAAGAAACTATAAATTGAGTATAAACTACACTATTGTATGGTAATATAAATTATTTTACAATAATATTGTGTTGATGCAAGTAATTGTAATAAAGTAGATGTATGATATTTTTGCTATATGGGTTTTCAATGACTTGTATAAATGATTATACATTTGCCCTATGGAAAACAATGCTTTGTAATGGCCATTATGCCACCACATTGTCGAATTTCATCAAAAAATAATAAAGGATATTATACTGTAAATATGAAAGAAAGTGAGTAAAAAGAAAAAAGAAAGATTCAGTAACAAATATATTCTTGGATTTTCCAATATTTTTTAATCCATATATGATATAAACATCCTATAGTGTATTGTATTTATACTATCCAAAAGATAAAAACATGCTGATTATGATGGATTTTACAAATTATTATTGTTTGAAGCATTCATTTACAAATCTATAAAATTTCCATGGTTTGTCTATTTTCAAATGAGTGTTTTTTAACTCTATAGAATGTTATTCTATTCCATTTTTCTACATGAGTATTTAGATATTAGATGCTTTCATCATTGTTTCAAATAATATACATTATTCTTATTTGTATATTAGGAACCAACTTAAGTTACAAATAATTATAGATAATTATATATTTTATGCTTATAATAATTTGATCTAAATGATTTATTTTTATTATCTTTTATTAGGTCGAAAGCTTTAATTGATTTAGTTTTGATTTAAAAATTTAGAAATCTATATTTTATTTATATAAAATTTAGATTCTATGTATGATATACAAAAAATACCTTTTAATGAATTCACCTTGTATTATTTCATTTGGTGCTCATAAATTAACACATTTAACTACTAAAAAAATATACTTTAAGTGAATTGTACATCTATAAATCTAGATTTTTAGCCAATTTGATAATATCCTATAAAAAAATCAAGTTGGATTATATCAAATTTTAATGTCAATTCCTAGAAATGTCAATGTTGTTTGGAATTAACAATGGTTCTGTTAAAAATGGACATAACCATGTGCGTTTTTTCGAGGGATTATTTTTGAATATTAAATTATTAAGTTTATGGTGCATTTAGTTTTTTTTTCATCTAAATATGATTTAATAAAAAGATAAAAAGATGAAAAAAATAGTGAAGTATATGCCACACCCTTTAGTAAACTCTAAATAAATAGAATTGAGGGGAGGGGGGGAGCATATGCCACACCCTATTCAACTTTTAGATAAACAAGTAGTAGAGTGTGGCATATGCCACACCCTCTTTTGATTTATAATAAAGAAGAAAGAAGAATCAATCAAGAATTACCTTTAAATAATTAAAAAAATATTGCATGTAAAACATATGTCTTATCTTTTTACAACCACAACATTCATAATTTCACATAATTTTATACATATTTTGGAATGCTCTAAAATTATGATAAGTCCACTTTTATGGAGGCACATACATTTTTAACGGAACCAGTGTTAATTTGAATGTAATTTCAGGTTTCTTTAAAATTTGAGTATGGTTTAAAATTAAATTTTCATGCAAGAAAGAAAGTCAACAGTATAAGAAAAGTTTAAAAATTGGAGAATTATAGCCAACATGAAACACTATTGAAGAGTAAACTGCTACAAAAGTCTGCAACAACAATGGAGGAAGGAAATTACTAGTCTTGGATGCAATAAACAAGTCATGTCTTAATTAAAAATACAAAAAATTCTAAATATAGTCGTTGTGGACAACTTCAAATTGAAGAAATTTTATATTAAAAATTTAGAAATCTTTTCAAATTTTGAAGAAATTGCAACAATTGAAAGTGTAATAGCACTTACAAAGGCGGTTTGTAGGGCATAAGCTTAGGCCATCATTTAAAGTAAGTTGTGCATGTGAAATGGTGTATGCCATACACCATTTCACATGCACAATGTCACTTTCTTTAGAATTTGTAAATGGAAGGTCCATTTACAAATTCTAAAGAAAGTGATATTGTTTTAATGCCTTTAGATAGAGAGATATCTATTGCTTTGGAAATATTGTTTGTTAGGATTCCTTTAATTGCTTATATTTTTTGTATTATCATCTAGATAACCATACAGTCATATATTTGTTTCTTTCACTACCGCGAGTCAAATTTCAATCTTAAATCAATGTTTCTATGACTAGAGCTTGACTGTTTGTACTCTAATTTAAACGTTTGCCACTCACTTGAATATGCCATTCTTAATGTGCGTAATCATATATTTTATTTTTACATTAGGGTGATAATGAGATCTGGTGACTAATACAAGTCAACAGTGCGGTTGTGAGCACTATGTCAGGTCATGCAAATGATATTCAAACATTTCACTGATAGAGAAAATTCATGTTCAAACAAGATGCATTGCAACTGTAACCCAATCAGTTTCAACTGTTTGGAAGAAGGACAGATCAATGTCCATGAACTCTATGGGCGATAACACAAAGTGCCGAGATCCTTCCTCCAACCCCTAAATCCGGGACCCTTCCTCCTTTAAAAACCTTTAACAACCCCAACTTTGGAAGGCGATATCTCACTCCCTATAACTCAGATTTGGACGTGCTTACTACCATTGGAAAACCCTACAAGAGATCTACAACCATGTCAATTCTCACTCTATTTAGACTAGAAATAAGGGACTAATAGGGAAAAGTATGGGAGACACTCCATGGAATAGGCAGAAAACACAAAAAGCTTAAAAACAAGCTCTCAAATCCAAGAGTAGAAGTCGCCGAAGTGGCGGCTCACTTTAACCCTAACAAGGCTGAAAGCTTTAATCTAAGGATGAATGTTGCTACCAATGAACAAAAAATGGATGAATGAGCGTTACCATGTTAAATACCAGTAATCAAATACGAATACCATATGACTATGTTAGTATGACTCCATATAGTAAGCACTCAAAGCATGACTATGGGAACTGTGCTGGAAAACATATGGCCCGTTCTCGAAGACGTTTCCACAGAAGTCTTCAAAAAAATGACTACGTATATGACTAGTCCATGACTGGACCCTGTTATGACTCATTTTTTACTAAACTAATGACTGATGTGACTACGCGGTCACATGGGCCGGTTTACATCTAGTCACATCGGGTTGGATCTGTTGTAATGCCTATTGTGGTTGAAAAGAAAGTATGTGAACATGATATTTTGTCATTGACTAATAATAAATTTTTAATCATATAAAAGTCCAAAGGTCTCTAAAGTGGTAAACTATAAGAAAATCAGTGTAAAACACAAGTTGTAAGATTACTCTAGAAACGATATCTGAATAAAAGTCATGAAATTTGAATTTTAGAATCTATCCATACAATCATGGTTTTTGAAACTTATAGACCAAGGAATTTATTGATAACAATAAATAATACCAACTCTTGTTATTTGAAATGTGTTTGAAATGAGATTATTCTTAACGTGGTAATTTTCGGAAATTTTGTTGCTACAAAAATCATGAATTCATTTTTTTGAAACAATTTTGAACCATTGTCAATATCAATTTGGCATAGTCTAAGTTTCAAAACTTCAATGTCTTTAATTTGATGAGAACCATGATCTAGACCATCAGGTCCAGTTGTTGGATATAACAATAATTTCATAAATTTTCTCCAAAAAAAAGTTTTGAAATGAAAGCCACATGAAGATGAAGATTTTGAAGTGAAAATAATATTGTTGAATCAAAATAGATCATTAAGGCTTTTATGGATTGAAGTTTTTGCCATAACATCTTTTTACAATAAACAACATTTTCTACACAATATATTAAGGCCTTACTTGATCTTACACGGAGACCGTAGGGTAATTCGGAGCCACACGCTCCAAAACAAGTAAGGCTAGAAAAACGCACCTACCCAAGCCTCAAATCTAGTGCAATGCTTGACGGGAGAAAATAAAGAGAGGTGCGTATGTGCATTCTACACTTCAGGTGAAATATATAGGCATGTAAATTGGAGATTCATCCATAGTCGTGCATCCGCACTGTGCTCTGTATTCTGTTGGTGCGTTAGCTTTGGAGATGATTTTACTCCAATTTACGGTAGGAAGGCTAATCTTTTACAAAAGAATCTTCCCATTTATTTTTTGGTGTTGTAAAATTGTGAGAAATTTATCTAATTTCATTAATCAATACTCTAAATAATGATTTCATGAATTTAAGTACCTCTTTAAAGTCCAAAACATCAATACCACGTAGTGAACTCAAAATTTTCAAACTACAAACAAATGAAACACAATTTTGACCATCAGGATAATTTGTTTTGCATTTGAGGTAAACAAATAAAATGTAGCTTACTCATCCAATTTTTATGGGACCTTAAGGGAGCGCCTACGCTTCCAATATTGGAAACGCAGACATTCCCAGAGATTCCAATAAATATAACAATGTGATTATGCAATCCCATGGTTAACTGCTGCAAAGAGCGACTGATCAGGGCTAGTATCCTACCGCCACTCCGCTTCCCGTTAGTAGCTTCATATCACCCCAGTTGATCACAATCGGTTAGTTCATTACACGAGTCATTTAGAGTTTCTTTAGGAATGTTTGATGTTTCTGCACTAGATCTAGTTTTGCAATTAGTCTCAAAGAGGATGGCAGTGATTTTTGCTCACTCATCGGCATTGCATCCCATGTCTAGGGCCCAGGGCCCGTGAAACCAGGGGCTTTTCTGCCTGGTTCCGAGGCGAGAACCGCCCGGTCACTTTGCTCTGCTGGTTACTTTTTATTTTAACCCCGGTGGAGAATTGAAGCCACTGATCAAGGCTAGTGACTGCAGTCCGGAGGTCAGAGGTTCGAACCCTCATCTGGTCAGCGGTCTTCTACGCTGGAACTTTTCAAAGCTCCAGTCTATTATCTTTTCTCGGGAGTGATCTCTGCTGAACATAATCTATTTTCCCAAGACTTTTTTAGGAGCTTCTGATCTAAGGTTTTTAGGCATCATGATCCTTAGCTTTGAGTTTCTGCATCTTGGAAAGAAATTTGCTTCTGTCGGTGCTTGCACTCTTAGTTTGGTTGGTTTTATGGTTTTAATCATTCTTAGTACCTTTGGTCTCAGTTCTATAAATGACCTTTCCGAGCTAGACTTTATCCCGGATGAATTTCATCCCAACCGATCATGATGTTTTTTGTTACAATCCTTCATATTATTTCTGTAGGTTTTCAGCTGTCGCTGATTGTCTTTTTTTGGCTGCGGTTGTCTTGTTATCTTTTTTTACATTTAAACCCGGTGGAGTTCAATTACAAGTCTTCGAAGCTAAAACTTTTAGTTTTCAACATTTTTTAATTTTTCTTAAAGCACAACGAATTACTTTTCGCAATCCGCGGCAAAGCTGACAAGTTGTTTTCGCAACCCATCGCCGCGGTTTCCATCCGATACATGTGAGATGTTACAGCCGATCGGAATCAAATCGCCAACTCCAACAAACAACCGATGGGTACTCAGATGTCCATCATCTAGTAGTTTAAGGTCATTCTAGACCTTACTTTTCAACATTTTTGTTTTCAAGTCTACCAAATTTACACATAAGTAAAACGAAAGTTAATTTTAATTTAAAAAATCATTTTAATTAGTAGGGACTTCGAGGCTGCGACTTGGAGGCAGGGACTTAGAGGGAGACACTTGGAGGCACTGACTTGGAGGCAGCGACTTGGAGGCAGCGACTTGGAGGCAGCGACTTGGAGGCAACCACTTCGAGGCAACGACTTGGAGACAGTGACTTGGAGGCAACCACTTCGAGGCAACGACTTGGAGACAGGGACTTGGGCTGCGACTTGGAGGTAGGAGGCTCTGAACTGTACATGTTGGCTGGATTTAATTATTACTTATTCTGTGTTTTCATTCTCCATCACAATATGGCTGCACGGTCACTCAGTAGTCTATTCCAGATTTGAAATATGCTCTTTTCTCCCCTAAGTTTTAATATTGTTAATTATTTTAGGTGTGCATTGTCATGTCTATGTTTTGGGATGTTGCTGTCTAACTTCAACTTTAGTAAGAAACTAGGGAGGTTCAAAGAGATCTCTCTTTTTGTTTTGGTAAAGCTGTGTAACACTATTGCTTGGATTTGTAATTTCTTCCGCAATTACTGTCATACTCACTTTGGCTAATATAATTATTTGTGTGCTGGTATGCTATTGTTAAATTTTTTGTCCTAAGTGATATTGTTGTTGAAATGAAGTATGAATGGGGGATGTAGTGCTGGAATGCTTTTTAGTTGAATTTCAGAGCATGTTCTTGTATGTACTCAAAAATAAGGGGAACTTGTGCTACTCTTCGGTTTGTACTCCCGTACAAAGTGAATATAATGTCCTCCGGTACATAGTGAATATAATGTCCTTGAAGTCGTTAATGTAGTTGGTCATAGAACTATGTCAATGCCTTCGTCTTTCAATGGCTTCAATGATTACGATGATCTCTTATTCTCGTACCCGTTTTTATTTTTATAGATGCACATATACAGATGTGACACGTCGTATGAGTGCGCTAGCCCTGTATTTTATAAGTTGATTTTGACATTAATTTATTTAAGTGTGGATCTTGATGTAAGAGGCTGAATTCGATTGTACTCTGAATGTCAAGGAACTGCAGTTTATGCCCAATCATGGATTGGAATAATTACTCTTGAAGATTAGATCAATATGAAATGAGCAACTTCTTCACCCAACTACATCGAAGAACATGCTGCATTCGACAAAGAGCACCGAAGATGCCTCAAGGACAAAAGGAATGGTTGATTAAGAGATGTCCAGGAGCGAAGAGTTTCTGCCCATTGAAGACAACAACGATAGCTTGGACAATGACTTAGATACGTTAAGTCAAACATTTTTGGGCTCATATGTATACACTACAAGAGGATTGCTACGTAGGTTTCCAGCTACTTTAACGATATTGTATCCAAACTTACAATGCAAAGTTTTTATTGGACCACTAGGCTTCACCTACAAATACAAAACTTGGAGAAAGTTGAAACTAAAGTATAGGGTACAAGGTAAAAGCTGATACATCTTTGTAAAAACCACTAGCACATGCACATACATCTTTTTAAATCCTTATCTCAAATCCACAACCAAATTGTGAAAAGTAAAAATGTCATTTTAATTATAGGTGAGAGTATCATAAGTTAGCACATCTTAAATGCATACTAAATTGTTAAAATGCATTAGTATGCATCTTAAATTGTTAAAATGCATACTACTATAAATTTGCGATTGAATATATTATATTGGTAAGGTATCACAACATACATTGATGATGAAACTTTTATTTAAATTGCAAAATTTTCACAAAATTTCCGAACCATGAAACCTCAAAAATACAAAGCCGTAAGCTTAGGGCTTGATGCATTTCTTTTTCTACTTGTATATGCTCATTCTCCTATTTTAAATCCTATTCTCTACTTTCAACTTTCTCCGAGTTTTGTATTTGTAGTTGAACCTTGAGGTCCCCTACGTCTTGTTTTTTTAATAAATTCCTAAAATTGAGTGAGTTATAGATTGTGTAAGATGAAGGGGTATAATTGTGGCTACTACTTGATTTTCCACGTTATAGTTTTTTTCATCATATTATTGAATTAAAACATAATATTATAACACGATAACTAATATAAGGTTCTTGGTTGTCATATACATCCATGAAAAATATTTTGTAATTTTTTAGTGTAGTTTACATTTGATATGGATTTTTTTGTTTTTTTTGTTTTGAAAATTTATGCTGATTACACAATGCAACGATTGATTTTGATAAAATTACTATTTTTAGATAACATGTGTATCTACGTAATAAAAACTAAAAATTCATATATTACATCAAATATGGTGGCCAAATAGAGCATGCAGAGTTGAAGTCTATTTCCATGGTCACATGGTCAAGCATTTCGGGGTTAACGTTCTAGTGTACCTTTTTGCCTAAGTTAGTGCTTCTGGTTAGAGAAAACCAAGTTCTATAGAGGCCAAAGATTATATGATGCAAAAGCGGTCGAAAATGACCTTAAACTACCTCGGGGACAGACTTGTGGTCGGGCTCTTAGAATTCCTTTGGGAAGATTAGGGTTCAAATCCCCATGCCGTCCGGGGCTTTACCACCATTGATCAACCCAATCTTAGTGGGGGGTCTCTTGACCTTGTTGTATAGGTACCTTTAAATTGTCCTTGGGGTGGAGAACATGTCCGTTCTTCATAATGGTACGTAGTTCTAGCCTAGGTAGGCTAATAGTGTCCACCTTCAAAAGAAGCATCAAGGTTAGCATGAACTTTGTAGGTCCTGGTGGCATATTTAGTATCACTATCTCCAACGAACTCTTCATTCACTCGAGCCTTCGGCCCGAGTTACTCTCTCTCTCATACAAAAGCTACCTACAAAAGCTACCTCACAAGGAAAGAGAGAGTCACTTCAACGTCTGCTACTGTGGTCTTGTGTTGACCTTGGGATTGGGTTTCAAATAAGTTGGCAGAAATCCAAACAGATTCCATTGTTGGCTTAGAGGCGTATGCTACTTTTCACCATGCCCTCCTAAAGCCATTTGACATTTGCTTACCTTTAATGTTTCAGTCTCCCAGCAAAAACATGCTGGGAGACTATACGAGTTTTGGGTTATAGTAAGATACGCTCTACTCTCGGTAGGGGTTGCTTGAGATGGTTAAATTCCAATTATTAAAGATTTACTTGGGAGAAGGTTTTTGCATGTGGAAGGATTTCTATAGCATGTTTGTAAGTTTGGTACTGGGCAGGTCGGTGTCAAAAACGAGTAACTCCAACAGTAGGATAAACTGGAGTTTTATTGTTACATAGTACTCCTACTACTTTGTGACACAGGAGAACAGTTGTTGAGAGACTTTTGTTTCAATGTCAAATAATTTCAACTGGAAACCCTAAAAAAAAGTAAAGAATAATTTGCAGCACAATCATACTCTCCGTTCCAGCCTGTCAAAACTATACTTTTACCATGCAAGTATATAAAATAATGTAATATATCATATTTCGAGATCTAAAGAACAGAAGCCTAAATCCTACCCGGGAGTAGATACAATCCCGTTGTACGGTGCTCTCTCTCGTGGTAGGTACCATAGCAGTTGACCACCTCGGAGGCAACAAGGATCCACCAACGCAGGCACAGAATCTACAAAATCAGGGATTGATAGATGTGTGTGATAATCCCGACGATCAGTTAAACGGCAATGCGTGAGTCATAGTGCAGTGAGGACTTTACCTTCCCCAGCACTGAGCAGTGCAGTCCCCGGAAGTCGACGAACAGAGCCCATCATCACCATGATCATCATAATGATGATCTTTTCGACGAAAAAGAGTTTCCTGCCTCGGAGACGACGAATGGAATGGAATGGAGGGAGCCCACCACGCAGGCAGGCAGGCAGGCAGGCAGCCTTCCATCGCGACGACGCAGACGCAACGCAACTCACCGCAGCATAACACAGCGCAGCTGCTTCAGCGCGCTCGCTCGCACTCGCACGCGCGCTTTTGCTTGCTTGCTTGGTTGGTTGCGTCGCTCGCAGCAGCCACTGTTCATGGTACATGCTGCTGCTGTCAGAGATGCATGCCCGCAAGCAGTGGCGCCCGCTTTTCCTTGCGCGTTTCTGACCTGTCTTCCGGCGCTCCCCACAGGCAGTTGTCAATCATTATGGCGGACTGCTAATGAGGACGCGTACGTCGGCCTAGCTCAGGCCGCCTGGCGCTGGTGTTCGTTGCGTTGTATGCTGCGCGGGGAGGAGCTGCAGCATTACGAGATCGTGGAACAACCAGGTCGGTACCGCCGATGGAGCAACCTCTCGTGCACGTTTCGGGACTATTTCGGGCGGAGGGGGTAGTTGTTTGTTTGTTTCCAGCCAGAGGAGATTATGTATTTTTTTTTGTATCTGTAGTTTTTTTGGCAAATTTTTAAAAAACGTTTTCCGAGATAGAGTTTTGTGTCGACAATCGCCACGTTTCAAGCTCAGTCACGCGTTGACGTCGCGGGAGTGAGTGCGTTAGCGTTTCTTATATTGTACTCCTATTCGGTTTTTAGGGAGGAGCTGATTGAGCGTTGGCGACTATCACCGGTTTTGGTTATGGTTGTGGCGGGATGGAGGATTTACATCTTAATGGAAGGTCTGTAGGAGGTGTATCACGTAATATTGGTTTCTGTGCAGTATATTCGCCGTTTGCGAGGTGTGAGATGTTAGCCTTTCTGCAGAGGCATGTCGATTTGTCAACGTCGTGTGAGGCCGGGCTTCTTACTGCAATAATTACGCGTAGTTTCGGCGTGTTGAGGCCATGGCGTCATGTTCCTGTGGTGGATTCCTGCAGCGATTTGGCGCAAGTAGAAAGCCTCACGTGCCTGAGTGCTGATCTTGTAGTACCGGTATTAGGCGTTGCGAAGTTACTGCCTCCGTCGGTGATGAGCGCTTGGTGACGAGTGCTCCTTTTTCGTAGAGTTTCTTTTCTGAGGGTTGAGTTATGCGACTTGAGTATGTTGTGGTGACAGGTCTACAATTCTTTGCGCAGGTTTGGAGTAGCGTCAAATGATTGTAGCCAGATTTTGTGATCAATGACCTGGAGGCGAAGGATGTGTTCGGAGAGAGCCCAGAGGAGAGGAAGAAGACGGCGAGCGCGGCACTCGTGCGAGGTGTTGTGCTGGTCAGAGGCTGGTGATGATTGCAGTTTGAGGACGAAGGAAGGGACGCTATTATCAGAATGAAAGCTCCTTGGGCGTATTGTTGAAGTGAAGCCAGGTATGCGGCCTAGCGCTGCAATGTGGCGACTCCTGCCGCCATGGCAGAACCTCAGCAATGGTGCGATTGTTTCGATTTGGCCTTGCATGCCTGGCTTCCACCGCTGCTCGCTGGGGCTGCACAGTTCTACGTGCACGCTCGTGAAGCAACCTGCGGCAACTGAAGCCGCAGAGTGTCGTCATAACCACTCTGGGCAGTTGTGGTTCACGGCGCTTCCTGTTGCGATCATATTTTCCATTTTGCTGGCAAGTCCACAATCTCTATAAAAGCACCTTCTACACTTTTTCTCTCACTCTTCACAATCTCTAACTTCCTCTCCATTTTACCTTATGTTTTGACTGCTACCTTTGCTTCTCTATTTCTGTAGAAAATATTTTGCCATCTTAAATTTCTCAATCCCTTATAATGCATGTCAAAATCCTTTGCCCTGGTGTACATTTCCGTTCCTACTACAATTCTGACTGATGCTGTAGTCGGTGTTCTGCTAATTATAGATGCCCAGTGCATTTGTCAGTTATTCCAACGTGGGCGACGAATGGTGTTCATGGTTAGCGCTGTCTTATAGTTTTTTTATTTACCAAAACCTAAAGGGTAGTACTCTTTGATCTTGATTACTGGTATGCTCGAGTGTCGTGTCTCATTAAAGGCGTGCTTCTCCTTGTTCTTCACCTTTTGTGAAGCTGCAGGCTTCTATGACTCTGAATTGAAACCCTTAGAAACTGTTAGAAAGTTTTGTATTTATTCAGCGCTTTTCTGCTAGTGTATTATGTAGCTCATATATTCCTGTTACAGAATGCGTTACACCAGTTATTACACGAGTTAGCATTATTCCTAACTTGAACAACAAGGATGTTCTGATTCCCTTAAGATTTTAGGATATATCTACGCCGTATCAGGATACTCTTCTGGTGCTTCTTGAAGAGAGGACTGCGTAGTGGTTTTCATTACTGAAGAGGGAGTAGGATACAGAGAAAGGAATCACGTGCAACGTTGCAAGTTGCAATATGCACCTACTTTTAGCTTTAACCTTCTCTGAATAAGATCTCAATCATTACAAACTGTCAGTTTATTATTTATACTTCTTTTTTTAGTGAGACCTTTTACTACGAAGTTCCTGTAAAGACAAACATTGAAACAGGGGATGTCAATTTTTGTTGCGATTGATAATTTCTTGTTTAGTGCCCACATGAATATGTTCGTGCAATTTATCTTCAGGGTGGTCATCTTTGAGAATGAAGCATGTAGGGACTGTAAACACTTTCTGTATGTGCTAGTCTATCAAATTGGCACAATGCATCACAATTTAGTAATCCTAAATTTAGATACCGAGTATCATTGTCGATGTTCACCCGGCACGACGCACTTTCATGTTGCCCGTGATGTGCTAGGAATGGTGATTGCTTTTGTATGGTCTTTTCAGCTGTTAATTGAGTCATCTCTCGTGTTTTGAAAGTGTACGCTACAACATAGGACTGATTGCAGGTATCTCTAGTTAAGTTGTTATAGTCGTATTGCAATATTCTCACCTTCCTTTCTAGACCTCATGTCTACTTTCTGACTCCGTAGTTCGTCTTGTCGATGATATTGAGTCCAAAGTGTGCTGACAAGCATGGTATCTCTAAAAAACCGCTTCAGTTCTCTCCATTTGATTGCTGATGATTTTTGTGCAGGTTTCAATAGCAGCTCAGGATTTCACCTTAGTTGGCACTACCTCAAATGCACAGCTTCAACTTCCAGTAGATCAGAAAGTTCACATAGAAATTCCATCACAATCCACAGCTACCTCTTCATGGAGCACAGTAATTGGCAAATTAGGACGTTTGTTTGGTATTAGAAGGTTTGATCCCAATTCTATAAGAAGTAACCAGAGGTCACCAACGAGGCCTGTGAAAATCTTGCTGCACGGATCTACGTCGAGTAAGCAAGTGGAGGTTGAACCGTCACAGGAACATTTGGAACCATCAGCCCAGCGACTTATCCATTCTTCCATCGGATTGAACGCGGACCTACTGCCAAATTTGATTCCTCAGTCTCAAAGGTACGGGCCTTCCCATAGGATTTATGAATCGTGATTACTCTCATTCCAGTAATTTTGAAATGGACATCTAGGGAACGAATGCATAGTACACTTTTATTGTGACAAGCAATCTGGAGGCAATAGAACGCCCTGGATTTTTTAAAACTTTTTTAAATTTTTAATTTTTAAATTTTTTTTTAAATTTTAATTTTTTTTTTTTTTTTTTTTTTTTTTTTTCCATCTTGGAATGATAGCAGCCGTGGTGTGTTGTGAACTTTCAGTAATTGATGATCTGGATTCGTGTTGTAAAACTTTCCATCGGACGAAGTGGTCTTCACTGGTTATCTCGATCATGATTTTTTGGTTGAAGTTCTTTTTGTCTCAGTTTTGCAAACATGACATCATTCATCACACCCGTCCTTGTTAGTATGTCATTTTATAATATTTTATATATTTTTTATATATATTTTTTTCTGTGTCAACCTGCAACAGGGAACCTAATTATCAGGAGGGTTTATATCAGAAGTCATCATCAACGGAGCAGCACCTTGCGAAGCTTGGATTCCCAAAGTTCAGGAAACTCTTCTTGCTTCCAAATAAAACCTGTTCGGATGCAAATCAGTGCAATGATGCAAATTGCGGTCAGGAGGCGCAGAGGAATGTTTGTAGCGAACGTAGTGTACATATAGCAATGACCTTGGATGTCAACTATTTGCGCGGTTCCATGGCGGTGTGTTTGCAATCTTTCTCGTCGGCTTTGTGTTATCTTTTGACATTCTATGAGATTAACTTTAGGCAACCAGTGCAAAAGTTTTGTCTTCATTTGTGGCCATAGTGTGTATGTTAATGGTAGTTTTTTATTTTTAGTTTCAATTTTTTTCCTTTCACAATACAACTCTGCACGTAATGGCTACCTTCGAGTCCTTTATGTGGGTCATGTAGATCAGAAATGATCATAATTCAGTACATGTGGACCATCTTGCAGGCTATCTATTCCATATTGCTGCACGCAGAGTGTTCGAGCAACATTTGGTTTCATTTTGTGGCAACAAAAGGAAAGGTAGGCTTTACTATACATCCTGCATTTGCTAAGTATTAGATCCTCCATCAGACAAGGGGAATATAGTCCATCATGTTTCCTAATATCTTGTACTGATATGGTATCAGGAGGAGCTGGAAAAGGTCGTTGCAGAAACACTTCCATTTTTACAGTTCCAGACTTACACCTTTGACGAGTCCTCGGTAAAATCTCGCATCTCACATGCTGTGAGACATGCGTTGGAGGTATTGATCCTCTTGCCTCTGTCATTCTCTGTGATGTTTTAGTGTGAGAGATGTGCATGGTAGAATGATTTCTCATTCTTTGCAAGCATCTGTTTTTTACGGGTCTAATTACCAGGAAACGTGATTATATGTCGAGGATAATCCAGCTGAGATGATCGTCTCTATACATAAATGTATCTCCTAATTCTAGTGAATTGTTGGTATAGTTACACTTGTTTTTTAGTTACTAATTTAATTTGCCTGGACACCCTTTCTCGATCTGCTATATATTTCTACTGACGTGTGCTCATGAATTCTCCTGATTGATGTGTGCTACTCAGGAGCCCCTCAATTACGCAAGGTTTTACCTGGCGCACATGATTGATCCTTGTGTGAAGAAAATTATCTACCTTGACTCAGATGTCCTTGTCTTGGATAGGTGTGTTTAACACCTCATATGAATATAGCAAGCGTATGTACATAGTAACAAACTATATTGATATCATTATTTTCTCTTATCATGTATTGCAGCTTCATAATTTAAGCATTGCCGAACTATCTATTTGGTAAGTCGTATGGTCGTTGCCATCCAGCGCATTGTGTATCTTGCAGCATTTAGCACAAGAATGGGTGGAGTCTGAAATATGCTTTCTTTTTGTACAGAATTGAGGAGCTTTGGTTGACCAACATGGGAAATTCTACTGTGGGCACTCCAGAGTACTGCCATGCAAACTTTCCTTCTGTACGTGTCTTGCAATCTGACCATGTTCCTACTTCTGCTATTTTCTAAAATGCCAACCGAAATATGTATTCTTTATTGTATCATGTTAAAATTGAGGTTTTCTCTTAAACTGACATTTCTGCTAGAAGACGGAATTTTTGTGAATTCTCGATCATTATTGTGCTACTTGTAGAGGATCATGTTGATGCTGATCTGGTACAGCTGGCAACTTTAGCGAGCCTGATACCTATCTTCTACGCAGAACAGTATTTCACGGAAAATTTCTGGATAAATTCTTCGCTTGCATCAACCTTTGCCAATAAGAAGCCTTGCTACTTCAATTCAGGGGTGAGTTTTCTGTTTCAAGCTACGATACGCTTTTCAGAATTTCTATCCCTCCTGCGTTTGGTCGATTCATCAGTGCCTAGGTCGGCTCCTTTCAATTTACTTAAGTGTGCGTATGGGACAATAAACGTATGGTACACCCTCATGTCTAACATGATGGTGGTCTGCCGGATTCTCATGTATTCCTTTTTTTCTTAAACCTCAGTTTCTTCTTGTACAGATGATGCTTATCAACCTGGACAGGTGGCGCGAAACAGAATGTACAGCCACTCTTGAATATTGGATGGAGGTTTGTTCATCTCATTAAAAAGTTAAATCAGCTGATCTAAGACTTGGTTTATTTATGGTTTACGAGCTTTGTGTTCAGTGCGACTCTCAGATACTGAGGTTCTTAGAAGGAAACGGACGTATTGAATTTTTTGGAAGCCTGACTGGTGCTTCCTTTTGTCCAGGTGCAAAAAGAGCAGCACATTTACGAGCTTGGCTCCTTGCCTCCACTTCTGCTTACATTTGCTGGAGACATTCAGGTAATTGCCGAATTTTTTCTCGTTCTTTTTAGTTGTGTTTGAATCCAGTTAGGTAGCAAAGGTTAGTTTTTGTTTCTCTTGAATGAGGTTGGGCTTTACTGACACTAAGAACCTTCATGAAAGTGCCTCATGAAATAATAAAGTTGTCTTCATTTGAAATAATAAAAATCATAGCGTTCCTGTGATCTCTTGGAGTGCGTAGCTTCTTTTAGAATATGCTGCATTATGTCCTGATTGATTCACCAAGAGAAATAAATTGATGAACTTCAATGATCATATAGCTCAAGTTAATACCTTCCGCACTGGCAGGCTATCGACAATCGTTGGAACCAACATGGCCTTGGAGGTGACATTCTCAAGGGCGACTGCAGGTCAGCGATTTCTGGGCATATTCGTATTATTTTACATATGACAATCTTCTGATATCAATCTCCCTTCTCGAGAAAACAATGAGTTCATTTCCTTTACTACTGGTGATTGTCTAATCCAGAGTGCTTGCAAGATATTGACGTAACTTCAATTTTGTAATATAGACCCACTCGAAATGAACCTGCTAGCTTGCTTCACTGGAGTGGAGGTGGCAAGCCATGGCAGCGATTGGATATTCAACAACCATGTCCAGTTGACAGTATATGGGCCCAATACGATCTGCTAGACCCTCCTCCTGTATGAAATCCTATATATTTAGAGCTTTAGGAAGCGTCTGTTGTGGATTTGTTGAATAATTGTTTGGTGAAAAAAATTATGCTCCAGTGTGCAGATTTGAGCTGGAAGAGCAGTTGTAGAATTTTGAGAATAATTGGTTCACAATAGATTTGAGGTGGAAGATGGGAAGGAAGGACTAATCGTCACTAGTTTCCTGCATCTTCGGCTATGGGGATGTCTCACGTAGATGTCGTAGCTGCCGAATTGTGGCCCCTCCAAAAATACTGATGTGTTGCATAGTGCGTGCTCACGAGAAAGATTTCTTGTCTGCATGGTGTAGTATAATGGATCATTTGAGAAATCAAATTTCTTCGTATCGTCCTCCCGAAATCTATGTCGTTTATCTTAGCGTTCCCAGCTTTATGTCAAAAGGAGACCAGATGATAAAACTATATAAACAGCAGATTAAACACTTGCGTCTCTTACCAGCACTGAAAAAGCCTTCTAGTGAAAAATTTGTAGCTCAAAATCTCTGACCAGTCCGTCCGGACTCTGGGGGCTCGGCTGTTGCCTCTTTCGCAGTGAAGTAAAATGTCGCTTGTGTCGGGAAAAACAACAATTGTGCAGCTCATTTACAGAATGAGCAGGAAGGAGGTGCGTATCTATAAAGTGTAGACGTGAGAGACAGCATTAGAGATATGTGACCACGAAATGAAAAGGAGATATGGGATAGTGGAAAATTCATTTTCCAGAGTATTATACTGTAGCCAGCAACTGATTTACCCTGCCAGCCTGTTGACGGTATGTATGGAGAAAGCACAGAAAACCTATGGTGAACGAGCCCAGATTTCTGTCCATGTGGTCACCGGCGCCAATGGAATTTTTTAGAATTCTATACTGTCCAGTGTAGTGTCCACGTCCACATTCCCTCCAAAATTACCAACTGGCATTGAGGCACTCCAACATTTCAGCCTGGTATTTTGCCGCCCTTGCTTTATGACCCACATACGTACAGTATATATACTATTTGTGCATCTCCACCACGACCGAGTCCCTCCGCCTCTCACCCAACTCTCCTACTTTCCCTCGAGGGAGGCTCGGACCCAGGCTCCCGAGTCCTCTAGGTCCCAAGGCCCTTCTCTTCCCTTGGGCCTTGCTCATTGCTCCAGCCCTTCCCCTAGGGCCAGCCTCACCCGTGACCCTACATTAATTGTACCACCAGTATTAAAACTACCACTGCCATGTCTCATCAGTGGTGTGTGAGTTCATTTTGGATTTGATTAAAGGACCAATAAGTCCTCCGGTTGTGGGCTAGCTGTATAACTGCACCTGTAGAATTATGAGATTGGGCTTTTTGGTGCTAGTATATATGGTTATAAAATAGGATATTAAAATTGGAATTGAAATTCTGAATATAGCTCTTAAATGGTGGTTTCCCTAGAGGAAAAAGTCCAACGTCATTGAATTCTGAGTAACGTCTGAATTCTGAATGAAGTATGCAAAATTGAAATGGGCACTAGTTTTACGGTAATACGGTGGTGTCAGCCTTCAGGAACTCAGTGGTTTCGACCTTGGTCTGTGAGGACCGGGGTATTCCCGAGGAGGCACCCAAATCGTCTACCCCTATTTTCTGATATGTTTTTCCCCCAACACATCACAATTTCTAAGTTATGCAGGAAATACTTTCAGGTGGAGCTTGATGCGCGCTGATCGTTGTAAATACTGAATATCACAGCCTTCATACGGTACACACTTGCACTTGGGGAGTGTGCCCAGGCTTAAATCCTGTTTAATCTGTCCATTTCATATTCCCGCTTCAATTGAATTTCTCAAGCCAACTGGCTCTTCACCACAAACTGTACTCAAGTCCCACGTGGCAGATGCCACTCCCTATTTTTACATTTCTAAAGAAATTCTGAAATAAATTAATGGCAAAAAGAAATGGATTCTGGAAACACAGAAAATGAAAATGAGTTCGGATTTCCTAATGCCATATGCATCGACTGACGGGGTTCAATGCACGAAAGCTGTGCAGTTGACATATTTCTCACTGTACTGTATTTGGCATTCCGCAATGGGCGACATCATTACTTCAGGTGTGATGCTCTAAGTTGTGCAATGTGTACAGTATTTGTTTCCCCGGCTCAATCGGAGTCTTGTAGGGCAGGTTCTCAATCTCGTCGGAAGTAATTATTAATCATAATACCCACTTCGTTTAGTATAGAAATGTCTCACCTACTTCAAAAATGTTGCAATACGGTACCTAACATATGTACCCTCAAGTTCTTTAGTAATTAAGCAGTCATCTACAACCCAGTTTCGCATATTCTTTATTTGGTTCAGGGCTCGTGCTGACCAGCGTTCCCTAAACGGGCTAATTTTCGCTCGTTTCATACCGAAAAAACTTTAGAGCTACACCCCCGTGTGAAAAGGGAGGTCTCAAAAAGGTTTTTTAGTGGATGTACTCATGCTGGGGATGGGGGTGGCACATCGGCGACTTGGATGTCTCGTCGGAGAGCACATCACCCCGGCTGCGCCCCCCACTCGGTCGCCTTTCGACTACAGCCGTCTGATCTCCCCTCGCGAGGCGGCGAGATCTGGGCCGTTGAAATCGTAAACCCTAAGCCCGGGGAAGGGGGCTCTTAGCCACTTAATAACTCCACGATACCCTCATTAATCGCAAGCTTCTTGTCCATTGTGTATGCATTGATCGCTCCCCCTTCTCCTCCGAATCTGCATTGATCGCTCGCATTCATTTCTCTGTTCAAATCTGCCGCCCTTCTCTCAGCTTTGGCTCTGTGCTTTGGGTTTCTCTCAGCTTTGCTTTGCTCTTCGTAATGGATCGCCGCCGGTGGCAGCACAATCTGGGACGAGGGGATACGGGGTTTTTGGGGGCTTGTGGGAAATTGGGAATGCTGGGTTCAATGGTTGCGTTCTGGTCCTCTGGATCGGAGGCATTGCGCAATGCGCAATTGCATACTCACCATGTCATTGTATTCACATCCAGCTGCAATGCTGGGAGTACTTAAGTGTTCTGCGATTCCACACTTCTGCTCATTGCCGATCTCCTTGCCAGCGATCCCCTTGTGCACATTGCTCTCTGCCTCCGATTGCACATTGCTCACTGCCTCCGATGCTCACTGCCTCCGATGCTCATTGCCTCCGATCTTGTAGTGCACAGTGGACGCTGTTGATGCTCATTGCCTCCGATCTTGGCTGCCTCGCTGGCTCCGATCTTTGCTTACAGTCCCTTGTTGTCTCCGATCTTCGAACCCTCGCTGGTTTCGATCTTTGCTTACAGTCCCTTGTTGTTGGCTCCGATCTTTGCTTAGAGTCCGTTGTTGTTGTCTCCGATCTTTGCTTACAGTCCCTTCTTGTTGTTGCGTTCCCAAAATTCCGTTGTTGTTGACTGTTGGTGCCATGGGTCCGTGGCCTCTAACCCTCCCGGCAGGCATGAAGGTCAAGTTTTTTGGGTCTGGGCGTAATTCATGTCGGTTGGGGAAGTATCTTGTTCCGAGACCTCGTTTTGGGTTGGATGGGTATTTGGCAGGGGGAGGTGATGAGCTCACGCATGTGTCCGAGACTCGATTGGAGGAGTCCCTTTCGCGGCCTGTGCAGAGGCCATTTGATTCATCGGAGCCGACAATTTTCTCACCGGTAGAGGGGGAGCCTTCCACTACCACCTTGACCTCGCCCATGGCCCCCTCCGCGGTACTCAGGTCGGTGAAGAAGCGCAAGGGTGGGGGAGCGATCGGTGGTGAAGCATCTGTGAAGAAGAGGAAGGCCATGGGGATGGGGGTTAGCGCCGCAACTCGGCGGTGGCAAGAGGTCTGGGCAGCCAAGTATGTCGGGGCCGAGGGTGTGTTTGACACACGGGGTGATATTGTTGGTGTGTTGTACACCATGTGCACAATTGTGGATGGGAGAAGGAAGGTGATGGTGCCGAAGGACGATAATTTGCAGAAGCATGAGGGGAAAAGATCATGCAGATTCGATGGAGTACCCTTGGCTGAGATGCGGGTGGGAGATACGTACACTAAGCTTGAATGCAAGCACCTCAAGAATTGCAAGCTCTGGGCGGGGCGAAAGGAAGCTGGCTCGGTGGCTGAGCAGATCTCTGGAGGTTTGGGTGCCGAAAATAAAAGAAAGGGGGTGCAACTTGCTGCTCTTTTTGAAATTCTAAGTCATGGTCGTCCTATGGTAGATTATGAGAGATGTCATGTGTTGTTGGAACACCTTAAGGTGAAAAATGTGCCCCGGAAACACAGGAGTGAGACCATGGGCTGGAATATAAGTGAACACATGCATTTGGTGGTACTAAAAGCTCTGAAAGAAGCTGTGCAGGGGGCCGATGTGATCGCCATCAGTGCCGATGAGGTGACTGCAGTGGACAATACTGCATGGTGTGGGGTGCATGTTTATGTCATCAAAGACTGGGTTAGAGTGCCGCATTTGCTGCACTTGTCCTCTGTCTCCGAAGATGGAAGCAGCGACCACTTAACTCAGGTGATCCTGAAAGAACTTCTCAATGAAGGTGGTCTCACCCGAGAGGAGGTGGCTTGTAAGTTGGTTTCTTTCGGACCAGATGGAGTTAGTACCTTTCAGGGTGTTCATACCGGCGTCACTACGCAGTTCAAAAAATTGGTCCCTTTCATGCTCGGGATCCATTGTACCAGCCACATGATCAACCTGGCTGTACAGACTCTCTCGAACTTTCCCATGATATCTCGGTTGGAAGGGATGTTGGCCTCGATTTACTCATATTTTTGCAGGAGTAATAAGAAGCATGCTGAGCTCCAGAAGCTCGCTAGCCTCATGGAAACTAAGGGAAATAAAATGCTGAGGAATGTGACCAAATGCTGAGGAATGTGACGACACGCTGGATTTCGATGATAAGTCCAGCAAAGCGTGTTTTTGATGAGTACAAGACTTTGGTGATGAAGATGGGGCTGGATATGACGCCCTCCTCTGGAAAAAAACAGAGTTCTACAACTACTGATAATTTCGAGACATTGGTTGACATCGAGGTGTTGCTGTCCTTGTCTATTGTGCAGCCACTGTTCTCTTGTATTTACCTTCTCTGTAAATTCTCACAAGCACGTGATGTTTTTATTTGTGATTTTCTAGAGGCAGTAAAGGTGGCGCAGGGTGAGCTTGCCGCAAAATACATAGAGTCGGCCACAGCCTTTGGTGACCTTGACTTTCAGGAGTACCACGAGCTGCTCGAGCTGAAACATAAGGCTATTCCCATGGCCTGGAAGGAGCTCCCCGGGGATTCTGGGCTGAAGTATTTGTATTTCGACTTTGGTACCACCAATGTCTTTGCCCGGTGCCACGACAAGACAACTGGGGAGCTCCAGTTCGTGACTGAAGAGGCTCTGTACCGCTGCCAGCTGAATGTGGAACGGCAAATCTCAGGTTCTCTTTTTATCTTTTTTTTGCTTATGCTTGGTTGTTCAATTTTGCTGTTTCGAAGGTGGTGTTCTGAAGCTTAGTCCTATTTTATTTTTTGGTTCTCTGTGCCTTAGGGTGTGCTGTTTAAAGCTGCGGTTCTGAACCTTAGTGCCTTTTTTTTTTTTTTGGTTATGTTTGGCTTATGGTGTGTGCTGTTTTGAAGGTGCGGCTCTGAACCATCGCTTGCTTTTGAATTATCTTTTTATTGTTTGCTTATGTCTGGTTTTGGGTTCGTGTTGTTTTGAAGCTGGAGTTTTTAGACTTATGTTTTTTTTTTTTTCTTATGTTTGGTTCATTACCTTAGGGTGCTTGCTATTTTGAAGGGGCGGTTCTTATGTTTTTTCTTATGTTTGGTTCAGGCTCTTAGGATGTGTCACCGTGTGCCGTTTTGAAGCTGCGGTTCTGAACCTTAGTGTTTCATTTTTCCTTTTTTTTATTTGCTTATGTTTGGTTAACGGTGTGTGCTGTTTTGAAGCTGCGGTTCTGAAGCTTAGTGTTTCATTTTTCCTTTTTTTTATTTCCTTATGTTTGGTTAACGGTATGTGCTGTTTTGAAGCTGCGACTCTGAAGCTTGGTTTTTTTTTTTCTTTTTTATTTGATTATGTTTGGTTGTTCGTGTTTGGCAGTTTGCTGTTTTGGAGGTGCTGTAAGTCCAACTATTTCAGTAGTAAGCTGCTCTAGATCTAACTACCTGACTGAGTGAGCTTGGTAATGAACTCTAACGACTACCGTGGCTGCTTGTGCAGAGGTCGCACAGGCTCTCTCGGACGAGTTGGACCGCAGATCTCCTCACCATGAAGTACTAGATGCCTTTGGCATAATCTACCCGCAGTACTGGTTGCAAGAGGGAGCCGAAGAGAGTTTCCAAAAGCACCTTGAGATTCTGAATTTTTTTTACTCTGGCTCTCGGTCTGTGAACGAGGGGAAAGCTCTGGTTGATGGTGGGAAGGCTTATACGGCCCCGGAGATGCTCGATGCCTCTAAGTTAGATACGCAGCAAGGTCTTTTTAAGATCAGTATGAGGGCAAATGCTGAGGCAGCCTGTGCACCGCCTTTGGGGGTGAATCCACTGATTAAGCTATGGAGGAACCTCTCAGCGTCCCGGCATTTGTGCAAGTTAATTCCGGAGTACCTGAAGCTGGCCAAGATAGGCTCTGTGCTTGTGTTGGGGTCGGTGGAGGATGAGAGGTGTTTTTCCTCTCTAAAGTTTTTAAAATCGTGCCAAAGGAATAGATTAGACAAGCACTTACCCCTTGTTGTACGCATGTTTGGCCAAAAATATTTTACACTTAAGTCCTTTCCATACAATGAGGCTATTCAGTCCTAGAAAGAGGCTGTGCAAGTGGGCCGACAAGGGAACGCTTAATTTTCTAGTATTCTCAAGGTTGCATTTGCTTTAGTTTCCATGATGCTATACTGGCTTTGAAGCTCAAGATGAGAAGACTTGTCATCCTTGACAATAGAATTCGGCAATGTGCGGTATCGGAGTTGGAGGTGGCCTTTACAGGGCCGCAGCGGGCTTGTGAACAGTGGCAGCGAGGCGGCTTGTGAAGTTGTGAGCAGCTTTGGACATTTTACTAACCTCTTTTGTTTTTTTTCAACTAATGTGGGCTGTTTGTGTGTGTGCAGAACACTAGTGCTGCAATGGGCAGTTTTGCTTTGCCACAAGGGTTCAATTCCCTCACTAGTGACTTAGAAATTAGAATTTAGAATTTTAGATCAGAATTGAACATGTAATTTCATGCACCCCGTATGAACTTCTAATTCAGCATTTCACTTATGCATTTCAGTGGGGGACTTCTGCATCACTTGTCCATTTTATTTTTATACAAGTTTGGTGTAACATGTGATTTTTGCTCTTGCTTCGACATTCACTATTTCATACCATTGCATCATCAGTCCGAGTTTCCACTGTTTATTGGTTATTGTTTTTTCTTTTTTCTTTTTAATTTTTAATTTAAATATTGAGAACCCTTTTCACACCTCTCATTTTCCCACTTAGCATTTCTCTCCATTCCACATTCATTCACTTCGCATTTCTTTTCACATTTTTTTTACTTACTTCGCATTTAATTGCAGAAAAAACTCCACCCTCTAGCCACTTATGCTTTCCAAAAATACATGGATGTTCGCAAGGGGTATTCCCAATTTATTTATTTATTTAGTCAAATTTTGACAAAGACAAACATATTTTATTTTATTTTTTCTACTACTGCTCATGAACGTAGTTCCAAAAGCGTTTTCTACATCCCAAGTTCCAACTCTAGCTTATCTCCTAAATACGGTAAAACAGTCCTGGGGTCGCTGCTGCTGACCCGGTCCAGATCCTGAGATATGTTGCAATGAAAGGGAGGATGCATTTTTTAGATTAAAGTGTGATGAAGTGCTGTTTCTATCTATGAAGGAAGCTCGATTCTCTTGATTGGCAAAAGTTTGAAGCCGGTGCACAGAGTTCAATGTGGGTGCTGGTTAACTTATGAATCGTGAGGCTTTGTGTGCGTGTGGTGAAGAAAGGACACAAGCCTTTTAAGTTAGTTAAAGTGTGTAGGTTTAGCTTCCCTCCTTAATGCTAATTGGCACCAACTATTTATTTTATATAGCATGTGTTTATGAAGTCTCTTGTCATCAAGTACCCTTCAACCAGACAAGCTTTTCCTTTAGTTTTTCTTTTTTTCCTTTTGGTTATTTTCTTGAGATCGAGTCGATGATAAAATGACTCCTCTTCTCCCAACCGCAGAAGTTCCTCCATTGTCATGGCTTATGCAAGAATAGTGTTAGTGAATCATGGTCGGAGAGTAAAACAACGTGATATGTGATAAGTTTGCTGTCATAGATAAAGGTATCCATTTGTTTCATTTTAAAAAAACAACCGAAAAAAAAACAACCACAACATCAAATGCTCAGAGCATCTGCACCGCAAGCTCTTTTTGCCCCGCCAACCTCAAATCCGAGGGGTCCTTGGCGTTCAAGCTCCCCACCCGGCCACAAATGGACCCCGCCAACGCATAAATTCAGGGCGTCACACCCCTCTAAAGCCAACTTCCCTGGATAGTTGAGGGACCCCGCGGCCCGCCTTCCCTCCCCTCCAAAGCAGCATCTTTGTAGTTCATTATGGCCGGAGGGTCAGCTTTTGAGTCAGAGATTATTTTTTAGCACAAATGTCAAGGCGGCCGGGGTTTAAATAATCACAAACAGGGGATTTGGTAATGACGAATTAACAAAAGCATAGTTAAAGTGTAATTTCAGTAATGAAAATTCCAAGGTTTTGAGCAAAATATTTGATGCACCTCAAAATCATTGAAAGTTTGAAAATTATAACTGGAAGATCAAAAATCATAAATGGAAGATCAAAAATCATAAATGGAAGATTAAAAATCATAAATGGAAGATTAAAAATCATAAATGGAAGATTGAAAATCATAAATGGAAAGTCAAAGATCATATAGAGATAAGGTACATAGACCAAAATCTCTTCTTTGAAAACCCAAAAATGAAAATTAAAGATCCAAAAATGAAAATTGAAGATCCAAAAATGAAAATTAAAGATTCAAAAATGAAAATTGAAGATCCACAAATTGATTTATAAAATATATCTTCATAAAATATATATAAGTAAAATTAAGTCTTCAAATATATTCATAAAAAAAACATATCAATCTTCAAGTATGTTCAAGTCTTCAAATATATTCATAAATAAGCCTCCTATCATCAAATATACTTCAAAGGTTTGATAAAAACACAAGTTATCAAACCTTTGAAATATATTTGTAAAATATATTCATAAGGGGGAGAAATATATCATCAGAGATATATTTCTCTGAAATATAACAGAAGACAAGTGAGATAATATAATTTCAACACGTCATGTGTCTTTATATACCATACTCAAGCGATAAAAATGGAAAAGATTTTTTTGAAAGTATAGTACACCTCATATTTAGAATTATCTTTTTTCATGTAAACACAAATTCTTTCAAAAATAAATAAAAAATGAAGATTTGACTTCCAAAATAAAAATAAAAGATAGTAAATACTACAGTCAAGCGATAAAAAATAGAAAAAAATGTTTTTAAAAGTAAAACACACCTTATATTTATAATTATCTTAAGTTCATGTGGACCCAAATTGTTTAAAAATAAAGATAAGTGAAGATTAACTCTTAAAGCAAAATAAAAAGTAAAACAAATATCATATTTAGATTGTACTATGGATTATCTGATAAACTATCAAATATCTAAATTCCAAAAAGAACAAGATAAAATTAATTTCAAATTTAGATTATAGTGTATATATATATATTTTTAAATATACTATTGAAGAACAAAAAATATAAAAATATTCATAAATTTAGATTGTAGTATAGATTTTAAATATATACTATTAAAGTTCAAAATTAAAATAGAAGGATAATTTTTTAAATGCTGATTTAAGACTGTAATATAATTGTTTTAAAATATACTATTGAAGTCCAAAGCCTCATGGTTCTACAAAGGAGTACCCTAAAAAAATGAATTAAGCTAAAAAAATTCACCAAAGGTAGTCCGGGAAGAAAACTAGAAGAATGGTTCAAGTTTAATCAATGCCTTGTGATTTGTACCAAGGGAATAGACTTGGGCAGTGTGCAACAAACTGGATTTTAGAGTTTTGGGGTGGGGCACTCAACTCCCTCCCCTCCATCTACCCCTTCAACAGTCCCTCCATTATCCAGATCAAGGGGCTGTTTGGAGGGGATGCGGTGCAGATGCTCTCAGGGCTGATTTTGCAGCCTGCTGAATCAGACAACTTAAACCTCAACTCTGTGCTGAATACTTCCATTACTACCGAGTACCAAAAGAGGCGAAAGGATAGTAACGGAAGCATTGAATTCTTGGGCAATCCAATCCCTCTTTAATACCGAGTCTGCAATGAGCACAGGCCCTTCAAGTCAAAGCCCGGTCAAATCGTAGTGATTCCTGAATCCTGAATGCTCACGAAGAATAAAACTTATTTTCCATAAATGTGAGCCTAAATAATCTAATCGGGTCTATTCAAGTAGACTGTGCAGAACTGTAGAACTACACTGTACACGGCATGTAAATTATACCACTAGAAAATTTGAAAACAACACGCACTTTGAGATTCCGACACCATTAGCTCAACAGTGGGCACTGGGTTTGGAACTTTGGACACAGTTGTAAAACCCGATTCAAATTTGATCGTTTATGTAATCAGATCATCGACTTGATCACTGTGTTGTAATTTAAAAACATGTCAAACATTAGCAACACTAGAGAAGCACAAGTTGAGGAACTTGATAAGATTGCGTGATTTCGACTGTGGTAAAACGGGCACCCTTTTCCTCATCTTCGTGGATTGCTTTAGCTTTAAGTAAGATGGAGCTGGGGCAGAGGCAGATCCGAAGTTCGAACTTCCCAAGTCGGAAGTCCTCAAGGTGGGTTGGCTTATAATAGGAGGGATTGAAGGGGGAACCGAGAGGAGGGCTCCATGTTTCGCTCCTCGCTTTCAGCGGTCCATGCACCAAACAAAACCACCACTCATGCGTCGCTTGATGGCGCTGGACATGTCATGATGGCCCATGGGGAGTGATGAGACCGCGCTCACTCCAGTGCCAGGCTCCAATCCTCATCGTCGTCGTCGTCGTCTTGCGGCAAGATAGTATGCATTCTTTATTCGGGCGGGGAATGCTGCTCCTGCAACACTCCCAGTTTTGGCCAGGCTCGTAGGAATGATTCTCTGCAGTTCAAACTTCAGCTGAACCGGGCAGAGCCCTCATACGAGTTCTCCCGGACGCGTTGACGTCGTGACTGGTCCAGGAGTATTATTTTCCTTTTCTTTTTCGTTTCCTGCTCGAGTTGCGAGCTCGCTCGCTCGCTCGCTCGCTCGGGACGTTGCACAGTGTGAGATGATCGCTGGAGCTCGACGAAGAAGCTCTGAGCCTGAGCGAGCTAGCTGGGATTTGGGCTCAGTATTCGAGTATGTGTAGTTGGACTGACTGACTGACTGGTGACGTTTGAATGATGGGTCGGGGAAGAGAGTGCTGTGAGGATCATTCCAGTGGGAGGCGAGGCTCTCTCATAGCAGCACACCGGTTTCTCCATTTCTCGTTTTGTTTCAGGGACGCGGACTTGGATGAGCCCGAAAGATTGTGTCGCATTGCGCTTTGACGTCTCCTCGCATTTTCCTCCGTTTCTTGCTGGATTGGGCAAGGAGATGTATTTTATTTAATTTTTAATTTTTTGCACTCGCGCTGCTGAGGCAATGGACAGAGAGATTCTTCGCGGAGTTTATCACTTGGGTCAACCTCAGGATTTTGTCAGTGTGCCGCTTCGGCTTCGGCGAAGAAGGTGTTCGACATCGTATGTCGAATACTTGTAGTTTGCTTGTGCGAGTTTGAAAGGCGGAGCTTGAGAGGTGGGCGATTCCTGTGGAGGTAAGTTAGTTCTATCCGACTCTCTTCTCAATTCACTTCTTTTCGGCCTTTGGACTTGAGTGTTTTTCTTGCACTTTGGAGGATAATATTGTTGCAAACATTGTTGTGTAATTGATGTACATTTTGCTCAGTTTTGCGAGAGCTTTGATTGACCGCCGATACCCAATGAGCTTGCTAGTGTGCTCCTCGTCAGCTCATTGCTTTCGTTTGGACTTCATGCGCGTTCTTCAGATGTAGTCAATCTTCTCTGCACTCACATCTTTTCAAGACACGAAGACATTGAGAGTTGCACGTGTAACGGTGGTTTTTGCAAATACGAAATCTTGCGAAAACTGCAAGCATCTTGCGAAGAATACCATGTAATTTCTCACGACTTTCCATCTCATTATCTCTTGTCTTCATGGCTATGTAGGCCATTGACGAAAATCTTCAAAGAGAGTGCGGTGGATCCAGTCTCCAGAATCGAATGATCTGATTCGCTCGAAACTCTGGAGTGTCATTTCACGATGAGCGTGTCTCCAGGAGGTGAAGAATCCTCCTTCTCAGCAGTGATGGAGGATCTGTCAAGCACTTCACAATCGCAAGATGATCATTCGGACATAGCTGCCTCGCTCTTCGCCCTCACGCCCAACCCCAGCAACTACATGATGAAGTTTCTATCCGATGCCAATGGTGAGCAGATGCCAATCCTTGGGGAGTATTTCGGTGTGGCCCTCGCATTTGCAGCACTCGGGGCGCTGATCCGGGAAACGAAAGCCACACCAGAAGCGAAGCTTAGCCCCAAGCTTCAAAGATTAGGCCTGCAAGTCATGTTGAAGAGTGCCATGGACCGACTGCAAGCACTTGCCGTCAATGCACAGGACTTAGAGCAGAAGGTGAAAGATGGCAGGGAAGCAACACGGAGAGATGTTGAAGCGTGGGAGGCTGAGAGGCGAACTTTGATACAGAAGCTCTTAGTTGCTGAAGCACAAATTGCAAGTGTAGAGAGAAGTAGGCAGGAGGATGCGAAAACGAACGAAAGAGTTGCTGGGATGTTTGCCTCGCACGAGCAGACCTGGAAAGTCGAGAGGAAGAAACTGAAGCGCGAGGTAGAGCTCCTTCGGGATGAGATTGTGGCATTGCGCAACCGAGGCTTGCTACAGATAGGAGACGGAGAAGAAGAGTGTGAAGAGTGCAAAGCAAAAGTTCAGGAGCTTGAGAAGTTGGAAGGTCAGCTCTGTGAGAAGGAATTCCTCATGGGCCAGGCGATGCAGGAAGCACGGGCCGATCAGCACGAGCGGAACCAGTTGGCTGGGAAGCTGGCTATGGTGGAGTTATGTGTCTCGGATCTCAAGGAGAAACTCTCCAGAGAGATGGCCAAAAATGCCGAGCTTCAAGAAGTGATCGCGGATGTCAGAAGAAAGCACGAAGAGACAGAAAACAAGCTGATGTGCGCCATGTCAGAGCTTGACACTGGGAGGAGAGAGATGGAGTCGGTGTCTGCAGCAAAGATGAACCAGAATGCGATAATTGAGGAGCTTCTAGATAACCTGAAGCTCCTCCAGAAAGATGTCAATGAGAAAGAGGAGGTGATTGCTGCGCTGATGAAGAAATCCAACACCGAACGCAAAGAGAGAGAGGAGCTCTTCAATCATCTCGCGCAGACGAAATCCAAGCGGAAAGCCGCAGAGACCGAGAAGGATAGGTGGAAGAGGCTGGCGGAGGAGCGCGCACGCAACATGGTCCCTGCACCACAGCGAGGACTTAGACGCAGCTTGGGCAGCAAAGCAGAATTAGACAAGCTCTCTGAAATTCAACGAATCCACAATGAGGAGGTTCACGGCCTCCGATCCATGTACACGAGCAAGCTGGAG
Organism: Ceratodon purpureus; assembly: GCA_014871385.1. NCBI lineage: Eukaryota > Viridiplantae > Streptophyta > Bryopsida > Pseudoditrichales > Ditrichaceae > Ceratodon > Ceratodon purpureus. The sequence goes on from CM026427.1 coordinate 17,078,232, forward strand.
TCGCTTCAGGGAGAACTGAAAAACTACGAAGAGAAGGTGACGAAGCTGGAAGCAAAAATCCTGGTTCACAGTGCACAGAGCATGAAACGAAAACCCAAGCACGACGATCGAAGCGCAGCCGGAAAGAAAGCTCGAGAGCATGTGGACTGCCACGAAGTGGTGACGCTCCTTGAATCTCTCGTGCCTGAAGTGGACGTCATGCAAATTGACGGCTTCGGCTCTGAAATTCGAGGTCAGCATCCCCTTTCCAATTGTGGGGCCATTGATTGCTGTTGCTGCGAATGGTCTAGAACTAGAAACACGGAAACCTAATGCTTGTTGTAGTTTGATTGCAACTTACAAAGTTTTGCGAGTCGTGCTTCTGACGGCTTTGCTATGATACATGCAGAGCTTCCTATGACTGTCGGGGCGCTGAAAGATTGGCTCAAACAGTGGCTCGAGGTCGTCAAGACTCACCAAGCGCAGCAGCTGGAGAAGGGGCATTGCCGAGAGCTCAACGCTTTCGAAAGACAGATGCGCCTCAAAGACGAGCGGCTGGAGTGTTTCCGGCAGCAATTGATGAGCATGGACACCGAATCCAGCAACATGAAATCGGAGCTCGAGGTGCTGAAAAGCAATATGAAATCGGAGACGGAGGAGCTGACGAGCAAGATGGCGGCGGCCGTGGAAGAGAAAAACCGAGCAGAGAGAGCGGTTGAAGGGAAGGACAAGGAGTTGCGCGCAATGATGAAGAGTATGTTGAAGAACAGCGAAGGCTCACCTGCTCCCGATGCCGTCGACTTGGACAAGCTCAGCCATTACGACGCCCAACAAAGAGTCCTCATCTTGCTGCAGAAAGAGCTCAACGATGCCAGGTAACGGTTCCGGAAGCTCGCCCTTACAGATAAGTGGGTTTTCTCCAAGCAATGGGAGCTGATCTGACGTTGCTGGAACCCAAGAATTATCCCAGAATTCTCTTCCTAACGCTTCCAAAACTCTCCGCGTTCGCGTTACAGGAACAAATTAGACGATGTCGAAGCTGCGCACCAGAAGATTCTGCTGAAAGTTGCAGAGGAGACTGAAGCGGAGATCAGGCAGAAGGACCACCAGCTGGCTATTGCGGAAGCCAAGCTATGCCAACTAAGAATTCAGATCGACAACGAGAAACGAGCGACTCCAAACCGGACTCCCGAACTTGCAACTCCTCCAGAGGTACGAAGTTTACGCAAACAGCGACACAAACAGCTCGCAGATATCATTCCTCGTATGCCTTTGAAACGTACGTTTCACCGAATCTCAACTCTAACTCTCGCTCCGTCCCGGTTGCAGTTAACTGTTCCCGACAAGGTATACAAAATCGCAGTCGTTGGGTCGCAAGAAGTGGACATCAAGAACGCAATAAGCACGGCCTGCAACGAAGTGGAGAAACTTGCTGATAAGATTGCGGAGGTGCGGAAGCAGATGATGGAGTCTGATGACAACTACGACGGCGGGCAGCTGGAGGAGCTCATGGACCAGGCTGCGGCAGTTTCCAACTCAGGCAAGAAGCTGTCTCTGCTGCGCAACGCGATCTCCATCGAAGAGCTCAACGACACCAGGGTCACTCTGTTCCGAGACTTCCAGACCACCACCACCGTGCACCTTGAAGCCGTGGCCTCGCAAAATCTTCCTCCGGGCCGGGAGGATTTCGTCTCGGCTATGGAGCAAGAGACCCTCGACCAGCCGCGGGATCACACCGAAGAAGCATCAACCTCATACGGTCTGCTACTGATTGCTGTCTCTCAGATTCTTCTTTGAGATCTGTTTTGAGCTCCCGTTCAGACTCGTATTTCATTCAGGTTCCTGAGATCACCCGTGGTTCTTTTGATTGCAGGCACCAACTCCGGGCCTCCAGAGGTCTCAGAGGAGGGTATCACTACTTCCAACTTGGACGCCGAGCCAGAAGTCAGTTCGAAACGAGAACAGGATGGGGATCAGGCGATATTTTACTTGGAGAGCACAGACTCCGAGTTGGAGGAGCGAGAGCGAGAGAGCGATTTGAGGACGAGGAGCTCAAGGAAAAGGGAGCGGCGGAAGACCTTGAAGGAGTATTTCCTCGACTCACCTCCCGAGCATGCGGTGGAGAATGCTTTCCAAGTCCCGCCTGCAATAGATCTGGTACGGCTTCTTCTCAGAACTGCCAATTATGGTACCTACCGTCTCTACTTACTCACAGTAAGTGCATCTTTGATTTCTAGCCTGAGTTCTCTAAACCTAAGTTGCGATTTGGCTCTAAACCTTGCGACGGGATGCAGGCTGCAACGAAAGAGATTCCGATTTCTGCAAGCCAAGGCACCGGTCTCCCGATTGTGAAGAAGAAGAAGGCGCTGGCTGAAATCACTCCATCGCAGGAAAACGTAAAACTGAACGTGACAAACTCCAAGTCGCCTCCCCTGTTTGCGACTCCCCTCTTTGACAGGATCAAGAGCCGAAGGTGAACATCCATCGATCGATCGATCGATCGATCGTTCCCACGGCCCTGTCCAGAATTAGCTGTGCTTCGCAAAATAAATTTGTTTCCTCTGAAACCGTGTTTGTCGACTAGCTAATTAATATTTGGAGTTGTCAACTCGATCGCTCTGAGAAAGTGTTTACCTTGCAATTGGGTGTGCGTTTGCGTGTGCAGGAGGGAATTTAACAAGACAAGGGAGGATATTCAAGTCCTGGGTCTGGCATTGGAGGTGCGGAAGATTGAAGAGCAGCTTTTCCAAATCGACAGAAAGTGTGCAAGCCAACTGGATGTGGCTGTGACACCGAAACCTGATTCGACCATCGCCAAAATCACACCCGGAAGACTCAACAAGCGATACACGGCACTGACTGGCAAAGTCGGCCAATTCGCCAAACAAATGGTAGGATATTCGATACTGATCAAGTTTTGTTAAGGGGATTAATGTAACTTTTCATTTGATTGTAGCTTTTAGTTGGCATTGATCTTTCTAGGCACGATTTTACAGCTCAGAGACAGAGATTTCAAAAGGCAGCTTTGCTTTCACTTGAAGTGCTCATCATCTTTTTGCTCCAATTTTATACAACCTAAGCTGTGAAGTGTGAACCTTGGAATCGGTGGGTTTTGCAGGGCTTGACTTCAGCAGAAAAAAACGCTGAGATGGTGACCGATAACCCTCTCTTCAACAAGAAGTCGACCCCGGCTGAGATTCTGAGCTTGCAGCAGCGTGCTGAGGCCGTGAGCCAGAGCCTCTCATCAATCGAAGCCCATGCCCATGCAGGTCAGTCCCCTGGCGACAATGTTGCCTCTGCGGTGCAACAGACGGGATACTCCAAGGAGCGCCTCATCGACACCGTGAAGGCCCACCTCGCCCAAGTGCAGCGCAGCTTGAGCTCCAGAATGGTTAGCGCACCCCCGACACCCGCCCTCACACCTCGTCAGCAATCCTTCGTGCAAACGCCGTCGCCCCTCAAGAATGAAAAAATGTAGTCACATAATTACGACAACTTGTCTCGCATCCATCTCAAGACATACATACATGTCTGTCAAGGGCAGCCAAGCTGAGGTAAGAATGCACACATCATCACCTATAAATTCTCTCAGAACACCACATGGAATCTATTTTCTGATATGAGATGCATAACTTAGATTTTATCTCAGTTGGTTTATTGCAATTTGCTACTACGGCCAGCCAGGCTTGGTTTTAGACAACCCAAGTATCTGTACTTTGGCCTGTCATTGTGGAAGGTAGGTGCGTTTCATATCTGAGTGAGGTTTCTCTTCTCTATGGCTGAGACAAAGATGTTTGTTGTGTACTGTACAGTACAGGGGTAGGGATTTGAAGGCGATCTGGAACTTCAGCATCAACTTGTATACTAGTATATGCTTCTTCAACTCAAGGTTTATTATTCATTCGCTTTGAACGAGGACCGTAGCAGCAGGAACTCAACAATATTTGAACGCAGGGACGATTTTTTAAAGCCTCTCCAAACGTAAGGAGGTGGGAACTTCTGGAGCTCGACACGGTCATGATATCTCCTTACAATCAGCGTAGACGGCGACAATTAGGGTAGCTCAGAAACATGAAATTCTTTGAACCATTTTTCCGTTGTACATAGAACATTGTTGCTCAATAATTGCGACAAAGATATCACAGATTCATTTGTTAGAGGTTAGGCAAATTCTTTTTCAGATACACTTTTTAATTGTGTTTGACATCTCTGGATCAATATGTGAGTCTGCAAGAACTGTAAACTAATATCGCTCCTGATTATCAGGAGACAGTTTTCAATTGATGGCACATTTCAAGAAATATCCCACTAGTCTTGTTTCCTGCCCGTCTCACTTGCTCTGACACTTGCTGATGGCTGCGAATCTGCGATAGATGCTTTCATGGAATGCTAAACCTTTGACAAGGTTCTGATCTAAGTTAAGTTGTAGTTTCCCACCCTAACATATATATGATGTACCATGATGGTTGCATTACGGTACGTTGCACCCAGCATATTCTTGGGTGTGGAGAAGTCTGAGAACCTCTGCAAGGCTTGACTGCCTCCATGTCTAGTCCTGTTACAACAGATGCTGAAGAGACAGCTTGTCCGTCTGATGACATCTTGAAACTCATGGGTTTTGAAAGCTCATTGGCCTTGTCTCATTGGTTTGTGGAAGGAAGATTAATTTCCCATCATCCGATCCTGAGGCAGCGGCTTTTCAGACAAAATATTATTGTTCTTGCAAAATATGACTCACGGTTGAGCTCAGGTTTCCAGAAGATGAGGATGGTCAAGAATGCATGCTTGGATCCGACTACTGTAGAATTCTGCCGACCTTTTTGCAAGCCTGATCACTTCACCCATGGTCCCATTATGGCATCATGCATATGGCAACCTCCTCTCTGGAGGGAGTCTTCAGAATGCACCAGTTCACGAGTTTGTCGAAAGCTTGTCAATGAATTATGAGACCTGTCTTGATTGTGGCGGACGTGACTGATCGAATCCATGTTTTGCAAGTCTTGTGGTTTCAACAATTGGGAACCTCTTCTTGTTCATATATGCACAAGGGTTTTAAATTACCAGCAGTTTCTAGTTTGAAGAATTGGGCTCCCACATCAATCATCAGGCATGCAGAATCACCTTGCAACCAGTTGCTCTAAATGAGAACCCTTCTGCATTCATGTAAAATGATTTAATGAATTCCTGCTCAAGTAAAGCGTAGTACCACTGTTTTGAAACAATTTTTTGATTTAACATGAAGAATTCATTTAGATCATTTAACCTGAATGAATGAGTTTATCCATTTGAGGTCCAAATTTAGATTGAATGCATGTTGATTAAAACATAGACAAAATTTCTTGCAACAGAATGCAAAAATCAAGGTGTTAGTGTATTTTTAAAGTATTAATAAATGATTCTAAATTCCAGAGCGCCACCCAATTTTATTTCATGATTATGGTTTTCAAATCAAAATTTCAATTGGTACCCCACCACAAGAAGTACCTAGATACTGCAGGTAGATCATCATGGGTTGTTCATTCTGATGATTTTTATTCAGATCAAATCTACTAGTATGTAAATGCTTGTTTCATCCATCAATTTCATCCTCATATCGACATGCTGTGTGTAATTCACCATCGTGTACCGTAGGTTCATAGCAGCTTAGGCACTTGTTTGCCTAATAATTAAATAAAGTGCAAAAAATGGTTAGGTGTTTCTTGTGTTTTTCCTCATTGGTAATAAAGGTACCAAGTTTTGTCCAAAAAAAATTAAAAAAAATGGTCAGGCACTTCAGAAAATGATATCCGGAAAGTTAGGCACCTTTGGACGTCAATTAAATTTGAGTTAGGCACTTCACAAACTTTGAAGGAATTGAATGCTCATTGACTTATACACAAGGAGTGGAGTTGTATTCAACAATGCATGTGGGATATGTGAACTTTGAGCTGAAACAACTAGTTAGTCTTCATTTTAATAACAAGCATAACTTTTGCAAAAAGTCTCCAAATGACACAAAATTTGTTGGAGGTGAAAGATAGCATGATTTTAAAGCTTTTCTTAGTCAAAATATCTCCGAAAAAGTCGATTTACTATGCACAAATGAGCTTTAAAAAAACTGTTTGGAACACATTTTGATACATGGACTTTTACGTGCTATTTTGTTCATATCTTTGCATAAAAACGTTTTTTGACATAAAACTTGTTGGAGATGGAAGAAGGCTTGGTTACCGTAGGTTAGGGGCCGGTTCGACTCTAAATAATTCAAAAAATTTAAGTTGAATTAAGTAGTATTGCCGGAATCAATCTAAAATACAGTAAGCATTTGACGAATTAAATTAAATTCATTAGGTCCAACTTTAAATGGAAGGTGTGCATGAGATTCAATGTGGAGAAGGTGCTCCTTTTGTAATCAAACCCACTTACATTAGTCCACAAAGTTGTCGAAATGATCAAAAAAATCATTTTTAGGTGTCGAATGCAATTTTTTCACTTTAATTAATTATTCGACAAAGAAGTGTCAAACCGGCCCTTAACCTACGGTACTCAACTTTTCGTAATTCATCACATTTTCATATAACTTCATCTTCTATGCTCAATCACACTCCAAAAATCTGTGTACAACACATTTCAAAAACCCCACTAAGAGTCTTGCTACTTCTTAACCCATATTCTTTGTAGAGTAGTGTAAGTGGACTTGATTACAAAAGGAGCACCTTCTCCACCTTACTCAACCATTCAAAGCTTCAAGGTGCGATACGATATACAGAAGTGTAGGATTTTTTCAATTTTAAGCAATGATGAATTTTAAATCGCATAATTTTAGGCAAAAGTTGCCAATAATTTCCAATAATTTTAGGCGTTCATTTTTAGAATTAATTTTTGCCTAAGCTGCTATGAACCTACGGTATTTACAAGTTGCAAGCTTTCTGAACTATAAGTTATATTCATTTAACGCTACAGAAGAAATTCTGTGACTTTTGTAGAATCAAGTTTCATTGTAGGTATGATCATTGAGGGTATTTTTGGTTCTCAAATTTTGGATGGAAAATCATTAAGCTTTCAAGTTTCACAAAAATATTGAATTTGCTTTAAAAACATGCCTTGAACAAAGTCATGAACTATTCGTTTTGAGTATTCAATATGAATCTCTAAAGAATCTTTTAAAGTTAAAATAATGGGAAACTCTTATAATATAGATTGAATGCACTTTGGCAAAATCCGTACCAATCAAGCCCATTAGACGGGTCATATTTGAATATTTAAAGAATAATTTATGAGCTCATTCTTGGCTTTAGATCCACTATGCCAGTTTTTGTAATTATTAGAGGATCTAGATTATTATGCAAGAACATCTTGGATTGGAAAATATTCATCTGAAGCAAAAAGATGTACTTTGGAGATCTTGCTGCAGTAACTACTTCCACAGTAAACACAAACCTTCAGGATTTCTTGAGATTCGCAAATAAATTGAACAGCAAGTACCTTGTAGCCTCTGTCTAGAACTAGAACAGTCAACTCCCTAATCCGGATTTGAGATACGAGTGCCACCATCCTTCGGAGTTCGGAGTTGTTGGTTGAAGATCCAACGCCCCCAGGGTTCCAAGTAACAAGCCTTACTCAGCGACTTGAACCTCATGTAGCTACTTCTTTTTAACTCCAATTGAATGTGTCCGAAGTTTCACCCCGAAGTCCAGCAACTCCTCACAGAAGTCTTAGAAAAACAGAGCAAGCGGCAATTTTGACTCGCATGTCAGCCTCATCGATATCATGACCGCCTTCTACGTAGCCCCATTCCTCCACCTTAAACATAGACATGGACAACACACAACCACATCAAAAGGGAGGCTTCCATGACGTTGTTGTCGATCAGAGAGTTCCTTCCCAAAAGAGATCGACTTCAAAAACACATAACATTATTTAGAAAAGACCCTAAAGAAAGGAATCAGAATTCTTCAAAATGATATGTGACTCAGACACATAACATGCTGAAAGTTCACCTCATGAAGTACCCAGACGGCACACTCGAATAATGACTCCTTGAGCACAGCTACTATTTGTAAATTAGGAAAGCTGATATCTAAAGTGTAGAAAGGTGCATTCCTGGTATTGTTAAACAACGTCATGAAGCGACCCACTTGCATTTACACTCAAGGAATTCTTGACATGATTCTATATCTACAGATTCTGATTGTTAGAGTGGTGATGAGTAATGGATATAGTTCTTCGAATAACAATTCAGAAAGGAGTAACATACTCATACCTGATGATTTTCTTCTAGCCGAATAACGTCCATGGCTTCATCAATGCCAAGCCGACCCCGAGCTATGGCCAGCGCTACAATCAGGGAGCGTGCTGTTCCTGCAAGCCAATCGATCGCTGCTAGTTGCCAATCACTGCTTGCCATCAAAGCTTTCTCCATAGCCTCCAGCACATGAGGCGGTTGGGAGGTCCCGAAGATGCTTGAAGTCACCATAGGCCGCTCACCGATCTCCCCTTCCACCCAATCGACAAGTGGATCCCACACCGCGGCCTGCTTCTCTGCAAACCAGTTATGCGTACTCTTAATAAGCTTCAACAAGACCAATGAAAAGATTATGCGAGTATTTCCAATGAAGAGAAATCGATTCAGCTGAGAGGTACTTGTGACTGTACCAGCGACAGGATCGGTGTCTTCAGCTCGCAAGCAGAGGGAGTCTGTATGGAAGTACTTCAACAGGGTGTAGATGACCCGTTCACGGTCTCTGGGAATCTGATCTATGGAAGTCGCAGCAAGCTTCATCATTGGCATGGTATACGGTCGAATACCGCTTTGCTGCCAAGCACCCATGTGGTCAATTTCACAACATTGAAATTCCCAAACCCTAAACCCTAACATCATAAATCTTAAGGAACACAAATCTTCATAGCCGAATCACGAACTGATTTCTCAATACACGAAATCCAGACTACTACAATTTGTGTTCATCTTACATCCATGTATGCATGCAAAAAGAATGTGAGGATCTAGACTCGGAATTATATTATTCAGTTAGCCGATCACTGCACCCTAGTCTTTCCGCAAATGTCATACCTGCCATTCCCATTCCGCAGCAATTGCAAGAGCGAGCGCAGCATTGGGCACTTTCAAGGGCTTCCTGGCGGGGGTTTTGAGCTCCCTGTCATCGAGCAACACGATGTACCCGGATCCATCCTCCGCCGGCTTCATGTGCGCCTTCTTGTAGAACCGACGCCCCATTGTTCCAGAGCTGCTAAGGCGAGGCATGTTCGGCACATCCTCTATGTCATCCTTGAGCTCCGGTTTCGTCCCACCAACCAGCAAACGGACCTGATGAAAGAGAAACGCTCCCGGTTGCTCCCCAGCGTCAGACGCTTGCGGCGACCCGAGAACACTCCCCTTCTGTAACCTCATGGAGCCATTATTCCTCTCAAGTGCACCCCACAAGGACCTACTGCGCCTGGCAAGTGCCCGAATTGAACTTCCACTTGCCATCACCGCAAAACACTACTCCCCAAACCCTAAACCTCTGCCTCTCAATCAAAAACCCTCCGGCCCAGACCCTCACTTAACCTATCAATCCCTGAAAATCATCAGACAACATTCTCCACACTCCGCCCCACTCTCTCATCAAATGTAGGAATAGTCTCCCAATTGACACCCATTCAGAGAAATAAGCCAGGATTCTATGCGCCAGTTATAATCACCATCCTCAGACCATAAAAATACTCATACATTCGAAGCCTTCTTGGGCTACTAAGGCATGACCCTAATGCGAAACGATGCTTGCAATTGGGCTGGCACCGCCAGGAGTCCAGGAAATGGCATCCAGAGCGCAGACGGTGGCAGAAACTGCAACGAGACCATCCCCGAGAAACGGACCATCCCTTGTGGATGATAGTAACCATAACTAGTAGTAGTACTAGTCTACGAAGTTAGTACCCAAGTTAGTGCTGAGTTTCATGAAAGCCCTTCATCCTGGCAACGAGAACAAGGTGCCTCCCTCCCTCCCTCCCTCCCTCCCTCCCTCCCTCCCTCCAGGAGGGGCTCACAGTCACCAGTGCACTGCAAGGAAAAAGCGGAGCCTGCCACTGGGGCCTCGCCTCCACTCTCGAGCACAGACAGAATGGTACAATTCATTCATGCTGAATCCTGATGCAGTTGTTGGGCGATGCTTGAAGAACCCATCAACCATCACTGGCCTTTACAATTTTCTGGTGACGCAGTTCCTTTTCTGAGCCCTGTTGAGTGTTTTGTGTTTTGTGGTGTGCTTTGTTGAGTTGAGTCCTTCATCGCTGAGGGTTCAGCCATGGCGACTCTAATGCGCCCCTTCTCAGCTGTGGCTCACAAGGTTGCAGTGCGAGCTTCGGCTTCTGTCTGCTCCAATCCCAAGTCTCGTGCTTCGCCCAGAGCTTCGGTGGCGCCAGCATCGTCAATTGGCGCAACTTCCTGCAGCTTCAGCTTCAGAGGGAATTCGTTGCAGGGGTCGTCTGGCAGTCGCTTCTATGGGCAGTCTGGGAGGTTGTTCGGTCTGCGACGCGGGGTTGCGGTGCGGCCGACGAGGTGGGTTTTGGTCAATTGTCTTTTTGCGGTTTTCGATGGTTCTCTTCCTTGGGGTTGTGATCAGCGATGTCCCTCTTCGGCGACAAGTTGCTGGGTTGTTGTAGTTTCTGTGATGAGCAATAGCAGGGTTTAGCGTCATTACGACTTTGTGTGACAGATTTGTCGTACATCATTAGCGTTATATTTTGTATTGATTGCGACGGCCATTTGCTTGTTTATAATGCGAGAAAGGGTCAGCGATTGGCAGTATTGAATCTAGCGATTATCATTATCATTCTAAAACCCCGAGTTCCACCACTGAAGTATGAAGTTGACAAGACGAGATGGTTTAGGGTTGTTTTGAGTTTCACAAATTGCACCAAATTGTATTTCTATTTGTGCTTCATGTCCATCAATCCTGCAATGAAACATCCTTGGCACACTCTTTACCACTGGTATGATGGAAATACATGGTAATAAACATAGGCTAGCAGTGCAAATCAACGTTCATCTTCAAGCGTAGTCATGCTTTTGATACTTATTAATGTGAGAAGCAATCATCTACTGTGTCTTCTGTGTCCATTACCGCATTAGTTTAATACAGAAATTTCTTGCTCACAGATTGGCAGGAGAGGGAGGGGCGCGGTCCATGTTCACAGGCCTGGTTGAAGAGATGGGCAACGTGAAGGATGTACGCGTCTTGGACGATGGAGGGTTCGAAATGACAATAGAAGCCGGCATTGTTTTGGAGAATGTTAGCCTAGGTGATAGCATTGCAGTGAACGGTACCTGTTTGACAGTCACTCGGTTTGATTCTTCCTCGTTTACCGTAGGATTGGCCCCGGAAACTCTCAGAAAGACATCACTCGGAGAATGCTCATCTGGATCGCCTGTCAACCTCGAAAGGTCTCTCTTGCCAAGCACTCGCTTGGGTGGCCACTTTGTTCAAGGCCATGTGGATGGAACTGGCACCATAGCTGATTTCAGGCCTGAGGAAGACTCTCTTTGGGTGACGATCAAAACCACCCCGGAGATTCTCAAGTACATCGTTCCGAAAGGTTACATTGCTGTGGATGGAACGAGCCTCACTGTTGTAGACGTGCTGGACAACGAATCATCGTTCACTTTCATGCTTGTGGCGTACACACAGCAGAAGGTCATTCTTTCTGGGAAGAAGGTGGGTTGCCCCTTCCCTTTCCCCTCTTTTATGCATGTTGATTTTGGGTTGCTGTTGTTGAGGGTGTAGTATGGTGTAGAATCTCAGATTGAACATGGTCTTGTGGATGGTGTAACCATGTGCAGGTGGGCGCCAAGGTGAATTTGGAGGTGGACATTTTGGGGAAGTATGTAGAGCGGATGTTGCAGGGATACAAGACCCCAGTTCCTGCTGTTTAGCATTTGTGGAGGAGTAGTTTTGAAGGAGTTGAGTATCTCTCATCATGTATGAAGCATTTCTTGGAAGGGAGGATACAATGTAGGTACATATTATTGAGCTCAATTGCAATGTTTTTTCTTTTCAGGTCCTAGACTACTACTTATGACTGGTGCTTCTTGAAATTGTATATGAAAGAGGATTGTGAATTATTACTCTTAGGATAGGGCATAACGGAGTGCGCTGTTCTGTTCTTCAGTGGCATATTACTGTTGGCCCTATGATCACCATCTGTGGCTCGTGCAGATGATGGTATGCTGCACTGTGCTAAAGTTGAGAGTACCTCATCGGTGATTGTAATTGCACTGTGATATGCACTGAGTTTTATTTCACCGATGCTGTCATTGCAACACTGGCGATTTTAGTTCAAATTACATGAAACTTGTCTTGTGTCTTCTGATTGTTCTTAGATATTGTCACAGCGTTCCACCTACGAATCTTTCTTCGTTACGAAAGTTCCGTCTATTATTTCCTCTTTCTTGAGACTTACCCAGAAATTGGGAAGTACTGTAAATATAAGTGAACTGCCATAATTTAATAGAGAAGACTTATCATTTATTTTTTATTTTTTTCAAATGGGAGATATTGTGGAGACATGTGAGGGAATTGAGGAGTTTTTGCTTCAGAAGTGTGAAGATTTACTAAGTAATAAAACATTGTGACATGATAAGAATGAGTGAAATCATGATAAAGTATAAAAAAGTCAAGTGATTTGTTGAGGAGATTAGAGGTAGGTTTAAAGAAAATTAGACTACGGGTGAATTCATTACTATAGATGAGATGATAGTCATGTACACGTATAATTATTGAGCAATGAAATATTATTTTCATCTAAACCTATGAAGTAGAAGATGATTTAGGTGTAGTGAACAAATGACTAGGTATCTAAATATGTGTGAAATTTTGAAGTTTATTGTAGCAAATATAAGATGTTTTGTGGTAACGATAATTTAAAAGCTTCATCTTGAAAGGTAAAGGCATAAGAGGGAGCTAATGTTGTTAGAATGCTAATGGAGTAGCTTTGAGGTTGTTCTTACAGTACAAGCTACAATAGCTTTGAGGTAAAGCTATGCAGTCACTATGAATAATTCTTTTACATTTATTAAACTCTTTGAAAGATATTTGTATATCAAAGATGTATGTAGTTTGGAAGATCGAGCCGCCGCCATTTTGGAGTTAATGTCAGCGTGTTTAATAGCATTATAGTGAAACAAGATGTGTATGACAATCACTCATCGCATTTCTCTATTGTTCACACAACATTAAATTCCAAAATGATTAGGGAAAGTCATTCAAAGAATAATCATTCAAATCTCTTTTGAACCTTGGAGATATAGTCATTCATAATTATTTTAATGGCTCTCATACAACATATGGTTATTTCTTTAGAGAAGGTCAATCACCATTTTTATTGTTAGTTAGTTAGTTCGTTAGTTTGTTTGTTTTTCTTTTCTTTGTTTGTTAATTTTTGTTTTTTTTTTTAAAAATTATTATTATTATTATTATTTTTTTGTTTTTTTGTTTTTTTTAATTTTATTATGTGTTTGTCTTTATGTGTATGTTGATTTTAGATAGTTATTCTTTGAAAGAAGAAGGTCGATTGCCACTTTTGTTACTCTTCCAATGTATATATTGATTTTAGTGTATTATTCTTTCCACTTTTAGTATCCAAGACAACCTTCTTCCCCTTCCTTCCCTCCTTCCCCTTGACCGAGAGGGAGAGGGAGAGGGAGAGGGAGAGAACTAATGTACCATGAGGAATCGTGTCCCCATAAGTTGCTGCAACTGCGATTGGAGCCAGAATATTTTTGCAGCAACATTTTTCTGCCGATTGACCGATCTATCACTCACCCTTGCAAGACTTCCTCTCCCATTTCCGATTGCCCGATTGCAGAAACTACAGCAAACCAAACCTCCAGGCTCACAGACAGACAGACAGCAAATAAAAGCTTTGAGACCCGTTTAAGGGCATGTTAACAATAATGTCATTACAGCAGTTGGGCAGGGTCAGGTGGTTCGAACTTCGCTTGCAAGAAAGCGAACCACCTGATTAGTGGAGTAGAACTGGGTTGACTGTACATTACATGAGTCCAACTAACTAGTGCAAGGTATTTCATTTAGATTTGGAAATAATTAATTGCAACAAGTTCTCAGATGCATAATTACAGATTAATCTGCAATTAAATTTTGTCACTTCCCAGACAAAGGTTTTGTTTTATTTATTCAATCAAAGGTTGTAATATTACAAATGATGTTCAAAGCTCAAGTGTCAAAACTAGCCGTCCAATTTTGGGGACCCTGAAGGTGATGAGCCTCCTCGCATGCTCTTGTTCTGTACCACATGGTTGAGTTTGTCATGCAAGTCATCCCAATTGATAGGCTTTGTCATGTAGCCCGTTAAACCCATGGCTTCCAGACTCTCCCTACCCTGCGTCAAAACATCTGCAGTCAAGGCGAATATAGGAATGTCCACTAATCTGCCTCCCAACGCTCTAATTGCTTTCGTAGCAGTGAGCCCATCCATTACAGGCATTTGCAAATCCATTAAGATCATGTCATATTGCCCAGTCTGGATCTTGTCCACTGCAAGCTGCCCATTTCCTACCAATTCAACCTGTCAACACACAAAACATGACACTCTCCAGGGTTATGAATGATCATAGAATGAACAGTAAAAAGGAATTATGAAACTTCTTCTTGCATTGTAAAAAGAATACAAGGCCCTACCACACCAATGACGCTGTGTCCCAGCTGGGATCAAAGATATCTAGGTTGGGACTTGGATCATTACATAGGATAACGGAATAAGAGATGATTTTGTGAAGGCAAAGTAGTTTACAATACCTCATGGCCGTAGTGTTTAAGCATCTTCCTGATGAGTAGCTGGTTCACCTCATTATCTTCCGCAACCAGAACTCGAAGAGTCCTCCCATCACCTTTGCAGTTTGCTTCTCTCCTATCCTCGTCAGGAAAATTCCCACCCGTCTCTGGAAAGTATTTCGAAGGACTGAGTGCCGGTCTAAGCGGCACACAAAACACAAACGTACTTCCTACACCGGACTCACTCTCAACCCATATCCTCCCTCCCATTGCCTCAACCACGCCTTTGCAAATCGCAAGCCCCAGGCCTGTTCCCCCGAACTTCCTTGTAGTGCTGCTGTCAGCTTGAGAGAAAGACTGAAACAGGCGGCCTTGCTGTTCCTTTGTAAGCCCTATTCCTGTGTCTGTAACTCGAACCTCAAACCAAAGGGGTGGTTTATCGAAAAAGATTTCCATGTTCCCCGAGCCTTCACCATCCTCTCCTATTGTGTACTCAGAATCTGTATACCCTGCAACATCTCTTCGGACACAATTTGTTCCGAGAGATTCCTGTTTGAGCTCAATGGAAAGCTGGTCGTGGTCACGGCCAGCAACCTTGTCATCAAGTTCCATAGAAGAACCTTGGGATTCAAATTGCACGCTCTGCACTTTGGCATCAGATTCCACAGGCACCTGTAGATCCTAAAGTATATGTCAATATCAGAATCAAAGTATCTAATAAAATATAATTACTTTGTAGCACTAAGTTCATACAAACTTGCAAGTTAGCTCATATGTTGACGTACCTCATTAGTGAGGACACACGCACTGGCTTCAGGGGTTTCTGTATCATCCTGGCCTGGTGGTCCAGTTATTCCATCGACATACTTCCACGTGATCTTTATGCCACCTCGCTCAGTAAACTTAATTGCATTACTCAGCAAGTTAGTGAGTACCTGTGGAATCATGAGCATACCTTCATCAATGATGTTGAAATCAACTTTGACGTACATTGGTGGCGTTTGAAATATCAGAGAGCATATACCACAGTATCAAATGAAGAAACTAATATATTTTGTCAAGACCAAAACACAACAAGGATTCAAAATTGTGGTATGTACCTGCCGGAGTCGATTAGAGTCGCCCCGCACCGCCATCTCTTCTGCAGATGGCTTAAATATTGTCAGGCTCAAACTTTTCTCTTGAAGTTTACCTTGAAACAGGGCCTTGACCTGCCACAATGTCACATCAAAAAAGCCTGAATATCTTGTCATGTAAAACAGCTGCGTGTATTAAACGCGCACGTTAAAACTATGGAAATGCTTCAAGAATCTTGATATTTAAACATCTAACCTGGTCAAGAAGCTCCCCAATGTGGAAGTCTGCTGACTCAAGAGCTAGGCGGCCTGACTGAATTTTAGAAAAATCAAGGATCTCATTCAAGACCTGCATGAGACTCTCAGCAGATACTTGCATGACCTTGACATAGCCCCCCTGCTCTGGGGTCAGAGATGTCAACAAAAGTAGGTCTAGCATGCCCAATACACCTGCCAACAAAAAAGAAAATGAGAACGGAAAAACAGAATCAGGAGGTAACTACACCAGAAAAAGGACTCGTGCAGCTGAAATCATAAAAAACGACCTTCGAAGAGAGGAGAGAGCTATCACCAGTCATTGGAGTCCGAAGCTCGTGGCTCATCATGGCCAGAAACTGCGACTTGGCAACGTTCGCTGCCTCGATTGCGTCATGTGCATCCTTTTCTCTGGTCACATCATCGAACAGCCATACTCGGCCAATGGTGGCCAAACTGGTGATAGGATACGACCGCACTCGCAAAACACTTCGAGGGTTTGTGAGTTCCCACAACCACTCATGGCACTGATCTGGGTGGCTTACCAAAGAGTTGAAGCACCTGTTAGCACAGGTGTTAATCAAAGTTAGAAGGGTTAATCAGGAGCTGATGATGGTGCGAATTGGACCTCGCAACCATGATGTGCATATGGAACTAATTCAAATCCACTTGGGGTGATTACCGGTATGTGCTGCCCCGATCTTTGCTCCGATCAGCCAATCTTCTCATGCCACTTGCTACTTGCAGTGGATCTGCTTCTCCTGCATTCGGGAGGTCCAATAACACAGCTGCTGCTTCGTTGATCAGGCAGGGTGCCTTCTTGTCGTCCACAAATACCACTGACTGCTCACATACAGTGCAATCCTTGTCAGTGTCATCAAACAATGAAAAACTGGATAAGCTGAATTGAGAAATTTGTAGATGGGATAAAATAATCCTATTATGATTAGATTTGGTCAATCTACTTTTGGGTGCAGCACTAACTTAGGCTGAATATTGTATCTTTCAGATAAACATCAGAAAAACGTAAGGCATATACACAGAAGACTCACCTGCGGCATTCTTTTCATGATAGAGTCAAACCTGCGCCCCATCCGGTCACAACATTGGGCTCGAACACGATTTACAAGTAAGAGGGGGAAAGTTAGGCCGGCATCTGACATCAAATCCTCAGCTACGTCTGGTACTCTGGCAGGGTCTAACCAGAGAGCGAGGCACATACCCTGAGAATTGCTGGTTGAATGCAAGGCACACACAACACAGTGATCAAAGTCATGCAGTTGAATATCCCCACAAATGCATGATACTGGAAATTGGAAAAGTTAGAGACCCAGTCACAACAAATTAGTGTCAATTTCAGTATTAGGCAACTTGAAAAATTCAGTACCACAAGGAAACAAGGATAAGTGGTAGGGCACTTACTCTTCAGCAGCGAATTTTGTAGCAAGATAACGTTTTGGTCGTGATCCCAAGGCTGCAGTGACCACGCTCGGCAGTAGCAATCCCTGCGTGTCAATGACCTACCATGCCCGTCCCAAGACAGCGTTCAGTTATACACGTACAGATACTCGCCAAACACGTTTTCACATATGCCCTAGAGTTTTGTGAGCTTGGTTGGCGAATATCTGATTACAAATGCAGCGATTTTTACAAGAGATTGCATCTAAGAAGACATAATCATGGTTCAGCACTACATAGACCAATAACGAGAGTCAAGAATCACAGTTAAATCAAGGGCTAACTATGTACTTATAATGAAGACCACAAATTCTCTAAAACAACTCTAATGCAAGAAGCGTTTCTTCAGACTATGCTCATGATAGAAAAAGACAAAAAACGTTCGTAGCAACAATACTCGAGCAATCCCTTGGAAAATCTAAGCACACGTGTGCACCTTGAACAAGGAAAAAGATATTTACAAGTGCTTCACATCATTCTGAACTTCGTGAAATGTAAACCTCATTTTATTTCTTTGCAGCAAACATTCACAATGGTTGCACCGCAGACATCCCACAAAGAAACTAAGCATTTAAAATATTCTTGCAATAATATATACAAATCTCTGTGCAAACAAAATAATAGCATCCTACTTATGCATCTGTGAAGAGTCTCGGTTGCCGCACCTCGCAAGTGTTCGTTTTCAGCAGCCCCTTGGATAGCTTGACTGGCACATTGATCAAGTCCTTGGGTACGCACAGAACGGTCTCAAGCAGCCCATGAGACAACAGTCCAGCAATAATCAGATCGCACCGTAATCCAATGGCCGTCATTTGCAGAACAGAATGTGGCAAGTCCAGAAACTCATCCACCTTCTCTGTTTTACTCACTTGACCCACAGACGATACTGCAGGATTCTGGAACAGCAATGAAGCTGCAAGGTCAGCTCCTCCCCTAGTCGATTCAGCAGGAAAATTGATACTATTTGACTCATGGCTACCATCATTATATTTGAATTTCTTCGGAGGAGGAGAGAATGTGGCAGATGTGACATCCCCAGTAAAAGAAGACGGTGCACTATCACCACCCGAATTGGGCTCCATCCTAGTGAATGACTTGAACTCCTTAAAAGACTTTTCCTAGCTTAGAACATGATGTTGATATAGAACCTAATTTTCTTACAGTACTGTCCTACGAAAAAGAGAAACTAGAAAAGAATAAAATTATCCTGAGAGTTGCAAGGTAGCCTATACTAAATTGTGCCACCCGATTAAGAGCTTTGACATAAACTTCCGAACTTCCTACACTCACTGCAACCATAGCCAAGTCTAGAATCATGGATCCTAATAAGATTTCAGTAACCAGTGACGTATCCCTGGAGTTTATATGTCGTTGACAAGATGCCGTCTCAAGACAGGGATAACAACATCTGGTGCACTGAGCTGAGGCAAATGACCCTCGGTTGGCAAGACCTCTACAATAGTCGGACCCCCGAGATTATGATGCATGTACGATGCAACAACAACTGGAACTGCAAGATCTTTGGTACTTTGGAGAATGTGGCAAGGAACTTGAACCTGAGACATGAACCCCCATTCGAATAGAATATAAGATTTAAGTGCTAAAGCTCTTCACCTTTATACTGAAATCGTCAAACCAACAATATTTCAAAATTTCCAGAAAACATGTTGAAGCTACTCGATTGAGGTCAGATTGTCAGGATGGAATGTGCAAATTTATACAAATTATGAGAGAATAGTACCTGGGGTAAAACACTGCGCAAATCGCTTTGGAAAATGGTCTTAGCAACGCTGAAGGCAATATCTGGACGGATATTGAAAAGCGTTCTGCTAAACTCCTGAACTGCCATGGAGTCTATATCCGCACCAAGTGCCAGAGGCGCAAAACCAGACACCCATGCCTTGAAATTCGATTGCATAGCACGAAACAACTGATTGAGATCTTCCTGATCCAGGCCTCCAAAATAATCAACAGCGTTCAGATACCTGCACATGTATACGAGATATGCTCATGAAACCCATCCTTGCTCCCTGGCAACTCACTTTCTAGCATCCATAATAGACATTTCCGCTGCGTTAACTTCGTTTCAAAAACCAGGAAGGGAATTGAATGACATCTGTTTTTCCCTATTTTCTCCCTCGAAATTGAAAACTACTGTTACCTTGGAGAGGCAGAGATCATAATGATTTTGGAAAATATGTGAGGGCGTTCAATTGAGGCCAAGCACCCAACCATGCCAGCGACTGAGTGGCCGATGTAAACACAAGAATCAACCTCCAGCTCATCTAAAATAGCAAGCAAGTCGTCGGCATAACCATACAAGTTGGAGTATCGTTGGACACTGAAATATTCTGGGTTCGTGGTGCCAGCTCCCATACTGTCGAAGAGAATGAGCTTGTAGTCCTCAATGAGGTAAGGTACCACATGTTTCCACACGGACTGGTCAGTGCCAAAGCCATGGCCGAACACAACCAGCTCCTTCCCATCTCCAAGTATTGTCACATTATGAGCCTCAAGAATTGAAGGACTCTGAGACATGTCCCGAATTCTCTAGGATTCCCTTTGACTGTCCACAGAAGGCGGGCGTCCCACCGGGTGCTCTGCAACATGGGCTACCCAACCCAGCTCTACCAATGGTCTGCAAACCATTAAAACCGTTAACAAAGACAATTTGGACAAAGTAGAAACACCATAGAAACTTGGACCGACATCCGCAAACTCCAGGCGACAGAATACTTTCGTTACCTCTGAATCTTACATGAAGCCTCTATGAAAAATTTAATTCTGACGGGGCTAATACCCAATTCTTTGGAACAAAGTCATACGTTACTTGCAGACATGGAAGATTCTAAAATCGTAGTGCAGTGATGCTTGACTGCCACTATATTAGAGATGCATGGAATCTATGCAGGACATGTCTCACGTTCTTCAACGACACAAACTCTGTGTTCTGCACCAAATTAACCCTAATCCGAATCTGCTCAACCCAAACCACGACTGAGTGCTAGGCTAGATTTAACTACACTGTAAATCAAGCTATCCCACAAATCAGTCACAAATCTAAAGTTCGAAGTGGACGAACATCCCAACCCCACCGAAAAACTCTCCGACAACCTCACCGCTGCTACACAAGCGAGAACACTGACCTCAACAAAGAGCCAAAGAATCAGAGTGGGAATCACACCGAGAGGGAAGGGGGACACTTCCACACTCAGTGCAGCATCCTCTACTGCAACAAACCACTAGAACCATCTACCCCATATCCCTGAACTAAAATTAAAAAATAAAATATGAAGAGTCGTGAATCTCGGCCCCTTAGGGCTGGGCATGCATCCTCCGACCACCAATGCCAGGACCCAGTCCGGGCAGGCCTGATCAAAGTGAGGCCTTTCGCAGCTCCCACAATCCAATGCTCCAAATTTCTCCGCGGAACCGTTTTTCCTTTTTTCTCTCTCTCTCTCGATGAAAGGTAGCACATCCGCAAAAGGCCCAACAGTAGAAGGCAACGCTTGCAGGGAACCAAGAATTAAATACTAAAAACCGGCAACAGAAACCATAACCAGTGACCACTTACCACTAACTGTCTCATGTTTGACCGCAACTTGAAGGCTAGTAGCAGGCTGGCAGTCAAGTCCCGACTCGCGCTTGAAGTGCTCCCCTCCCCTCCCCTCCCGTGCACATCCATCCCATCCGTGCACACTGCATAGCAGGCTAGTCACGGCTGCCTGCCACTGGTGACTGGCCAGGGCCCAGGGCCCAGGGGAATGATTGATCAACAAGTGCGGCTGCCTGGGTTCACCACAACAACGTGATGGGAAAAAAAAAGGACAGTCACTGTGCTGCCATGACGCTGACGATGGATGCCAATGGAAATGGATTATGGTACAGTCCCAGACTCCAGTCCACTCCACTCCAGCGAGTAAGTTATAGCAACTCGGGCTGCAACTTACATATGTTTCTCTAAGTTAACTCACTCCCTCCCTCCCTCCCTCCCTCCCTCCAGATGGCCTGACGATGACCCAGGAAGATGGCCTGGAAGAGCCTGGCACCATGGCCTACAACACTTTAGTACACTCTACACTCTACGCTCTACACTCCACCCTGCCCGAGACCAGGAACCTTCGGCACGAGTGGAGTCGGAGGCGTGCCAGCCTGAGCCTTGAGGGGATTTAGGCGTAACATTTCTGGAGTCTGGACCTCGCCTGGAAGGATGATGAGATATTTCATCAAGGAAGCCTAACTTAACTTACTTGCTGTTTGTTTACAAGTCGCTGTTGCAAAGTTGCTGGTGATTCGGTGAACTCGGTTGAAGTTGTTGAGGATTTCCGACTGACTGACTCACTCGTGACTCCCTGGAAGGAAGCAGATGCTTGATCCACAACTTAACTGGTGCTGGGTCCACCCTCCCTCCCTCCTTCAACCTTCCACCTTCCAGCATGCCCT
The DNA here is from genome assembly GCA_014871385.1 of Ceratodon purpureus. Lineage (NCBI taxonomy): Eukaryota > Viridiplantae > Streptophyta > Bryopsida > Pseudoditrichales > Ditrichaceae > Ceratodon > Ceratodon purpureus. Next base: position 17,100,214 of record CM026427.1, read on the forward strand.
GCCAACCTCCCACAGTCCCAGGAATCTATGCCTAATTATTATATACATATATTTAGTGTGTTTCGGTATTATCAGTGCCATCTTTTCATCAATGCTCGTGTGTTCCTGTGTTGTGTCTACACGTCCCCACACCACTTTGCAAAAGTGATCTTTGCTGTATCAGGAAGGTCCGACGAGGGCCCTCAGGGCCGGTTCACACCATGGGCTCCGTTACTTGTGTATTCATGATTTGTTTATTTATTTATTTATTTTCAAACTATGATGACTATGATGACTGTAAAAATATATATTAATTAAATAATTTTTTTCTAGGTTGTTGCATAAAACTTCTTCACATCCTTTTCAGGCCTGGACTGGGACACACAATTCTTACGACTCATGACTTTCCGGCTGCAGTCTGGAAGTTGAAGGCCACAGACTGTGTGATGAGTGATATTCAGAAGGTGGTCCAGCTCTGTCGGAAAAATAACACACCAAAGAAGTGCCGCACCCAGAACTTGGCCAGAGAATAGACACTGCAACACATGTATGTTCATGTCAAGAACATGGGCGGGTGACTTGGATTGACCGGTGTGACTTATCCCTACTGCTACTGTATCTTGAGTTTTGCAAGTTGCAAGTTGCAACCACTCCCAATAACTTAGGGTAGAAGCACCTATAACCAACAACTTAAGGATTTTGAGCCCTTTTTTTGGGGTTATTTTGAGGTGTAATTTTCACGTGTAGAAAAATAGGTTTCTCATAGAACGCGAATTTTTTCAAAATTTTCTTCCCAATATTGAAATAAATACAAATTTTTAAACACAAAAGCACTTCATGACCAAAAACTGATATGTAGACTTTTCCATTGTCACACCTAGTTGGTACCAATTTCCATGTTTTGATTGGTCAGTTTGAATTGAGTGGTCTAACATCCAATTTGCGGTTATGGGGACATCTACAGGTTGGTTGTGGGGTGCTATTGGAAATGGGTGCTTCTACCCTACCACAACTTTATTTACCAGTCCAAAAGGCAGAGGAAATTAGAAAGAAAGGGGCCAGACTAGACTAGTACCAACACCACTTAATTAGCACAACTTCGAAGTTCAAACAAACGTTCAAGTTGCACAGGGAACCACCTCGTTGCCATGGGGTCCATTTTATTATTATTATTATTTGCTTCAAGTTGGCGCTGCACAACAACTTACACTACTGTTACACAATTCATGCGCTGCACTGCACTGCAGAGAACTAGAAGTACAGTACCCGCTCCCAGGGATACGAGAAATCAATGAGCCTGAGTTTCTGATTAATCATCGACTGCCACCGCACCATGCCACCGCTCCTGCATTTCGCAACAACCGCATCAACACCGAGTTCCATTTAAGGTAGAAACACCTATAACCGACAACTTAAAGCAGTTTAGCATATCAAAGCTTGGGTTATCGACAAGGAGATATTTTTGGTTCATAGGAAAATAATGTTCATGAAGAATGAGCATTTTTTCATGAATTATCTCCCAATATTGAAATTTGTACAATTTTTCAAAGTGAAAAGTACTTCCGAACCAATAGCCGATATATACAAATGAGGTACATCTGTTCTTTCATAATCTAGGAATTAGAAGATATCGGCTATTGGTCATGTGTCGACTATAGGTGTGTCAACCTTAGTATCCATCTCCCCAATTTCCGACTTGACTGCTGTCGGGATATATATTACATATGGTCCCAGCAGCTAGTAGTACTGTAGTGATCTGTTTCTGCCCGAGCAGCAATGCAGCAGGGCAACTCCAAACCAGGTCGAAACTCTAAACGGCTATTGATCGATGCCTCTGCCGTGTGTCTCTTTCAACTCAAACTGTGTACAAGCTGACTCCGCTATTACTTTACAAAACCGCTATTAACTTGGTCTGCAAAACTATGGGATCAGCAGAATAAACCGTTTGGCTTCTACTAAACTAGCAACACCCTGCATTGTGCATCAAAATTGGCATCCTTCTCCTTCCAAAACTCAGGAGTAGAGCAACACATGCTTTTGACTTCAAAAGAAATCAAGGATGGATGCGGGGAGTGTACGATAATATCTGATGCTTGTGCCCAAGATCAGCATGATCATAGTGAGTTTCACATAACATTTCTCATAGATTCGGAAATCCATTAGAAAACCTCTCTATGACGCAAGGCAGCGCATGAGCACAGGAACCACCTCGTTAGGGTGGCTCAGATGCGGCAAATGGCCCTCCGTGTTTAGTACGTCCATTGACGCCCACCCACCCAAATTGTGTAGCAAATAGTTCGCCACATCAAATGGTACAGCCATGTCATTCCTGGTTTGAAGGAGGTGAACTGGCACCGTCACCTACACAGCAAAAATTATCACAGAATTCAATTAACGCAACTCACTCGATTAACAACATGACTCTCAAAATGTCCGCTTGAATGCATGATATGCTGAGCTTCACTTCTTCTACAGCAGTCCCAAGTTCTGTGAACATTAGTATCACATCATTATACAACTAGCTCTCGTGGACAGGTGGAATCTCAGCTTGGGATGGGGAAGACAGGCTTTATGTCGTGCTTACCAGTGGCACTGTGGCACGTAAATCGCTCTGAAATATGGTTTTACACACGCTGAGCGCAATGTCAGGTCGCATGGAGTAGAACGTCCTGCTGAACTCTTGCACTGCGCTGCTCTCAAGGTCCGATCCCACTGCCAATGGCCCAAATCCAGTCACCCACGACTTGAAGTTGGATTTCATGTCCCCGTAAAGCTGGTCGAGATCTTTCTGGTCGAAACCCCCATAGTACCCAACATCATTCAAGTATCTGCACACCTCAAATTTGAACCAGCATGTCAAACTCTGTTCGTCCGAAACTCTGAAATGATTTACGCCTGACAAAGAAGATCGAGCACAGCCGAGGAATTCATCTCCTTCATCATAAAATGACAATTGCCCTGAAAAAATTGATGCAAGTACCTAGGTGAAGGTGCCAGCAGGATAAGCTTCTTGAACACGTCCGGACGCTCAACCGAGGCCAAACAGCCAACCATTCCTGATACAGACGCGCCAACAAACACACATCTCTCAATCTCCAACTCGTCCAGTATGGCGAGCAAATCGTCAGCATAGGCGTGAAGGGAAGAGTATCTGCTGAAATTGAAATCGTCGGGATTGGTGGTTCCGGCGCCCATCAAATCATACAGAATGACCTTGAAGTCGTTCACGAGGTATGGCAGGACGTATTTCCACACAGACTGGTCGGAGCCAAACCCATGGCTAAGGACTACATACTGCTCACCATTGCCCGCAATTCTCACATTGTGTGTCGCCAACAAGCTGGAGTTCGCTGAGATGCCAATCATGATGTGAAATTTAGTTGTTTATAACTTTTAGGGACTGCCAAGCTCCCTGTCCTTGATTATCTTCCATTACATCAACACTCATGCAGCAAAAGCAATTACAACTTCATAAATATACGCTCGCAAGAAGGCCTAAATTCAAACTTCGTCACTTGTCGAAAGAAATCCAGCATCCAAACTTCAAGAGTAGAAAGTCTTTGGCAACAGCAACACAACCACTATCAACTGGAAGAAGCTATGAAAACCACACTGTGCAGACTAGTCCAAAACTTTAATTGATCTGCAACAAGGAGAATGTTGTAGTACGGTACCCAGAGACTTTCACTTCACGCCCACAATGCTACCGGATGTTGCTATTAAGGCATTATGAATGCCCATGCGGAGACAGACGCTGAGGACGGCCATCATGCGGGAAAAGGGGTAAGTTTGAAGGCATTACGAAACTCGCCGACGAGGTGGCCCTGACGCACTTGTGCACACCTGTTAGAGGATGCGCAGATGTAGGAACAAAGTGGGCGTTCAGATGATGATCCAAAGGACCAACTTTAGCAGGTGTAGGTGTTTCCAAAAACATGTCCAGCTGATAGGACAGGCAAGTCAAGTCCCCCAACAACAAAAATACCCAGCTACATGTAACAAGGTACTTCCTATTCCTTCAAAGTGTTGTTCGTGCCACTTGCTTCCCAATCCAACGTGGATTGCTTGCTCTAAGAATCAATTACCACAAACTGAGTTTCTGTATGATTGAATACAATGAGAGAAATCAGGACAAATAAAAATCAAATCAATGAGGAAGTATTAACTGTCACTCTGTCGTCCTACTGTCGTTTAAAAACACGGAAGCTCAACTCAGTCAACGAGTCCACGCTGTTGACTCTACAGTTCTAACATGAACCCCACTGCTTCGATTATTAACGAACATCCACTAACGGTGGAGATGAGCTCAACTTCAATCTTGATTTGCTTCCAGTGTTCTAAGGAAATGGTATCGAATACAGTATGTAGAATACAAATCAAGCGGGTCCTTCTCCTATCATGACTCTTCGCTTGCTGTAAAATTCTGTTCCGAAGTTCCAAAGCAAACTATGAACTAGTTAGCAAATATGTGCAGGCCATTAGTGATGGTTGATGGGCCCATAGCATTGCCCTTCAGAAACCAAACAATAGCGTTTAGTGCATTAACTCTTTAGCGTGTTGATGAGCAGCAGAAAGCCAAGGAGCTCACTCAGGACTATGGTGTGAGAACCTTGACTTGCTTTAGCTGTGGTGTAGTCCCCACGTAAAGTGGGATTCACACGAAGTCCTCCATCCAATATGTCTGCGCTCACAAAATGCTTCAAGTTTCCAAAAGAAACCAGATGACTCAAGAAATGTAAAACAATTTCAAACGCCAATACTAGCATGACTGCTAATCATCCTGTGACTTTCGTTACAAGAGGTACTAAAGGATTAATACAACATTGAATACTCTCCTTATCACACCCCAAAAGAGTTGTTGATAACTCGGAGAGTAGACAACCATCAAGTCAAACACGGTACAACTGCAACGACTCGACTCGGTGGGTATAATCTCAAAATTATATTAGAGCCTCTGAAGTAAAAGACCTTGAAGTACAATACCAATCTGAAAGTCTAAATGAGAGAACAATGAAATGCCCACAGTCTAAAACACACTCATAAACACGCACATCAAGCAGTGGTCATGACACGGCTTGACTGGTCCAATGCTTTCGATTTCTAGAATTTTCTATCCTACTCTCTGCCAAAACTAACAATTCCCACCATCCAAACTATAGCTTCTCATCGAAGGAATCTCTCCAGTTCTACCTTCGCCCAATACCTTCGATACTTAGATCTAGGCATGTCTTGAAATTAGCGCTAAAGTAGTACAGATAAATTCCTTCGGTTGTGCAGGCGCAGGCATGATAAGCACATCCATACGGAGCCAGAAGTACAATCAATTCCAATTGCACCATTGATCATACAAAATCGGTAGTGTTCTAGAAATAACTGTGGTGTGTAGCGCAACTCAACTGTGGCAAGTGAAGAGTAGTACCAATCCAAATGTCCTGACTTCTATTCTTGCATCTCAACTTTGCTAGACGTGGAAACCTTAACCTTCGTCTTCTCGGCAAGCTTGGGCAGCGTAAGACCAGGTTCTGATTTCATGACGCCTGGTGCCTTGACTAAATGGATGCCCTGCTCAAGCTCCTTAGCTGCCTCAGCCCTGTTCTTGGCCTTGTTACCCTTCATCCTGTTTAAGCACACATTCAGCAGTTAGAGTTGACTTCTACGAGTTGGCAACATTCAAACTCACCCTACAAAATTTAAAGCTCAAAGACCAGAGACAAGAAGCAGTCTACAGTGGGACATGCTTCCCTACTGGTTAAACTATGTTATAAACCCTAAAGACACTGGAATTGACAAAAAAAACACCAAGAACAGAACCCTGAGAACTCACATAGTCACCTCTGCAAAATTATTTCCACACTAAACCCTACCAACCTAATCCATTACAATGCACATTTTAAAACATGATTCCCAACACAGTACGGTTCCCAGCTTGGACGACGAAAACCCACCTGCTCTCCCAGAACTTAGACTCGCGTTGTACCCGCACTTCCTCAATCTTCTTCATGGCCTTCAGCGTCTGCTCGACCACTTCCCTGTTGTACCTTTCAGGCCTGTTCCGTCTCCTCTCAAACTCAAACGTAGCATCCTGCGTAAGCTCCTTACCATGAAGTTTTCTATACGCCTTTGTCCATTTCACCTTACGAGGATTACGTTTCATCTTAAAATTCTTGTGACATTTCGACCGGCAGAACCTAAATATCTGCACACATCCCGAAATCAACCAACAAGAACACAATCCATGAGTACCATAAACCCTAAACCCTAGAAACCGTCACAAGAACTCAACCCCAAAAACCACAAACACAAAATCTCCAAACATGAATCCACAACAGAGAGCACAAGAGCAGCAGCAGACGCCCACCTTAGCGTCATTTCTGACGAACTGGATGCCGTGGCCGGGGTAGATGGTAGAAGAACAGAACCAGCACTTCTCCAATCTCATTGCTGCAGGCTTTCAATTATTGCATTGGACGAGGTGTCTGCAAAGCTGCGCTTCGAGGACGACGACGATGCTGGTGTCTGAATGTGATCTTCAACTGACTGGTGGCCGTGGCGATGGCGATGGCGATGGCGAGGTCGAGGTCGGGCCTGCCCTGCAGCCAAAGTTGCTTCCTGCAAAGGTTTAGGGTCTGCTTTGAGCAGGAACTCCTGTTTCAGCGCCCACATCCTCTAATCCTGCGTTGGGATCTGGGACCTGGGACCTGGGACCTGGGACCTGGGACATGGGACCTGGGACCTGGACCTGTCCCCGGATGTCAGGACCCCGGGTATCAAGCGGATTTAGGTTACTACAGTAGGAGTTTGGTCAGGTTGTTGGAATCAGGTTCCTGTATTCCACAATATACATATATATACATTCATTGTATGTACTGTAGTATATGCATATTATTTGTGTCCATTGTTATATAAATTAAACTAATTTCCGATTCGGATATACGTTTTGCAGTCTGTGATCTGGAAGGTGCCAAGTTAAAGAATTTCTCTGCTCTGCGAATGAATGACCTTCTGATCCAGTATCTACAGAAGAAGTGTAAATTATCAAGAGTATGCCCATCCACACTAAATAAATGGCAATGGTAAACGCCGGGCTTCAGAATGGGAAAGGTTATGCATACGAGTACTTATTACAGGTAAGCAAAGCAGGTGGAGAACTGAAAAAAATATACTTTAAATCTTGACATAGAAACTAACAAAAGTGGGCATCGCAATCCCCATTCATTAAACGACCACTACACCTCACACTACATTTCACATAACCTTCATATACCTGCTCCAGAGGAGAGCTGACAACTTTTCCATCATTGAGCTTGGAAGACAGCATTCTGCCTTGAGAGCAGGGTGACTATTCTACAATGTAAGCGCCACAGATAGGCCAAACCCTAGCGAACAGACATCATGGTCAAGATGTCTCTTTACAACCAACAATGCACGCTGGCATTCTGCTCCAAAAGTGTAACTAGAGATCTATCCAAGCTACCTATCCAAGTTCTCTTGCTCTCTAAATAGGATGGGCATTGATGTCACCGAAGAGCTCAAGAGTATTCACTAGACCCAACAACAGTATCATGCAAACGCGGGTTCACCTCCACGAGCTTCCTGTTTGATCCTGAATTCTTAAGTACAACCAACATTGTATACAGAGCTACAAGACTTGAAGAAGCGCCATTCACGGACCTCAAATTCCTTCGCAACTGGCACAGGATAGACTCTGTCAACCTGATGATTCTAAGAACACAAAAACCCTTCGCTTATGAAGGGAAGGGAGGGCAACTGAAAAGATAATGGGCCGGCTCTTCGCACATTAGAACCAAAATGATATGACCTAAAGGGCTAGCTTCCCACCATTGCCCTTTGTCCACCACCAAGGCTAGTACCAAACCCAGTTGGGCTGTTCATTATACTGTCCGAGACAACACTACAATAATTCTGGCTGCGAGTTGTGGCAGCTTCCTCCAGGCGCCTCCAAGTCTCCTCTCGCTTCTCATCGATACTCTTGGCTTTAGATTCATCATCTTGAAACTTGCGTTGGCATTCCTGGAAAAGCTCTTGATCCATTTCCAGAAACATCTTCCGAACATTTGACGTTAGACCGTGCACAGCCTGGTTCCAGTGACTCTTTGTGTTCCTCTCTAGAGCAGCAAAGATCAGAGGAAGCACAACATGCCTATTCTGAGCAACCAAACTAACAATGTGGTCGTTGTTCCATAAGAATAGTGCACGCTCTGCAACCTGGTGCAATCAACGAATCATCATCAGCACATGGTGGTATATACATCCACCAAATTTCTAAATGAACGGATCATACAATACATCTCTATCCATACAACGTACATGAAAAGAACTCATACTTGAATACATTAGAAACCGAGTTAGTTAGAGCTTAAGGAAATAATAACAAGGACATGCTGGTATTGATACCAGCCCTGCATGTATTTGTATTATAACCCCATTTGAAGGATTTGGCAAGTATAAAAGCATCTTGGATATGAATTAACAATTCTCACGAACTGAATAGGATATGAAGTTCACCAACACCTACATACTAGAAGAAATATATTTATATATACAGTTAATAGGTTCAAAAGTATGAATTGCCTACACTCCACTCTCCATACTTCGGCATAAAATTACAGAGCAGCGCTTAACTGCAGTAATTCAGTCTCGACCACGGATATTCTGTTCAGCAAATGGATGAAACGCAAAGTTTACCTGAAAATGGTAGCTGTTAAGACAGCGACTGATTTGCCTGAAAAGAGGTACCATACAACGCTGAAATTCTGCACCTTGCGTTGCCTCTAAAACTTCTTCGAGCTCGCCCAGAAACAAAACCTCCTTCTGACTGTTGGTCAGAGGCCAATACTTCACCAGACCCCTAATCACTACATCCGCCAATTTAAAATCCTTCTCCACAAACTGGATTATACAATAGGAGAGCTGCTGGTGATACACAGCGACAGATTTTGGTTTGTGCAAGGGCAATAGAGCTCGGACCAGAAACATCTTGTGTTCCTCCTTTAGAGGTAGAGCAAATCCGTTAATGATGCTTCCCAGAATCTCCAGAAGTTCAGCTATCCCATTATGTTTTTCAGTTTCAAATATAAAACGGTAGAAGATATTATTTATAGCCTTTCGGATGAAGGGACGGTGAACCATAAATTTTCCATAGATCCTATGCAAAATCGTCTTCAAATACTCCCTCTCCCTCGGATCCTCGGAATCAAAGAGGTCCAGTAATCTAACCACAAATGAATGGTCAATGTATCTCTTCGCAAGCTTCGCATCTGTTTCAGAAGATACCACATACCGTAGCAGAAACTCATATACAATTTGCAAATGCGGCCATGCGGGGTCCATGGTGGGTTCCTCCTCATCAGCGTCATAACTTTCAGAGCCGGTGTTCTCATGGTGTGAAGGCGGAAGGCTGCGAAACAGATTCACGACCAACATCCGAGTGATATCCTCAAACAGCGATTCGGTAAACTTCCCTGTCCCTGACGTCACATAATCAACCAACTCCAGTAACGTCTGCCTCTTGATCTCTTTCTCCTTCACATTCTTAGAAAGGTCCGTGAAATCAAACGTGTAACAACACAGGTTCAGCTTCCTTGCGAACAGGAACTGTCTATCCGCACTCGGCACGTCTCTGAAAGACGGCAGAGGCTCGAATTTCCCGTTTGGGAGCTTACTGTCCTTCGGCTTCTGCTCGCTCTGTGCAAGCACGGACGATGCAAGTGCAACCGGTCCCGCTTGCCGCACGATAGGCATGGCCGGATTGCGTGTCCCCATAGGATTCACATTGGGTCTCATGGCTGCTGCCATCGCCGGCGTCGACGCCACAAGCCCAGCTGGTGGTGGTGATGACGAAATTGCGCCATTGCCTCCACTAGCATCAGCATTACCACTGCTCTCCGACTTCGATGGACCCTTCTGGCGCGAAATCGCGCGCTTAAACTTGAACACCATATCTAGTCAGCCCCTTGTATCAACTCTTTCTTTCATCCTCACATCCCCACATCCTCTCTCCCGAGGTAGAGCAAACTCGTGCTCGTCCTAGAAGTGCATTGATTTTGAGTACATAGAAGATCTTCACAAGTGCACCGATTTCTTAACAAAAATATCTTATCCCGCTACACAAATCTTTCGAGGAAGGGACGCGGTCCATTGCTCCATGCCGTTATTAACAGCTAATCTGTATTCGTGTTCCCAACACCTAATCTGCCATTCAACCACCAAAGCGATAGTTAGATTAAATTCTAAGCTCTCAAACAAAGAATCCTCAGTGTCAGAAACAACAGCGATGATGGAGATGAGCTGTGGCAACGCTCGCGTTCAAGGACGACGGACGACTATTGCTATTCTGACATGAAACAATTGAAAAAAGGCATTCTGACATCAATGCCTCCTTTTCACAGAATTTGAGCCGTCGAGCGAAATCGTCACCCGATACAATAATGTCCTTAAAACAAGATCAGCAACATCAATTAAGATGTGTAATCCCAGCAAGAGAGACGTAACATGAACTGAGTATTGTATGTTGCCAAGTGCAAAAGAATTCGAGTATATCGAGGAAACCTACCTGACGGTAGAGGGAAAGCCACATCTAACCCGAAACAGGCTCAAATCAACATCTAACTCGACTCATATTGCCTAGAAAAGCATCTTTAACGTGCGGCGATCCCAAAAACATGGCATTTCCCGCACGTACTCTCTCCTCTACACGAGAAAACCTACATGTTTTGATGATTGGTGTACATGTCTTCGCCTTCGCCACACGAGCAAGACCATGTAGATAAGTGCTACACTGGATCCGAAAAACTTAGAGAATCGAGAAACCCCTATGCTGATGCATCTACCGGCATATATCACCATCTAATTCAATGTAACCAACTAAACCACAAGCTCGCGCATATCCCTCGCGCCAATGTAAACAAACATCGGCCAAGCCAGTTAGGGCGAAACTCACGTCAAGCGCTCCAAAGCACCACTACCTCGAACTCCGTGCACAATTGCAAGTGACAAAGCGGCCGCCGTTTCCGATCTGCACTAGAAACTTGAGCCGCAATCGCTGGCAGGGGTTTAAGCTTCGAATCCCACATTGAAACATCCCCAAAACCCTAACTGCGACGCTCTACCGAAAAACACTAGATCAGAAAACCTTCCATCGTTCCCCTCCACACACTTCGTCACACTCCTAACCGCACGCACAAAACCGCTATCATCGCCACTTAAACCGCAACCACGCATCTCGAAACGCTACACTCCCGCAATCCTCAAAGTCACAGCTCCATCAGCATACACACACCCACTTCAACAAAATTTCTACCACTCTCAATCTCAAACCTCCATCCACTCTCCAAAACTAACAATCCCAAGTACGCCAAACGACAATCCTGAAATCTCCGAATCCAAATTGAGTGAGTTCAGTGTCGTCACATAACAAACTTACGAGATCCGATGATGCGGTTCCACTTCTAGGTTGTAGAACCGCAATGATGCGCCCGTCCCAGCCAGCCCGCCGCCCAGGAATCTCCTGCCCTTCCGGCGACGAGATGCGATGAGATGCAAGTCGCACCAGCAGGCACTCCGATCGAAACCTAGAGGAGGAAGTGCATGGCACCGGGAAGGAGGACGAAGACGGAGCGGAGGGAGTGCAGGCGCTACAAACCTAGCAAGTTACTGGCACGTGTGGAGGCCGGGCACAAGGGAATCGAGCTCAGACAGGCAGCAAATCCTGCGCAGTGCAGTGCAGTGCAGTTGGCAGTGCGGAGGGAGGGAGGGATACCCGCACTGCACTGCGCGAGTATCGCCTGGGTGTTGCGGTGGTATTGCGGGTGTATTGCGCAGATATGAGCCCTCTGAGGCTGGAGGGGCGTCGACGTCCCGCAGCCGAGTCATGTGGGGAAGGCAGCATCGTCGGATATGGATTTAGCATGGGACCAGCCCTTTTTGGCCGGGGCCCGGACTCCGGACTCCGGAGCGGAGGGGCCCCGCCCCTCTCCTCTCCTCTCCTCTCCTCTCCTCTGCATGCGTTGGCTCTCTGCTGGCATGCGCTAACTTATTCGCTGTCCTGTAAAATTTGCCAAACCTTGACAACATCATCATCATCATCATCATCATGATCATGTTAACTTAGTTATAAGCGCGACTCTGTTAATTCCCTCCCTCCCTGTTTCTGGTTTCTAGCATGTGCATATATGCATGGACTCTCTCAGGTGACACGACCTCGATCATCCCGTAAGTACGTCTGTTTACTTGTTCCATCATATATGGTTCAATTCCTGTCATATATTGGGTCGGCCTGTCACAAGTACGTAACAGGGTTGTTGTTCGTTCGTTCGTTCGTAATTCCAAGTTACGTTCCAACTTCCAACCTCATGCACAAGTAATTAGTGGTGTACATTGCGATGATGAGTTTTTTTTTTTTTCTTTCTTGTCGAAGCTCCATCTACCTTTGCAAAAGTGGCCGGAAACACAGATGCACTAACTTTCTGGTTATGCAGGCAGGCAGGCAGGCAGGCAGGGCTCGGTCGGGAGTAGAGTGGACATGGTCTGTACGTATAATTATATATGGCCTTGGTGACATTACGTCTGTTGTGGTGCATGTGGGATGATGTCGAATTTAAATCTTTGCCCCGGTTGGAGGGGCGGTGGTTGCTCCATGGCCGCAATTGGATTGCAACTGAACTAAAACGGATGGTTCTCTAAATTCTCTCGCAGGCTGACTCACACCTTCTTCTTTCTTTAGGATAAAGTCTATATCCGAAGCTATGGTGAGGTTTTTTACTTACCATGCAATGATGGAGAATGTAGATTTCAACAATGATATATAATTCCGTCAGTTTGTTTTAGAAATTTTCCAGATGCAGTACTTCACTGATCGCTGGAGGTGAAGTGGATTTGCGTCACTCTTAGCATCAGACTGACTGTCAAAGACATGGATTTACATCGACATCATATCAGTCAGGTGGCCCCTGAGCCTCCCCCGGCGCGGCCGGGGAGGCCCGGCCTCCGGCGGGGCCGAGGACGGCCCCATGGCCTCCTCTGTGCCCTGCGTTGGCTGGGGTTCTTTCTCTCTTTTGTCGCGTCTGTCTTGTGTCTGTCCGGTCGTTGCCCGTTGATCAGGCCACTTGTGGCTGATCGGGTGTGTAAGGTACAATGCTCTTAAACCGTCCGGCACCCCAAAACCAACCAGTAGATTTCCCAAAACCAATCAGGCCTAATTCCTAGATTTTAGAAAACAGATGTACCTCATTTGTACATTTGAGTAAGTGGACGGTTTAAGGTCATGTACACTTTTGACTTCAGAAATTTCTAGCAAATTCAGCTTTTGCTATTTAATTGTGGAAATTTTTGCACTCACTCTCCCTCCTGTTTCCACATCCAAGAAAAATTTCAAATAATAGACACGAAGTCGACAACAATGCTCAATCGCTTATTCGGACGGTTTAAGAGCATTGTACCTTACTCTGTCTTTTTGCAATGAAACCTGTTTCATTTGTTCCACAAAAAAAAAATATCAGTCAGGTGGATTAGGTTACATTGTCATATATGCGAAGGTATAAATATAGCTAATTCATAGCTCTGGTCGTGTGCACGGTGCAGTTACATCGTCACCATGTCAGAGGGATCGTGCAGAGATGCCTTGTTGTTGGTTAGAGCAGAGAGTGGAAAAGTCGGAGCTCGATATATAGTAAAGAAGCTGGAGCTTGCCTGCCTGGAAATGCAGAGTTACCAGAAATATATTCGGAAGCTAGCGCCGATCGACCTATTCGGAATTTCTGACCAAGTGAAGGAAAAGGTCTGTTTGTTCGTGTAGTTTATGGTTCAAACACTGCGAAATATACAGGAATTATATATATTTCAGATCCCGCACTTAGAGGCGATGGACTGAGTCTGGCGAAAGTGTTAAAATGCTCAAAGAAGCTAAAATCGAGTACACAGTAGTATGGATGGATGCGTCGCATGCGCCATGCAGTGGAAGCTAGACTAGCTACGTCAAGCATATGTGTCAATTAAGCAGTTAAGTGGATACGTACATGCAACACAATGTCCGGCACATACATAATTACACCTTCCAGCGCCAGAGGCCGCTGAAGGATTCAAAAGTCCGATCGAACTCACTCGCATGCATCAGATCGAGAGGAAATCATCTCCACACGCCGATCGACTCACTCACTCGCTGTTGTATCTGCTGCCAATGTCAGAGATCTAAAAAAAACGTAGCCAAGACACAGGCCCCAAGCCCCAATCCCACAATGTACCTCAGATTTGAAAGCTGGTCCTGACTAATTCCACAACCATTCCGCTGCAACTGATCGATCTGCAACTGGGACTGGTCACTGCATTGCAATAATCATATATGTTTATTAGAACGTCTAACTTGAAATTGGCAGAGAACGCCTTAATTTCTCATCTCTCGTCCCCGGGGCCACAACTTCGAATCCAGCTCTGTCCAAGCCATAGATTTAATGCACACATGCCACAAGCTTTGTATATTATTCTCTTCCAAACCAGGACCTGGAAAATTGGAATGCAAATTGTTTAGTGCTAAGTTAGAGACTGAATGAATACCACTACACGACGACGCCGCTGCTTGTGAAGCCAAGCTAGCTGCCAGTGAGTGCCACTGGCCCTGTTGCTGTTGCTTATATGCTAGGAGTACATCAATATCCTTATATGGTTTCGACATCTCTCTCACCATTGATATATCAAATGTCAAATGTTCTCTAAGTTACATCTCGAGGATGAGTATCTACGTTCTGATGATGTTTGGATAGGTGCGCTGTGGCGGAGATGTGGCCCAGAGCCAACATCTCAGTGGATAGAGGATTGGGTTGAAGCCCGCTGCCCTTGTGCTCGACCCTTGCCCTGGTTGAAGGCAGGCAGGCAGGCAGGCAGGGTTTAACTCACGCTGTGACTGGCGTTGAGAGTTTCGGAACTTGGCTGATTCTGTCAAGGGAAGTAGTTTTGGCAGAATTGGGACTACTAGGTTTGGAGTTTTTATTTCTGCTGACTGCGCTCGTCCTGTAGCTTAGCCTCTGTCTCCGACAGTTTTTTGTCACTGGTAGTAGTTGCAGGATACTTGTGTAGAAATTCAGCTGTCAGTGGGTTTTCCCTGAGGCGGTAGGGTTTATCGAAGTTGCAACGACGATGGTAGGCGTGGCGAGCAGTACCAAAGCAAGAGATTCATCGAGGGTTCGCCGGAAGGAATTCTGTCTCCATTTCTGCAAAAATTCACAGCTGGGCGCTCTGTGATTGATTAGCTCAGATAAATTAGGTTTTCAGGGTTTAAGAACAGGCGGGTGGGTGGGTGTGCAAACCCGCAATGGCAGCAGCGTGCAGGTTCGGCCTGTTGCACGGCGAGAACAACCTCGCACTAACCGGCAGCACGATGCATAGGAATTTGAGCTCAATCGGGAGCCTCAGTGGGATAATGTGGAATTCGAAGCTGCCGGGTACTACCGGCGTTGCGAAGCGCGGCATATTCAGTATCACGACGACGAGCCAGGTGAGGAGCTACGGAAGCAATTCTCGAGATGAGGCGGCGAGGGCCCCTTCTTCCTCGTCAGTGACGCAGAAAGGCAGGTACACGCGGGGGTTAAATGTGAAAGACGAGGAGAGGCCCAGCAGAAGCCGCATCACGGTGCCGCAGATGACTCGAACGGGCCGGAGCGAGACGCTGACGAAATACTACGCAACGTGCGCGCCGGGGCTGGAGAAGGTGCTGGCAGCGGAGCTTTCTTCTCCCCTCATCAGCGCACAGGAGGTGGAAGAAGGGTCGGCGGGTGTTTCCTTTGTTGGAACGAAAGTGACCGGGTACAAGGCCAACCTGTGGCTGCGCACGGCAGTTCGTGTGCTCGTGCAGCTCGCCGCCGGGCCTCTGCCCCTCGGCCGCGGCCAGTACGACCCCGTCTACATGTTCGTCAGAGAAGCAGTCGATTGGCCTTCTCTCCTTGTTGACGAGAGCTCAGGTACTTGTACGATTCTTTGAGCACTCTCATTTCTGCAGGTATTTTCTGATGGAGTTTGAATTATGCGTTCATGGGTGCAATGATGAAGCGTCAGCAAGGCTGAAGCAACTGGAATTCGTAGAAAGGTCTTCTCACTCACTTCATCGCTGAGATCATACAGTGAGACTGATAGCATTTAACAGCTGAAGTACCAGGAGTACCGAACCGTTGAACATGTGATGATCCTGCATGATTTGCCGTTTGAGCACATTGCGCGAATTGCTGCAGTCATTAAGTTGGACGATACTCGCATGTGTGAATCCCTCTGTTGGTAGTTCTCCTCGCTGATTTGCGGTAGTGTTCTGGTTTGTTTGATGTGATGTAGAGCAATATGGGCGTAGAGAGAGCTCTGGAGATAGAGAGGATGTGCTGCCGAGTTCACGAGCTCGGCCTGCAACGCGTGCATCTCCACAGGGCTACAAGTTCAGGAACTTCGTGGTTCAGAGCAGGGTGTGGAGCTGCACTGACATCTCCAGCTCCGAATTCGCTACCCTGAGGGCCAAGGATGCAATCTGCGATTCTGTTCGGGACGCGTGCGGGGGCAACCGGCCTGAGCCACCAGAGAAGGGAGTCGTGGTGGACGTGCCTTTGTTTCTTTCCTTGTACAGAGACACGGCCGTTTTGTACAGAGATTTGAGTGGGGTCAGCCTACACAAGCGTGGGTATCGGGACGTCATGCATAAGGCCAGCTTGAACGAAGGGATTGCTGCTGCGTGCTTGACCATTACGGGCTGGAACCCGGCCGTAGCTGGATTTGGTGATGCCAACAAGAATGCATTACAGAAAGAGCGTGTTCTGCTGGATCCCATGTGCGGGTCGGGGACGTTTTTGATTGAGGCTGCTCTTATGGCCAGCAACTTTGCCCCTGGATTGCTTCGTCGGCAATGGCCTTTTCAAGTAAGCTCGAACACCAATTCCTAAATTCAAATCCGTGCACTAGATTTAGGCTATTTTAATACCGCTTGTTGGTCATGCGAGATGAATAAATTGCAGTTACTGGCGGGTCGTTTCGAAGTATAATCCATCTTATGTCTAGTTTCACTGTATCCAGTACATTGTCCCCAAACAGTGAAAGGTTGCCAGCTATCTTCTGTCGGGAACGAGGTTCTGTTTAGGATGAAGTCAAAGAGAATGTTACGCAAAAATTGACCCGCGTAACTTTGGTCTTGCTTCCAGGCATGGCATGATTTTGATCAGAGCGCATGGAAGCAGTGCAAGGATGCGGCATTATCAGCGCAGCTTTCATCAGTACCTGGAGTGAGGTTACTTGGAAATGACATCCACGAGGGGGCCCTCTCATTGTGCAAGAAAGATGCCAAGACCGCCGGCGTGCTCCATCTGCTCGAGCTCAGTTGTGAAGATTGCCAGAATTATGAGCCCCCTGTCGTCCCCTCTCTTGTGGTCACCAATCCTCCTTGGGGGACACGCCTCACCGATGAATTCAGGTAATGAACTCACCTCCTCTGCCCAGTGTCGCAACGTCCTAAAGCTTGAATATAGAGAGTGCTTGCACTGCTGCAGAAACGTTGCGGCATTTGCAGTCCTGGCCAAGGTCTTAATAGGCTCATGACTTTGGTGGATGTCTGTGCAGTGATGGAGAGAGTGAATGGCTACACGCGACATGGCAATCGCTGGGCCGGTTCCTAAAAGAGCACTGTAGTTTAGCAGATGTGTATGTATTGAGTGGAAATGCCGAGGTGACCCGTGCAATGCACATGCGAGCAGACAAGAAGTGGCCTGTAACTGTAGGTGGGCAGGAGCGCAAGCTTCTCCACTACCATGTGTTACCTCCCAAGGCACGATCAGAGCCGATCCGTCAGTAGACCAGCTGCATTGTGAGCCAGATCAAGGAACAATAGTATTTCAAACATTTTCAACAATTATTTGCTGAAACAACATTGGCAGCCATTGGTATCCAAAGACACTTGTGAAACATTGATGTTTTTCTTCTTCCCACAACTTCTCAATTTTGTTTATTCCATACCACGGCTTCTGAAGAATGTACCTTGCCTAAGATATAAACTTCCAAAATTTGATAAAAACACAGGCTTGTTAACTGCCAGTAACGATATTAGTTGAATCGAATTCAATATTACATTTACATGGAACTTGCACAAGGAAAAGCTTGTTAAAATCATTATTGTTGTTCCAAGCACTGAAGTGTATAATGGTACTTTTTTTAAAAGTACATGTTATATATGTGAATTTTGATCTTTGACTCAAAAAATATTCAAGAAACATTGCTATGACATAGATTTTTAAAGTGAATTCAAGCAATTTATCCAAATAAATGATGAAAAGAAAATATTGAATTTCTTTATGAAGTAACTATTTAATTGTTTTCATATGATCCCCACCACTTAGAAATGATTATTGTTGTGAATAATAAATTAATTTTTCATTTCAACCCTCATTATAGTTCTGTCCTCAACAAAACAAAAGAGTGCCATTTTATGTGAGGTTTACAACTCATCCAGTTTAATTCTGAAAAAATCCCATTCGTGAAACATGACAACTAGAATTTTTCTCGTGATTACTCACGAATCCAAAGAGCTGATCCATAAATTACAAGCTCAAAAACAGAGGAAGAATCCTCTAGTGTACTGTACATATGAATCCAAGGCTGCCCTCTCCCTCTCCCTCTCCCTCTCCCTCTCCCTCTCCCTCTCCCTCTCCCTCTCCCTCTCCCTCTCCCTCTCCCTCTCCCTCTCCCTCTCCCTCTCCCTCTCCCTCTCCCTCTCTATTTACAGTACATTGCCGCACTCTAACCTTAACTGCAAACCAAATGTGCAATCAGCTAGAACCTCATACTCCTAATTTTACTACAAAAGGAGTCCAATTTAATGCCTCTACCAAAATCTCATCCAACGCTGGAATAGATCTAGCTGCATATATTCCAGTAATTGAATGGAGCACTCTGCATTGCAAATCTGCATGGGCACCAGAGCTGAATCCAGCTCTGTGAATCACACTCACCCTCGTCGTGGTAACCATGGCAGTGAATCTGTTGCAGCTTTTCATTCTTGTCTCCGACTACGGGCATGCCCTCGGTGACGCAGATTTCTTCATGTAGAACCTTTCGTCTCTGCAAGTGCTGGTGGCGCTTGTTGTAAGAAAGTATAATCATGATATGCTTTGTTTCAGGCTTATAAGTTGTATGATCTGCCCCGGAGAATAGTCATGATGACGAAAGGCAGCGCAGCAGCGCAGGTATCACTACGTTCGGGTCGCTCAAGTGGGGCAAGTGGCCCTCCGTGTTCAGAATCTCCATCGTCGTCCAGCCGCCCAAGTGTCGAAGCATGTAGTCCG
The DNA here is from genome assembly GCA_014871385.1 of Ceratodon purpureus. Lineage (NCBI taxonomy): Eukaryota > Viridiplantae > Streptophyta > Bryopsida > Pseudoditrichales > Ditrichaceae > Ceratodon > Ceratodon purpureus. Next base: position 17,119,509 of record CM026427.1, read on the forward strand.
CCACATCAAAGGGTACCGCCATGTCTTTGGTGGTTTGAAGGAGGTGAACTGGCACCGTTACCTACACAGCAGGAATGTTCACGGCGTTTAATTCTCGACGCTCCTTCATTCAATGAAACGTTTTCGTTGAACTCATAAATACTTTTCACAGAGATGAAATTATTTCGAAGAAAATACATAAGGTCATGATGTGGCTGAACCTGTAATGGTTTGGATTCGTGCTTACCAGGGGCAAGGTAGCGCGCAAGTCGCTCTGGAAGATGGTTTTGCTCACGCTGAGCGCAATATCTGGCCGCATAGAGTAGAACGTCCCGCTGAACTCTTGCACGGCTGAGCTCTCGAGGCCTGATCCCACTGCCAATGGCCCAAATCCAGTCACCCACGACTTAAAGTTGGATTTCATATCCCCGTAGAGTTGGTCGAGATCTTCCTGGTTGAATCCTCCGTAGTATCCTACGTCGTTCAAGTATCTGCGCACCGCAATCCCATCGAATATGTCAGTACTCCCTGTTCGCCCTAAACAGTCAAAACATGAACACCTCATCGACTAGGGCTGATTTGCTTTCGAAGAACCAGAGGCACAACAATAGACTTGTGAACTGTTGCAAGTAGTACCTGGGCGACGATGCCAACAGAACAAGCTTCTTGAACACTTCGGGGCGCTCAATCGAGGCCAGGCACCCGACCATTCCAGAGACAGATGCGCCAACGTACACGCAGCTCTCGATCTCCAACTCGTCCAATATGGCGAGCAAATCGTCTGCGTAGGCGTGAAGGGAGGAGTATCTGTTGAAACTAAAGTCGTCGGGGTTGGTAGTCCCGGCGCCCATTAAATCGTAAAGAATGACTTTGTAGTCGTTCACGAGATATGGCAGGACGTATTTCCACACGCTCTGGTCAGAGCCAAAGCCATGACTAAGGACCACATACTGGTCACCGTTGCCCACGATCGTCACATTGTGGCTGGCCAACAAGCTTGAGCTAGAAGGAATCATCTTGCAAAACTATTGAACTACGAAGTTTACAAGCCTCCTACAGCTAGCTTGGAGTACGTTAATCGCGAATGGTGCTGTTCTCCTTCTCTCTTTCTCCCTCTTTGCATCACCGATCTGCCATGTGTGCGAATCAATTTATAAAATCTTGCCAGCAAAATCCGGTTCTAATGAATATTTTCAAGTGGTCTAGGAGACCGAAGAGCGCATTTGTGCTAAAACGGTTCCTCGTGAAAAACCTTTAAAGTTGATTTTGAATTATAAACCTGCATTCCAATCCAAAACGAAGTGAGACAAATTTTCTTCCAAATAACTGGTTTCATAACTCATCATTCAGCAGTAGTCTTCCAAATTCAATATACCAGAATACCCTCGCCACTCAGATTACACTACAGAATCCTATCGAAAGCCGAACATTCACATTATCTCCATTGCGAATCACAGACCCACACTTAAATATGCGAACTAATATCTAATGGAAAGTTTGATCACGGCGTAAATCCGAGGACCTACAACCCAATGCACCAGTTCGAACTCAAACACAAACCAATTATAACACACGGCAGATTCTTCCAAAGACAACAAATCCGTACTAATCTGATCAACATTAAATGTGCGCAGTGCAATGGAAAGAGGCAATAGCAGTTAGTCATCCAAGCACACCTGAAAAAATCTGTCGTAGAGAAAAAAATCCAACAAAAACTGTCACCTCAAGCACGCTGAATAAATCATCCCTACTGATAGAGAATGTCTGTTCAACTCAGAATGAGCTGCGGACTCTAAGTTGGTAACGGTGTGGGGGTGAGTATAGAAAGATGGGTACGCACGGACAGTTGAGAGGATTGAAGAGAGAGGTGCGAGCACACAGTAAGTTAGACTAGTACTTGAATTAAGTTCGTTTGCAGTGGAAGGCAAGCGAGCACATGACAAGTGACGGGTCTGAGCATGCGTGACCATATAGTACGGGCCAAGTGGGAGCCCAACGCCACTCACCGACGTCGGATGGAACTGTTCCAAGCTAGTGGCTCCGCTAATGAGGGCTCCCAGTGGGGTGCAGTAACCAGTTGTAGTGTCTCTTTGTTGCAGTTGATCAATGGCCCCCAACTTCCGAGGCCCAAGTTCCTACTCATCATCCACCAGGCGTCTGTTTTATCCGCCTCAACAGTGGTGTGACCTCGCAGTCCATGTCCCACCATGCCCTTGGCTTGCAGACCTCGGTCCATGATCCTTCCACACCCTTACTAACTTGACAAGTAGCATTACAGAAGGGTGACTGTCTAAAGCATGATTTGTTTTAGGATATATGTTTACATTTGTAAAGGCTAATTCAAATGACTTCTGCCAGGCAAACCATTCGCAAATTTATGATTCGCAAAGACCCCACCCATATTTTTGGACTTCATCTGTATTGTAATTGATCTGTAAAAGAAGTTGAGTTGAAGCTGCATCTCTGTGTTGGCAAATAAACAATTCGAGTTCTAGTAAAGTGAAATGTATTTCCACTCAAAAGGAAGATCGGCCACAAAAGCACTTTGTGAATAAAATAGCCTTCATTTTAAATCTAAGATAGATCAAAATTCAGGCTTTCTGTAGTTTTTTCTTAAGAAACAACTTCGGCCCCACAAAGTTTGAGCTAGGATGAAGAGATTGCTTAGAAGAAAATATAAGCAAAAATAGTGAAAAATTGACTTGTTGAAGAATCGACTGGTTGAGGTAAAGCAGATGAAATTTGATGGTGCTTATTAGATTTCTATGGCTGCAGAATTTTATCGGTAAGTTGGAATCTCATGGTAGTTTGAAACGACAACAGTGATTACTTACAAGTCACAAAATGGATATGCACGATAATAATTTATGTGACTACTCGAATAGATTAAATCATGTCTAGGTCTGATATCAAAATGAGGAGTCAACGATGCATGCATTGTTCAATTGTTATCTATTCTGCCACCTTTCCACTCAAAAGTGGCATCGAATATATAAAAAGCTTGTTTCCATTCCCACTCGGCAACGAACTGCTTCCATGCCTGCAGCCTGCAGGACCATGATGTCACAAAGCAACACAGTCTGTTAATTGAGTCATACATCTCGAAGTAAAATATACAAAAACATAGATTATATACAAAAACATAGATTTAAGGTTAAGTCTCCAACTCGCAGCGTACAATATACAAATCTCTAGCTTGAGAAAAGTTTGGAAACTCTGAAAATTTCCGCGACTAGCTTTTGTATCAGCTCTGAACTGGTCTTAAGAGCTCTACACAATTCTTTTTGCCAAGTCAGCAAAGTTCAGGTAAAAAAAAACATCTAATACGTTTTGAAAGACCGTAGAGATGTCCGAAATAAATTCAATGTACAGTACCCAATATGGTGAAATTATTAACCAAGGTACTCATGCCACTTGGTTAACCCGGTCTAGCCCCTGGCAACGAACAATGAATACTCTCGAGAACACAGAAGGGAGGGACACTTGATGGAGTTCCGATTCACTTGAAAAGCAGAGTTGGGCCAAGTTGCCTGTTTGGGACCCAGGAAGTTTTGTCAAAAAACTTGGATTTGTTGAGTGTGAGCCTGGAAGTTTGGAGTTCTGAAATCCAGCAGACAACCAACCCGAGGGAGGGAGGGAGGGAGGGAGGGAGGGTGCAAGGTCACACAGGTGTAACTTATGCAAGCGAGGGAGCCTAGGGTTAGGGTGCCGAGCCTGGAGGAAGCTTCCACGGCTCCAACATGAGAGTGATTTTCTAAGATGACGACTCGTGTGCAGGTGTCACACAATTACTTACAATCGTGTCATCACAGAATTCAAAGAAAGCATTGCTTCGTATAAATGCAAATTCAGTCACAATTTCCGAATTCTCTTCAGTTTCCAAAAGCTTACAATCGAGGGTGCATTGAATGCTCTACTCAACTGAAAATTACCAAATTAAATTGAAAACAACAATGAAATGAATAAATTTACACCTTGTTGACAAATCGATTACAATCTTTTATAAACAAGTACGGAAGAAGCTTAAAACTCTTCCAACATACAAAATTGTCGTGGTTACAACATGCCGTGAGGTAACCAACTAAAAATCTATAGGTTCCATCTGAACTCAAACGTTTCCCCCAAAAGGTGATCTAAACCAGAAATATACACTCCTGAATCAGCTAACATCTCCACTTTCAGATCTATCAACTCTTTATTGAGGTAAAAAGAAGTTGGTTTGTCCTTCACTCCCAACAACACCAAATTATCTATAATCCAACCTTCTTTGAGAGCATACTCCCCATTTTTCACCTTGGATTTTAAAAGTCCATTTCCACCTTCAAAGTCAGCTTTGAAAGTGACCAAACTAGACTTGTTAACTTGTAAATCCATATCAATATCATCTCCGCTATCCAAAAAAATATAACCACTCGCACTACTCAATAATGAATCACTTGGGAAAGAAACCACTAAGGTAAATGGAGTTTTTCGCACCTCAAAAGATGTCATTCCACTATCTTGTAATGTGATGATTGAACCTTCATGAACATGCACATTAATTGAATCCCATGGAGCATCTAATGTAAAGTTTTCTCCTTTACTAACCACTTTAGACCAATCAAACATATTGTACCAAGTACCCTTGGGAAAATATGCTTCAATTGAAGTGGTATTTGCAGTAACCACAGGAGACACCAAGATGTTATTACCAATTAAAAATTGATAACTCACATCCAAAGTGTTAGAATCCAATGGAAACGCAAAAAACAAAGGCCTTACAATAGGATAACCATTCTTGTGAGCTTCATAATTCAAAGTGTAGAAGTAAGGAAGTAATCGATACCTCAAACCCAAAGCTTTTTGAGCAGAAACAGTGACAGATTTCCAAAGATAAAGCTCCTTTGGTTGGTTGTTAATATTGTTGTGAGCTCGAGAAAATGGATGAAAAGCTCCAACTTGAATCCATCGATTACAAGTGTCTTCTGTGGTTTCATCATTAAACCCACAAATATCTGCTCCAATCATTGGTATTCCAAGTATACCCGAGTTCAATACGGTCACAATAGAATACGCAAGGTCATTGAAAGTAGCTCCATTATCTCCTGTCCAATGTGCCGTATGTGCCCCTGAACCAATAAATGTAGATCGAGAAAGAACAAAAGGTCTCTTGTTGCGCACCGATGTCATTGCTTTATTGGTAGCAATTGATTCAGCAAGGCCATAAAGATTATGAGCATCATACTCAAGTGTACCATCATAATGTTTCACTGTCATTGCTGCAGTTCTATAACCAAGGCCTTCATAAGCTCCAACATGATTGATCTTGAAGGCAGGTACATCATACTTAGTATGATTGAACTCATCAGGACATTCTAAATAACAGCTTGTAAGATCATCAATAACTGTTCCATTGAAAGTACATGATGTACCTGTACAAAAGTTGGCCAATTCATTCATATCAATCCACATTCCATCAAAAGGAATTTGGTCATGAAAAAGTTGAGTCTCTTTTATCCACCATTCAGTTGAATTTGGATGAAAAAAGTCTGGAAAATAAACAGGTCCAGGCCAAACTTGACCAAGATAATTATCTCCATTCTGCTTCTTCAAATAAATGTCAGCTTCCAATCCACGTAGATATGTACCATAATCTTTATAAGCAGTAGCAATTCCTGAAAAATAAATTGGAATAGCATAATTAATCGAGCAAAATGAAACACATATTAAGATTATCATTCTAAAATGAAATGATTTGAAATTAAACATTAAATATTATACATAAATATCAAAAAACTTACCGGGGTCAACAATGATGACATATTGCTGTTGATTTGCGTGCAACTCATCAACAAATGACCGTAATTCCTTCAGTGGAAATCTCACTGGATCAGCTGTAAAGTCTTTATACTTTTCCATGTAATCAATATCATTCCACATTGTATCCAAAGGTATCTTTGCTTTCTTATAATTCTCCACCACATTTCTAGTCATAGATATATTTCTATAACCCCATCTACATTGATGAAATCCTGCCATAACAACATCGTTCAAAATTAAATTCAAGTTAAAATAAATAAAAAAAAAAAAAAAAACATATATAGATTAAAATTCAATCAAATAAGTTGAAACATGAAATTTAAAAATCTTACCAAATGACCAGTAAGGTTGAGGAGCAGGCCGCCCAACAAGTTGAGTAAATTGATCAACAACATCCAAAGGAGTTGGACCGGGAAAGAAATGTCAAAAACACCTCCAAGCACCTTGTATGTCAAAGATTCTTTGTTGTAGGTGATGTCCATACCGTTACTGTTGAGAAGCAGAACACCGTGAGAAAGTCCACCTTCACGAACATCAAGATAGAATGGATAAGAACCATATAAATCCATATCTAGATTTATGGAACCAATATCAGTTGCCCACAAAGTATAAGTGTGATTCGTCTTGAGCTTCAGTCCATCAGGCCTTGTACTTTCACCCAGACCATATAAAGATGCTCCTGCAGGTAACTGAGTAGAAATCTCCAGATACTGATCCTTGAATACAAGTGAATTGAACAATAATTCATCATTTGCAGCACTGGTCATAGGAGGTGTTGAGTTGAACAAAACATCTCCAGTCGATATTCGAGTAACAGCAAATCCAAACGGCTTCCTTGTGTAAGAAACAGCTAATTCATGAATTTTAGCATCCTTCAATTTAGAATCAATTTTTTGACGAGGAATAAGAGTATGAGGCACCTCCCACCGAGAATTCGAGAAGTCTGAAAGGTATACCCGTAGTCTGGTACTTTTTTCAACCCTGAACAACCGTTAAGTGTAAGAAATAAAAAAAAAAAAGTCAGATGATATACCCTGTAAAATCAGCACAGTTAAATGAAATAAAAAATATCATTCCAACACAAGAAAAAACACACAAAAATCAAATGAATGAATGATCGAATGAGTACCTGACTACAAGATGCAAAGGATTGATATCAGCACCATAAGTATTGTTTCCAGAGTCCGAAACAAAATGCAAAGTTGCCTCAAAACCCTGCTTATGGTCATACTCTTTCACATTGCCCAACTCGTGCATACCACGGCCCCGGTGCAAAAAAGGCTCGTTGAATCTGATGCCAGCATTCGCTTCAGGTAGCCCTCCCAAAAGCACCAAGCATGCTCCTAAAAGAACCAGAGCAAACAAGCTCTTTCCACCAGCCATGATTGATGTCTACAACCAACAAATACAAAGAACCAAGTCACATCATCGAACCACTTGCAAGATTTTATCAACAAAATCTCTCAAGATTCACAGACTCCCAGACTCCGCAGTGAACCCCTCGAACTCAAAAATGTCCGTGAGACCCAAAGACTATAAACTAACAAACCCTGCGTGCACGATCAGCACGCACTCACAAAAACTAGAAAGAATAGAATATGTTATCTAAGTAGAGCTGAAACGACGGATAATACAGTAGGTAGAGTGGCTACAAATTTTATAGCTACCTGCACACGTAAAATAAACTCTCCACGATTCAAAATCTCAAGTCCAACAACGGCAATGTTACAAGCACGCTGTAAATCGAAGGATTCTCAACGAGGTAAATCGCCAAGATCTTTGCAGCAGAATCACTATCTAGGGAAGGAAAATTCGAGCAACCACTATCCCTAATCCAATTCCCCTACGCAATCAATCCGCCACTAACAAAGCTCACGTGTAGCATCAAAACTCTAACACAGAACATGATTTCAAGACGAACGACGCGAGGGTGACTGACGTGAGCTGCAGCGGCGCTGAGGCCCAGGTGTGTGGGCTATGTACAGGTGAAGGAACGATGCACAAGAGTAACGAACTGGTCGCAGGTAACGGAAAGATACAAGTTTTGTTCTTACAAGCTGACGATTCCCTGCTGTTGTAGAATCCGAGGACTGGGCAACAGCTGATAAACAGAGTAAACAGAGTAAACAGAGTAAACAGAGCAGATTCCTCAAAATTATTGCTGATCAGATCTGCATCCTGCCAAGTCCCTCCCTCCGATGTTGCTTTCGTTCCTCTCCACGTAAAGCTGCAAAGCTGCTACAATCCACACACCGTGAGGTTGCAACACAGAAAGGCTCTAGAAAATATCGGGTTTCTACCAGGACACCGCAAGGGCCACAACGCAAGAAACGACCTCATCATGCACAACACAACAACAACAACAACAACAACAACAACAACAACAACAGACAAGAATTCGTCAACCGAGAGCACAAACAACGCAACGTGGAGTCCCGACTGGAAAGTGCGCGGGTTCGGGGATGGAACAATAAGCATAGATTCGGTCGTTGCACAGCCACCCACAAAAAGATTCTGCGCCAGTCCACCATCCACCCCGGAACGGAAGACGTACTAGAGATACGCCCAGGATTCCGGAGCATCCACCAAACAACAGACCCCCACGAAACAGGCAGCGAGCACCTAGAACCATTCAAGAAAATCATAGCAGCTCCTAGGAACAATGATGGAGCTCAAGCTACGAAAGGAAAAGAGAATCAGAGCGTCTTACCCCGCAGAAAACAAGCTCCAGGCTCCGTCGAAGCTCAGCTTGAACACTGTGCGCCGCGACTCACGAAGAGAGGAAGAGCGTGTGAGAGCCTCAGCCAACCTCGGCGATTTATGTCCTCTGGAAAGTCAGTTGAACTGCAGATTGCAGAAGTTCAGAACTGCACTTTCAGACTTGCTGACACAGCCTTAACAAGTGTTCAATGCAGATTCACTACCGTTTCTATCCGCTTGACTTATTTGGCTTCAATCTTATCTTCTTTTACTTTATTTTACTTTTAGCTATCTGCATGATAGCACAATGTACAATCTTCATACATACAACTAATTCTCAATTGGAGACTTCTCAATTGGAGACTACCAGTTTTAATCACACTGGCAATGAGTACTTTATAAGTTTAAGTTTTTAATTAGCAATTCTTGATTGAGTTTACCACCTCCAAGCATAGTTTTAGTAGAATATCATTGATATTTAGGATTGGTTACAACGTCAACCACAAAGAGAACTCGAATAGTGTGTACTAAGTCAATCTTGTGGTCCACCAGATTGTGCAACCTATGCTCATATTACAACAATGCTCATAATACAAGAAGAGGATGGCCAGAAAGGCTTTTTCTAGATCAAGCTGGGTTGGTTCAGATTTGACTCCAGAGTATGAGAACTACACCTATGCCAAGTAATGGTAGACCATTTCACTCTCCAGGTCTAATATAAGGAGTTCATTTAAGCTGCAACAAGGGATGCAGTGCTCGCTGTCGCTGGAGTAGACTCTGAAATCCTCTTTCCAGTACCGTACTTCTTTGTAATAAACCTGGAAACCACAAATCGCCTAAATATAAGAGTTTGTTGGTCAAGTATAATTCACTTAAAAAGTACGCCAGCATGATCACAGCTTTGTCAACTAAAAATTGCATATCCATTCAATAACCATACCATGATTATGGCAAACATCATACCTGAAGAAGTCCCGCCATAACAACTCAAATATAAGCCAGTTGAGCCCATTGTCTTCACTTCCAGTTCCTGAAGCCTTTACAGCTAAGGTTGGCATTGCTCCAGCACTGTCAATCCATAAGAAACTGAGTTAGATTTGCATTTCAACACTAGTTCTAGTGCCCTTCCAAACAGTGCAAGAAACATTGGATTATCAGCTGGTTCTAGACGCACAACTACTTCGTTCCTAAGGTTTGTGGGTAGCAGATGAGAGTAAGAGGGCAAACCTTGAGCCACTCTTTTTCAAGTCCTCAAACATTCGACGTGGCGAGAGACAACCCATAGCCAACCAAGGGGAGATTTTGCACGAAAAGTTAGCACCATACAAACTATCACCGCCAGGCTCCGCTTGACTTTTGCTACCTTTAGATTTGCTTGTTTGGTTTGGCACATCCAAAGCAAATTTCTGTAATCTTTTTAGAGCTTCTTCTTCACCTCCCACTAGCCCAGCTCCACCCGCTGTTTGACTATCCTGCTTGGAAGGCAATGCATACACAAAACAAACTGAGCGCAGAAGCAGAGAACCGAAGCACACATCTAAACCAGACAGAAGTTCAAAGATCATCTAAGAAGATGGACTTTCCAATTCAGAAGAACAGAAAGCAGATCTTAGACCACAAGAAACTACGACATTTGCTTCACCCATGTAAACTTATCAAGAGCTCAGTTAGTGCAAAGAACCTGTCGCAAATTTGCTGCAGGATTCAGGCCAAGCTCCTGAAGGGAAGGAATGCGACCAGGCTTCACATTGCCACATACTGGCAGGCCCTTCAACTGTTGAGGAGCTTCAATTGTATCCCTGACAGCCACATTCTGCACCTTTTCCCTGAATCCACCATAATTAGAAGGCATATCCTGTAGCTTGAACGGTAGGTCCTCCAGGTGAAACAAGGTGCTGCCCCAAAAGTATTTTGTTTCGACCCCTTTTTCTTGCAATGCAGCGGCAACTTTCTCCTCTGCCTGAACATGATGGACAACCTAAAGATTAGCCGTAGTTCTTAGTCAAACTACAATAAGGCCCTTCAACTGTTGTGAATCATCATAGCATGGTTCACTGCTTTCTCATTCCTGGAGCACGAACACACTATACCTGAAGCTCTTCGTATGTGACTTCCTGATGAACGTAAAGAGCTTCAGCTCCCACGGTCTTTGCCAAGTCCGGAAGCACTTCTTCTGGGCTTCCAATCCTAACGATCAAATCCGAGCCCTTTTCTCTCAAATTGGATCGCAAATTTGCGACACATTCCAAGAGGAACTTCGCCCGATAGGGACCGGTCTTGTCGAAACCTGAAGATGACTTTCCATAATCTCTTGGATCGAAACAGTATACTGGTAGGACGGACAGGGAATCTCTACTAGCTGAAACAAGCGCTTCATTGTCGTGCACACGCAAATCATTCCTGAACCATACGATTGAGGCTCTACGCAAACCAGCACCATTGGCAGGATCCTGGAAGTCAGGGCCACGAAGCCTTTCATACTCTGGAAAAGCTGAGACATAATTCGTTGTTTTCCTTAAAACGGTGATCGGAGTCGCTACAGGAATGTCGAGAGCCACCTGTAACAAAAAAATAACAAGTCTCAATGCAAACTGATTCATTGCGTGTAAACAGGATCTACACTCCAATAAAATTGCCCTTCGCCCTGCTCCAGCAACTTCATGCGCTTACCTGAACCTTAGAAGAGCCCATCACAGGCACGGGGCTATGACTTTTCTTTTGAGAAGGAATTGCTCCTGAAATGACTGGACCATCTCCACCTCGGTGTGACCCTTGCGGCGTCACATTGCTCTTCGTCAAGACGATGCTCGAGGTGAGTACGGAGTTGAGAGCAAGGGAAATTGAAGCAGCGGAAGAGAGGGGTTTGCTAAAGGGCGCTGTATCAAGAATCAGTCACAATCCACAGAAGCATTAGAGAGGCTCTCAACTTTTTACATGACAATTAACTACAGAACAAGACGAGTGAATAAGAACATTGAGAAAAGATTCACCAAATACGATACATTGCCTGGAAGTGCCATTGCTTGAGTAAGCAACATCAATTGAAATTTTTCAAAGAAAACAGGACTGAAAAGCTCATTGGGGTTCTCCACATTCTTTCCAGCATTCTAGGTACAGAGCACAATCATCATATTAAGAAACAATTAATATTTTTTTGAATGGATCATAATAAATCCTCATTAAAATTCATGCAGCATCTCAGCAATATCCAGAAAAAATTGCGGGGACTGGAGCATTTACAAAATGGAGGCTAATCTGTAATATGGGGTATGTCAATGGACGTAAAATAACAACTATGATCTTCGTAATGCACAAAACGACGCTACACTGCAAACATTTCAGCTCTAATACAAATTAAGCATCGAATTCATACAGCATTCTTCAATTCCAATTCATCGTCAACAATAACGGAAGGCAGCATAAAAACTCCCGCTCTAAAAAGAATAATGAAATCAAGTGAGGAAAAATGACGAAATTTCACGCCAATCCGATACCGGCAATAACAGAAACAAAGAACACAACCTCACCCCATTCAACACCAACCACAGCTTCAAGTACCACTCTTCAATGCGAAACGCACATAGCACCTCGGCAATTTAAAAAACTGACAGGAACTACTCTACTCCACAGCTCCGCAACAACAAAACGTTCCTCCCTAATCGGCCATTCCAGTAATGAAAAAGAGAAACGCAAACGGAAAATCTGCCCTATCCACATACATACAGACATACATACATACCTGCCATCTGAATGTGGTTGGTGGCGACAGCGTCGTGTTGCACAAGAACGTCCTGGTCCTCCGCATGGAAATGGGAATTGGAAAGAGGCGCAGGCGTAGGCGTGGATGGCGGCACGGCCAGAGCGCGGTGTAAGTTACGGTCCATGATGAGGTCGAGGTCGTGGAAGGCGCCATAGCCATAGCCATAGCCGCTGGTGCCGGCCATGTGTAGCAAGCGGTGGGGGAGAGGGGGGCAGCGCAATGCAATGGCGAGGGAGGAGAAGAGGGGGGGGGATGCAACGACGGAGGGAGAAACCCCAGGAAGGAGGACGCAGTGCAGACGCCTGGTATAAGCAGAGCAGAGCAGAGCAGAGCAGAGCACCACCACTGCAAGCAAGCAAGCAAGCAAGCAAGAGGCTCAGCAAGAGTGTATTCTTTGGCTTTGTAACTGAGTGCAAACAGCCTCACTACACCCCTCTCTCTCTCTCTCTCTCTCCAGGCAAGGGCAGGGCTGGGCACTGGGCAGATGGATGGATGGATGGATGGATGGCTGTAGATTTCTCGCCCATGAGATGTTCGCGTTTGCTACATAATCTCTGTTCTTGGTACAGTGCCGGCTAGGTGGTTTTTGCGCTCTGGCAATGGCAAATTCGCAATTGCTCACACAAGAGGTGTTCTCAGAGCATCCCCAATCGGGCGGGATATCAGCCCGCCAACGCTAAGAAGCGGGCCCGCCACCCCCGCAAGTGCCTCAATAGCCGCGCCATCTCCCACGCGAAAGTGCCGCGACCCGCCATAGCAGCCCCGCTCACTCCAAAAAAACTCAGCTTGACGGGAGACATTTTCCCACGCTACAGTGATCTCTCTATCTAGCATGGCAGCTCTTGACGCGGGAAGGGGGAAGAAGGGGAAGAACTTTACAGCTGATGAGGAGAGATGCTTGTGCAGGAGTTTTTTGGACATTTCGCAGGATCCTGTGTGTGGCAATGGGCAACGCAACACTGCGTTTTGGGAGCGCATCACCACACACTTCAATCGCACCAAACCCAGATTTGCTCCAACTCGTCCTGCTAGGTCTCTTGAAACTAAGTGGAGCCATATCAAGCATGATGTTGCAAAATTTGTAGGTGTGTACAAGCAGGTCACAGATTCGAGAGAGTCTGGGTTTCAGCAGAGGACGTGTTGGAGAGAGCCTTGGAGTATTACAAGGACCGGCATCCCAAGCAATCCACATTTTCTTTTTTGCACTGTTGGCACATTCTGAAGAAGGTGCCGCGGTGGTGGCAAACCCCCATGGACTTGCGACGGAAGAATTCGGGAGAGGGGTCTGCGGCACAGGCTACAGCCGCGGTGCGAGGCAGTGCGGCACAGGCAGCGGGGGCGGCGCGAGGCAGTGCATCAGCTGCAGCAGGCGCAGGGCGAGGCACTTCGCCACAGGCTGGATCGGCGCGAGGAAGGGTCTCCCCGGTGGCATCGCCGGAGGAGCCCAACTGGGCCAGTACAGGAGGTGACGCCACGGAGGCACAAGCTGTCAAGGAGGAGGTAGAGACGGTGCCGCCTGTGAGAACCCCCATTCGCCCTACGAGACCGTAGGAGAACAAGGCTGCAAAAGCAGACCTTGCCGATCAGGGCAGGAGGGAGACAATTCTGAAATCAACTGCTCGTGCAACTGAGCAGATGGCCGCTGCCAACATGAGGAAAGCGGAGGCAATGGCAGACCACGCAGCAATGTCAATTTTCGGGATGCCCATGGAGGATTTGGATGACGACGCACGGGAGTATTTCAACTGAGGAGGAAAGAAGAACTGGAAAGAATCAAGAGGAGGATGGAGCAGGAGAAGCGGCAGGCTGAGAAGGAAAAATTAGAGCATGAAAAGCTCTTGCAGGAGCGGGCTGCGGAGAACCTTGATACGGAGTGCAGCTGTGCATTTCTACAAGGAGGATAAGCCCACACGCCCAGTACAATCCACACGTTGGACAAACCACGGATCAAATGCCACAACAGCATCGTGAATGGTAGTGAAAAGTTCCTTCCGCATCCTATACCGTCTCCGAAACTTCCTTGGGCCATATGTAGGATGGTTACAAAAATAATCCTTCACAAGAAGATCGTGCCATAACTCTCTATCACGCCAAACATATTCCCTTCCAGGTACACTTCCTCCCACCTTGGGCTTGATAGAAGGCTCTCCCAAAACCTCACTCTCCACAACATCCACCATCTGCAAGAATAGGTCATTCTCAAGCTCATCCTCCAGGTCCTCTTCAATCCCTAGGTCAAACCCAAGTGCCCTCTCTAGCTCATCCTCCCATGATTCCATGGCTTCCACAAATAAACAAAACCAAATCAAAGGCCCCACACACAATTCACTCTAATCAGTGCAGCTCACAAATTAAAAAGACCAAGTCCCTCAATCCTCTCAGCCCACAGTACCACCCAGAACTCTCGGCACAGAGCTCTCAGCTCACCCAAAACGACAAGAACTCAAAAGAGCGCAGCTGCAGGCCCACCCCCCCCCCCTCATCCCCTCGCCAGCCACGAAGGCAAGGCAGCCCTGCCACGTAACCCGCCCCCCCACGCCATCTGACCCGCCAAGCATCCATGTCGTCCCCCATAGCGCGTCGCGATTGGGGCGGTAATGGGATTTTTTGCCCCGCTACTGTGGAGGGAGCCCGCCAAGCTGGTTTGGAGTGGCGATTTAGTGCCCAACGATTGCGGATGCTCTCACTTCCACCTCATGTACCTTACTCTGGGAACATGACAGTCTGCCTGCTTAGGTGGCAAAATGAAGCAACATTTACGCAAAGATGAAGCAATTTTTTTATTCATTTCTAAATTTGCCACCACCAAAATGAAGCAAGATTTAGGCAAAAATTTGCCAAAAAATTAATAGGCTGTACTAAGGCTTTTCTTATGTTCCGTGCAAGGGAATCTAATTTGGGTCCCTAGTATCGGGTAGATGTGACTCATCCAAGCAACTTGTTCTATTGTAGTATTCATTTTTGTGCGTTTCAAGTTCCAAAGATGTCCAAAATGCTTACAAATTCCAATCAATGTAGTAAAAACAGTTGACCAACTTTAAAATGCAAGAATTTGCTCAAAATGAATGGATTTTGGAATTCCAAGTTGTATTGAAATGTTAGTGAAGTGTATTTTAACATCATGAAGAACATATTCATGTAAACCTCAAAACTATATAAGCATTTATATTTTTCTTACACATTACCTATCACCTAGTACTTTCATCCCTAATAGAAATCACTCTCGTAATGCAATTGGACATACTTAAATTGAGTTGTATCAATTACTCCAAAAAAAACTTCATCCTATGTTTTTTTAATGGATTATATCAATTTTTGCTTATAGTCTTTTTGGCATTTTTATGTAATAAAGCAAACTGTCAAGTGTCAACTTTATGCTTTCAATAGAATTTAAATGTAAAAGGACTTTTATCCCTAATTTGACAGATTGTAGAACTATTCTTACCTTTCCAAATATTCATCTCATTCTTCAAAATTCCTCATACTTTAGGAGATATTTCCAGTCAAAGTTAGAAAACACTATTTGAAATGTGCCCAAAACTGCCCGAACTGCCGTATATGCTCATTTATTCTCAAAAACTGCCGAAAATCAATTAAATTGCAGAAACTTCAAAAATTTACCGAAAATTGAGATTCTACTTTTTTTCAAGTTTTGTTTTTTGTTCAAGTAAATAAGGTTTTAACCCTTTAACGTCCCGATTCATCATTTTTTCCAAAGATTTGTTATAAAATGGTTGATGAAAATGAAAAATGGATTTGATGTACAAAACAAAGTTGTAGATGTCAATGTGAAGATAACATCCGTACGGTTAGATTCATCATATTTATTAATAATATTTTAAAAGTAATTTTGCAAGGTATTCTTTTGTAATTCAATTAAAAATCCAAAATTAACACTTATTTTTTTTTTAAATATTGTAATGAGATTGGAATAACATGCATTACAAGATGGTATAGTTTCCATTATTTGATTCTACTTATTATGAAAAATCATGTTTAAGGTCTCTCTTTTTGAACTAAGATTGAAACTTGATATAAATCACTTTTGTAATTTTTCAAAAATTCACATTATCTTATTCTGAAAATCCAAACCGTACAGATAGTATAAAACTAGCACAAGAATTGGAAAAAAAAAGAAATGGATGAAAAACATCATGCAGGACAGAAAACGAGCTGCTGAAATTCATCCGGTGTCCAAATTCTGAACGCCGGCGCGTTAAAGGGATAAGGCATGATCTTACAGTTTGGATTTTCAATCCAATTATTCCTCACATGCCTTTTTTATTGTCAAAGATTGGCCTTTGTAGTTGAATTTCAGCATATCTCTATGTGAATAATCAAGCATTTCTTTAGGTTTTATAGGTCGTATGAGGGTAAAAATTGCAAAGGCATGTTCCTAATTCAACCAAAAACAAGAATTTTAAAGAGCCTCATATCAAATTTTTTACCAAAAATGATTTTTTGGCCCTCAAAAAACTAGGTACCCATGTTCCAACAAGCAAAAAAAACTTTTTTACATCTTTAAAACTAATGATCTCACAATTGATAAGGAATTTGAATTTAAGATTTGACATACATATGCACATAAAAGTTAGGTACAAGATCTTATGATTGCATACTCAAAAATACATCAAAAATTAAAAATTTGCACCTTGCATTTAAAGAGGGGCAGTTCTAAGAGTTTTTTGCAATTTTGAGGGCATTCAATATTAGAGGTTAAGCAAGTTTTATTACATGTAGAATAATCCTCATGAGTTCACTCTCATGAACACATGCATAAAGAACACCTATTGCTATGGATGGAATATAAGTGTTGTTGATGTTGGAAATCTTGCAAAATCTCTTAAAGCTTTACATAGAATCTGTAGGAGGAGTACATATTACCTTCAAAATTACACAAGGCCATGTTCAATTTTTCAAGCATGCACAGAAACGTAGACAGGTGAAAATGAAGACTCATGGCCTCAAGCCGTTCAAATATGTGGAAATGACCCCAGAACGACAATTTCATATCTTAGAAAATGATGATCATTGGAAGGAACAATAAAAAAAACGCATTGCACCGGAACCAAGCCAACCTGCATTAAGGTAGGCGCACCTAAAACCTACCACTGATCCAAAACTAATCATGCCTAATTTCTAGATTGTAAAAGAATAGATCTACCTCATCTGTATTTGGATCCAAAGTTATTTTCACCTTGAAAAATTATACAATTTTCAACGTTGAGAAATAATTCATGGAAAAATTTGCATTCTTTATGAATACTAACTTCCAACCAAGGAAAAATATCACCCTATAAATAGGTGGTCCAGAAATAGTGTAAGTAGCTTAAGTTATCGGCTTGGGGTGCATTAGCAGGAAACTCTAGTTCAAAGCAATCGGCCTTGGAACAGTGCCTTAATTAGCTGATTGTCATGTAGGTGTCAGGTACCAGAGAAGAATGGAATGCGTAGTTAGCCGCCTTGTGCCTAGTCACTCGTGGCTGTGGGGGTGATGTTTGCCAAGCTTATAATAGAATCTACATGGCTCATGGGCATGAATACAAGACGGCTTTTAAAACTCGTTACGGGCTATATGAGTATTTGGTCATGCCATTTGAGCTAACCAATGCTCCGGCACAATTCCAAGCTCATATGCAAAACATTTTCAGCGATCAATTAGACATCTCAATGGTGGTTTACTTGGATGATATACTTATTTTTTCTACCAATTTAGAGGAACACCAAGCTGTGGTTCGTGAGGTCTTGAAGAGGTTACACAAGCATGGTCTTTATGCAAAGGCCAGCAAATGTGAATTTTATAAAGACTCAGTCGAATTTCTTGGCATGACAATGTCTGCTAGCGGCCTGAAGATGTGTGAAGACAAAGTTCAAGTTATTAAGGATTGGCCAACTCCAACAACGATAAAAGAACTCCAAGCATTTATTGGTTTTACAAATTTTTACAGACGTTTTATAGTGGACTACTCACATGTTGCAGTACCTTTGACCAATTTAATACAAAATGGACAACGATTTCAGTGGACCCCTGCAGCCGATGCTGCATTCACAGATCTTCGGTTCCGATTTCTCAAAACTCTAGTATTAATCCACCCCAACTTCGAGAAGCCTTTTGTGGTAGAAACAGACGCTTCCGATACAGCCACCGGGGGCATTCTATCTCAAAGAGGTGATGATGGACATCTTCATCACTGTGCATTTCAGAGCTCTAAGATGAATCCAGCTAAAAAGAATTATAACATTTATAATAAGGAACTTTTAAGCATTGGATTAGCATTCCAAGATTGGCGCGTTTACCTAGAGGGCTCCCTTCACCAGGTTCGTGTCATTTATGATCATAAAAATTTGGAACAATTTCTATCTACAAAACATCTAAAGAAGCGCCAAGCTCACTGGTCTGAGATGCTTTCGGCCTTTGATTTGGTCATCCATCACCGGCCAGGCTCGTTGAATGGAAGGGCAGATGTATTATGTCGACGCGTAGATGTCACAGATGGGGTAGATGAGAAGCCTCGGCCTTTTTTACGCCTAGATTTCTTAGAAAGACTTGAGCCGGTATAGAGTGACATTATGTATAAAATGGTTACATTTAGGTCTTGTAAGTCTCAATAATTGAAGAGATCGAGGCGGGATTGGGTGCAGTGACGGCGTTGGGATGATGCGGGAGGACCCGACCGGAAGCCGGAGGCAGCGAGGCTGTGACTGGGCCATTGAGTGGGAGAAGAGCAGAGAGGAGCGAAGCAGACGCGCCTCGTACACGCTTCATGTCCTTGGCGGAGGGCAGGGCAGGGCAGGGCAGGGCACTGTATGATCTTCCGGCTCGCGCTCGCCGTCCCCCCGCGCTCCGTTCATTGCTCTCCGATCGCATCGCTACACCCTCGCTCGCTTCCCTCCTTCAGCGGCTCGCCATTTTTCCCCTCTCTTTTCAGCTTCTGAGCTGCAGGAACGGGTTTGCCAGAGGAGCTCTCTACCCTAGGCGATCGAGTGGCGAGGTTTTTGCAGCTTTGCAGGTGGCGCGGGTGGATTCCTGCGCGGGAGTGTGCATTGCCGTGAATTCTTGGAGTCCGTGAGGCGCAGATCTGAGGCGCGGGGAGGAAGTGGAGGAGTGTTGCATTCTGGCGCATGCAGGTGTTTTGGATGCGGTGGTGTTTCGGGTGGGGAGACAGATAGTGTGGTTGAGGAGTTGTTTTTGGTTCGGAGTTTGTGGAAGTTTGAGGTGAGAGGCGCTTCGGGTTCAGAGGAGGACGGGAGTGGACCGTTTTGGGGGAACTAAGCTTCGGGTCTCGCGTGTTCGGTGAAGGGATTTATTTATTGGTTTTCTTGGAAGTCGCCTTAGTGAGACGGAGGTTGTTTACCAAGAGGTTGGTGCGGGCGTATCGGACAGTGGCATTTCTTGGGAATTTTGACTTGCTTGTGCGATTGGGAGTCGAGTAATCTGCGTAAGGAGCGTGGGAGTTTAAGGAAGTTTTGAGATTATATTCCAGGGGTTTCTGTGGTGTTCCGGTTATTGGCTCTGTGGATTGTGTACCTTTTTGCTGCATGCGTGCAGCGGCAGCTGTTAAGGACCAGGAGTGTGTGTGTTTGGTACAGAGCAATAGTGAGAGGAGACGACTTCATACTCGCGGAGATTCGTCTGTGGTCACCTTACAGCGTTTCGACCGGAGTTAGTTCCTGCAGAGTGCTGTTTCCGGAGTTGTCCCCGCGCGTGTTGACGAGGGTTCCATTAATACCTCCAGGAAAGAGGTTAAAAGCTCCAGCGTTTTTGTTTAAAACTCCAGGACGAGGTTGTAGTCTGAGTTAGGGGTGCTGGAAAAATTTGTCTTTTCAGGCCTTGGAGTCGAGGATGAAGGTTTCTTTCTTCGGTTGCAAGAGACCGTGCTGGACGAGGGCCCGGAAATCCTGAGGTCAGGTTTTTACATTTTGGCAATCGAATCTTTGCATAGTTGAGCTGGAGCTCGGCCAGGGTGGAAGATGAGGGAAGTCGTAACCGTGCAGTTGGGCGGCTTCGCCAATTACGTGGGGTCTCATTTTTGGAATTTCCAGGTACTAGATTTGCGAATATATTAGTTGAAATGAATTTGAGTTCTTTTCTTGATAACTTATTGTTAGTTTTCTTAGTCGGATGAGGTACTGGATATGTGAAGTCAATGACGGTTTGGGGTTTAAGGTTTAGAGGGTTCACTATGTTTACATCGATATCAGCTGAGTGGAATTGATCAATAATGAAAAGAACAGTTATTAGAGTTGAATGGGAAGCATCAGAAGGTGTCGTAGAAAAAGCTAAAAAATTATCTGATGGATAGAGGGTTACTGACTTTGTCAGGATGAAGCTCTTGGAGCAGACGAAGATGGTCTGGTTGGATTGGACATGAATGTTCTGTACAGAGTTGGTGAAACTCGGCAGGTATTTCATTTGCCTTTTCTTCACCTGCAAATGGGAAGTTTCTGAGCTTGCAATCTGTTTTTTTAACTGTGATTAGGCCGAAGGCATCACTTTCTTACTTGTTCCATCTCACACTTGTGCAGGGTATAGGAACATATACACCACGGTTACTTGCTTTTGACCTTCGTGGTAAGTGATGCTTAATTGATTAGTGTTTTTTTACTACTTGAACGCAGGACTCGTAAACATAATATGTAGTTATGGACATGAAATTATTGAGTTAATTCCACATATACGGGGATGCTGGTAGAGATGCAGCACGTAAAAGCTCTATTTTAAGGAAGGGCGTGTAATTGTATTATGCTTTTTGTTTTACAGTGTTTTTGGTACAGGGAGCTTGGGTGCAGTGCGTGCTGCAGGGTCTCTTTACGAGCGTTCACCGCAATTTGAATCCTCTGCTGTTGCTACATGGTATTTTTAAGTCTTCTCATTCATCCGATCTTCTGAATTTGTCAACTTTTGCTCTCCGCAACTAAGATTCTCTGGTTTCTGCATTAATAGGCGATCACACGTAGCACATATTAGAGGGTACCAGGGCCAATTGTTGCTCGTTTATTTAGTGTAATTTATTTGAAAAACATCCATGTTCCAGACTAGTGCAAGAGCAGTTAATGCAGTATTGTATCTTTTCAGGATAAAGCTTACCCCGTTCATTGATCATTACTACAGGAATGGACAAACAGTAACACATAGGCATGAGCCTATTCCGAAGAATGACTTCCTCAAGAGCTTGGATGAAGAATCGGAAGGTTGGAGTCAACCTAGTGTTTCTGGAAGTGGGTTTCAATTGACCAACGTTGCCGACACTACCCATTCAGGGAATAGTGTGCCCTCGGAAGAAACCAGAGAGAGCTCTTTTGTGCAATCTCTAGATGACTCTGTTGAGTATTGGACTGACTATCTTAAGGCGCACCTACATCCCCGAAGTGTCTATGAGCTACCAAATACTTTTCATGGTCTTACTCCTTTTGATAACTATTCAAGTGGCCAAGGTTTTTTTAAAGAGCAAGAGCAGCTTGAGGAAGTAGAAAATCGATTACGTTTCTTCGTTGAGGAATGTGACCACCTACAGGTATGGCTCTATTTTAAGCCAGAAAGCACGCATCTGTCATTGTTTACTATCTGTTATTTGATTTGTTGATACAGGTTTAGTATTTGTCTCTTGCATCTGCTTAAGCTATCTGGGCTTGCAGTTCAGTTCAGTTTATTATCATATTCTATACTGCAAGGTGTTTTTTGGTCATAGTTAGCCGTTTGGTATTCTGATAGTCAATTAATGCTGCTTTAACAACTTATTTTTTCTTTCGCAGGGTTTCCAGTTCATGGTTGACAATTCAGGAGGTTTTGCGGCAGTTGCAGCTGATTTTCTGGAAGCTGTGGGTGATGAATATAACAGAACTCCAAAGTTACTGTTTTCCTTGCGACCTCCTTGGATCCCTCCAAAAGTCAGCCACCGAGACGCAATTGTTGCTAGTCTCCATGAGTCGGTCTCTCTTGCTCGACTCTCTTCTCTCTCGAATCTTCTTGTACCAGCAGGCCTTCAACAGCTTGCGTCAAGTAAGTTGTGTCATGATTTGGAACTAGCTCTTTCTTTTGGTCTGGACTGTCTTGTATTATTTTAGTACTCGACAGATTGTTTTGAAAATTATAAGCTGTGAGGATTGTTCTTTCGCTTTTAGCAACATCTGGAGTGTACTTGAAACTTGAAGTATATGCCTCTAATCTATGGTGTACTGTATAATGTACTTGGCAAATGGCAGGTAAATTTGCAAGACATCTCTGTGTGAACGACTCAAAGCTCTTTTGTACAAGTGCTGTCTATGCAACAGCATTAAATACCATCACCCTTCCTTTCCGTATGGAAGTATCAGGGCCAACTGCAACCTCTCAAGAAAGAGGGTTTGGCAGCAGTGACATGAGTAACATGGTCAGGCTCGTATCTTGCTCACAGCAGAAAAAAGTTGCCCTCCTCGAAGCTGCAGTTCCTGGGCCAGCCCTACCTGGTATATTGTCTATTGCTGTCTATGTTCTCATTTTTGTTTAATGTCGTGTAGGTTCTATTCTAGATCTAACAATCACTGGAGCCTTAACTGACTCCATTTACATGGATTTTTTCACAGCTGGGTAAGGGTTTTCATCAAGCTTTGATACCTACATGACAGTTTTTGGGATTGTCTTGCAGTTGCTGGAACTCCAGGAAGTTTTGACTTAGCATCACTATCGTCCCTAACACCGGACGTTGATCATTCATATACTGGTACCCAAGCAGCAGAAGCGCTGGTTATTCAAGGAGCTCGGTTGCCAGGTATGATGCCCTTCTTTCTCAAAAGAAAGCTCTAGATAAAGGACTAGGTGTCGATCATACAGTCATAAAGTAAGTTAAATGCGATACTGCTCCTAAATTACAGCAGTATTTCTTCCTGTGATACACAAAACAGACTCTGTTTGAGAGTTATCTTTATATTTCATTCTTTTCTTTAATTGTACTATAAGGTAGTTATTCACATTCATGCTCAGATCGACGAAGAGTTAATGATCTCAGTACTGGTAAAAGGCAGTTTTACGTACCTAGTTCCCTTTTGCTGGATGTAGCGTGTGTAATCATCATTTACATGATTGTTAGGCTGTTTGCATCTCCATCTGCCAGACTTTTATTCAATCCCTTATGCCGCTCCATTTTTGGAGTAGATATTGTGAATGTAATCCTTGCCTTCCCATGTTTGCCGTAGAACATCAGTTTATTGTGCCCTCTCTACATGGTAAAGCCGAGATTTGAAATTTGTACACCTTGTGCAGGTGGAGGAGGTTCAGCTTCTGTAGCGCAAGTGCTTGAATGCACGTTCACTGGAAAGCCGGCCGTTCGAAGAGGAGCACTATCTCTGTGTCAACTTTCGGTGTCCCCCAACCCACTTCCAATTCCTGTACCTTTTCCTTCTATCTTTGGCCCTTATGTAAGTGCCAGGGGGGACATATTGCCCAATCCGATCGCATCAACTGCAGGGAGAGGGGGCCTCGATGTGCTGTCAATACCAATTGCTGCAAGAGTGACCAGTACTGACTCATTGTTACCGTATGTGAAAGGGCGGTTGACGAGTTTTCGTAAATTGGGTCTTTCACGGGCATCAGTTGGCGGTGGCGTGTTGGAGGACTGGGGGTTTGCGAAGGAGGAGGCTCAGGATTTAGCCGAAGGTTTGGGTAACCTTGCTAGTGCTTACAGTGATAGAAGGTTCGATAGTGCTACAGATTCTGATTAGTACTCTCGAGAGATTGGCATACGAATATTCAACTGCACTGTCCAATTATGGCATTTTCCTGAAAGTAAAGATCACTGCACCAGTTGCGCTGCAGTTAATTAACTGAATACTACTTTAGCTTTACATGAACGAGACTCTGGATGTCAGTGTGCTTCTTCAACCGATACCACACTGTGAAGCCACTTTCCCAGTGTGCGAACTGCGCGATACCCCGTTCTCGTGATTCCTGAAAAGCTACCAAGCGTGATATCGAGACCAGTTGGATTTGCAGAATGTTTTGTCGATGTAATCCTTGTTAATATCGCTCCAGTAATTTGGTATAATCCCGATTCATTGATTACTGAACATGTGGGACCCTCGCAACTTGTCCCCGACTCCCACGGGAACGTCCGAGTCAGAAAATGAGAGGAGGCCGTGAGGTGTGTGCAGCGGAGATATTCGTGACGCTCGTACCTCGCAGGGCTATCTTTACCCCTTTTCCCACCCACAACTTGCAGATGTGGCCGGGGCCCGGGAGGGGAGATTTTGCACCTCATCTGGCCGCAGGAAGGAGGCCAATGGCCTAGGCGACGACACCGCGAACCCAGCCTAAGTTTGAAGTTGGCGTGCATATCGTGATTCTCATCCGCCTTCATTCGTCGCCACCACCACCGTGGGTCGGACCCTCCTGCTGGCGACCTCAAAATCTCAGCCGAGCTTTCGGCTATGGCGTGACCCATCTTCTCCGGCACCCTTGCTATTCTGCACGCTGGAGAGCGTGGTCATCGTATCTTGACGCCTCGAAGGTGCGCATCTTACACACATCCATCGTAAAGGAAAACAGAGGAACCCTCTTTTGTTTGGTGGGGGCTCGTGTATTTGCGGATGCATTTGGTTTTAGACGCGCAAGCAAGGAGGGGTGGGAGTGCGTTTCTCTTGGTGAGTGTGTGGGAGCTTTTGATGATTGCGTTTGTGCTGGGCAGGTGGGGCTCTGGATTTTGGGTCCCGGCGCCTGCGGTTTGGGGATGAAGCGATTGTAGAGGTGGGGGGCGGGTGTTTTAGAGGAGTGGGGTGTTTTTCGTTGGAGCAGCGATGGCGCAAGGAGCAATGGCAGTCGTCTCCCACAGCGGGTGCTGTAACCTACCTTCTCCAATGGCCGCACAGCCATGTGCATCCTCGTCACACACCTCACTCTCGTCCCTCGCACTTAGACCCAAGAATTCTTCCTCTCTGTGCTCGTCACATTCTGTATCTCGCAGTGCCAGGCGTCACCGTCCTTCACCATCCACACCTTGTTCAGCTATTTTTTCCAGTTTGGACAACGTGAACTTTTCTTCGTTTGGGGGGCACAAGGATAAACATGTTCGAAATTTACAAAGGAGGAATGTGGTCACGGAAGTCTCAAGCGTCACAGGTAGCAGTGAGGACTTATCTGAAGCAGCTTCGGACGAGAAAAGCTCCGGACCACGGGCGAAATTCATGGCCAAGCGGATGGAAACGTATGAACTGGAAGAAGTTGAGAGGCCACTGTCTGAGTACATGGCGTTGCCTGCGAGCCAGTACTCCGTGTTGGATGCGGAGAGAATTGAGCGAGTAGATGACACCATGTTTAAGTGCTATGCCCACAGGTTCAAGTTCTTTAACTTCGAGGTTGGGCCTGTGCTGTTGGTGAGGGTGGAGGAGCAGCCGGATGGGTGCTGCATTCGCCTCCTCTCGTGTACTCTAGAAGGGTCCCCCATCGTGGTTGCACAGAACCAGAAATTCTCTGCCAGTATGGTGAACAGGGTGTCTTGGAGAGTGAGTGAGAAGTCTCCTTCTGCCCGGCAGCTCATCTCGGACACCACGCTCGAGGTCACGGTTGACATTCCCTTTCCGTTCCGGGCGATTCCTGTTTCAGCAATCGAAGGGAGCGGCAACAAGGTGATGTCGCAGATTCTCAAGGTCATGCTGCCGAGGTTTTTGTCTCAGCTTGGTAAAGATTACTATGCCTGGGCATCTGGAGACACGTCGCGGAAGCCTGTTGGAACCGGAGAGCTTTAGGGTTCTGAAACCATCTTGTTTATGATCCCTTGCTATCTTCGTGTTACACACCAAATTTCCTGCAGTCTGGGTTGGTAGAGAACAGAATTTTATCGACTGCTAGAATTGTATGTCGCCGTTGTTGCGAAGAGGATGAGTAGCAGCTAGATATTTGATTTTCTGCGAGACAGAAAGGGTATCAGGACAATTCAACGCTCACCTTAATGGGCATGAGTTGAGAACACAGCCTTGGCGCGGTGAGAGTGTTGATTCGTGACGAAGGTGATTCCCAAAGTTGACCATGCAGAGCTAAAGATGGGTTTATTGTGGTCCACGCTAGTGCATGTCTGAGCAAATGCAGGTTGCAATAAATATCTGAATTGCCGTGATTTCGTGGGAGATTAATCTTATCCAAGTAAAGTAGGTAGGTCAAGTCTGACAGTGCAGCATATTCCTGCATGCATTCCTGGCTTCCAGGCCGATGGCACACGGTAGAATTGTGGTATGAATGGGATGATGCGGAGTGTGGGCCTTGCAGAGGTTGGAAGTTTGTGCAGCACCCTGGAACAGAGATAGATAGAGTAATGAGAGAGAGAGGAGAGAGAGAGAGATAGAGAGCAGAGAGAGAGAGAAGATGCTATCTCGATCGATCGATAGATCTCGCGCTCTCTCCTCGCTCTATCTCTGCTCTCTGTCGCTCTCTCTCCCTCTCTCTCGCTCTCCTATCTCTCTCTATCTCTCCTCTCTCTCCTCTCTCTCTGCTCTCTCTCTTCTGCTCCTCTCTCTCTCTCTCTCTCTCTCTCTCTCTCGCTCTCTCTCTCTCTCTCTCTCTTCTCTCGCGCTCTCTCTCTCTCCTCTCTCTCCTCTCTCTCTCTCTCTCTCTCTCTCTCTCTCTCTCTCTCTCCTCTCTCTCTCTCTCTCTCTCCTCTCTCTCTCTCTCTCTCTCTCTCTCTCTCTCTCTCTCTCTCTCTCTCGCTCTCTCTCTCTCTCGTCTCACGGACTGTGCCATCACGAAGCCATGTTGATGCATGATGTGGCATAGGGCTGTTGTTGTTGGCAACATGACTTCACGAGACACATACCGTAGTAGAGCCGTTGATACGAAAGTCCAGAGATGGAAGAGGAGTGAATGTGCTGCATGCACTGCAGCGAGTGTGCATGTATTGTTCTGTACAGCATGGGCATTACATTGCACTGAGTGGCGTGCATGCCCTCGATCGAAAGGTCTTGCATCACGCATATCTGGTTTGCTTAGTCTCGCATCACGCATATCTGGTTTGCTTAGTCTCGCATCACGCATATCTGGTTTACTTAGAGCATCCCCAGTGAGCTGTAAACCTGTAAGCCTGTAATTATGAGAACGTTGTTCTCCCAAACCTGAGTGCCTTTCCGAAGCAAAACATTCCAAAACCGTTTACAGATTTACAGGTTTGCCCCAAAAAACCTTCCAAAATGAGGTTTCGACCTGTAAATTACAGACTTACAAGCTCGAATACAGGCTTGGCCTAAACCGCAATTCACGTCTTTCTACATCTTTCCGATTACAGGTTTACGGTTCAGGCCTCACTGGGGATGCTCTTAGTTAACCCTTTAACGTCCCGACTCATCACTGTTTTCAAAGATTTGTTATAAAATGGTTGATAAAAATGGAAAATGGATTTGATGTACAAAACAAAGTTGTAGATGTCAATGTGAAGGTAACATCTATACGGTTGGATTCATCATATTTATTAATAATATTTTTATTATTCAACTAAAAATCCAAAAATTAACACTAAATTTTTTTAAAATATTGGAATAACATGCATTACAAGATGGTATAGTTTCCATTATTTGATTTTACTTATTATAAAAAATCATGTTGAAGGTCTCTTTTTTGAACTAAGATTGAAACTTGACATAAATAGCTTTTGTAATTTTTCAAAAATTCACATTATCTTATTCTGAAAATCCAATCCAAACAAATGGTATAAATCTAGCACAAGAATTGGAAAAAAATAGAAATGGATGGAAAACATCCGGAAGGACAGAAAACAAGCTACTGAAATTCATCTGGCGTATAGATTCTGGACGTGGGCGCGCTAAAGGGTTAAGTTGTAACTCAGCGCCAGCTTGAGCTTGTCCTCCCCACGACTGGCAATAGATTACTTCTAAAATCTATAAAATCCCAAAGGCATGGAAGTATTGGCAAATCCACATATTCAGCATACTCTTGCCTAAACAAACATTCAGTTGAAGTTTAAGGAAATGGAGAATTCTACTCGCCTAATAGTTTTTAGTATATGGTATGCTCCCGGACCGAGGTGGTTCATGAGCTTACCTTGCGAAAAGGACGAGGACTTCAAAATATAAATTTTAGTTAAATATGGTGGTTACAAGATGTAACATCATTTTACAACTTCTCTTCACCTCGTTGGCGAATCTCCACTGTGTTGCAGAATATTATAAGATATAAGCCGAACTTTTTTTACACATATAAATTTTCCTAAGTCCTTTACAGTAAACCAATGATAACTTGAATTGTAGAAGGGGGTTTTTTATTTTCTTTGATGAGAAGTTTAATTGGAATCCTACAAGGAAAAAGTGCAAAGTGTTCTTTTGGGTTCAAGACAAGTACTTTGAAGGAAAGTCATGGAGATCCTTATGCTTTAGGGCTAAGTTGGGGACTTGGGTCTAAGAATTTTTTTTGAACCTTAAAAGTAAAAGACCTTCGTCTCAGTAAAAGACCGCGGTTTCATTAGAATCTTGGAATTAAGGCATCGTTTAAATTTTTGGCAAATTTTTGCCTAAATCTTACCTCAGTTTGGAAGTAGCTACTTGTACACTAGAAAAAATGGACAAAGGAGTGGATAAATTGCCAAATTTTTCTCAAAAACAATATCACAATTGCCACTATTTGAATAAAAGTGCCTTATAATGAATAAATGTATGGATGAACATATCAATATGGATAATTCTATCCATGTTTTACTTACCTAACTACATTCCAAGGTTCTTGTCAATCTACCAACGGATGAACAAAAAATAATCGTTGAAATTAAAGGAAATTACATTTTTGATGTCCCAGAACTGTAACACACCTCTGGAGTGTCCACATGACATTCGCCTTCAAGACCAAATCACGGTCTTTTAATGGGATGGAAGAAGTTGTATATTTTGAAAATGAATTGAGATACTAAAAAATCTTACAAATCTAGTTTCTTTAATTATATTTTTAGGATTTTTATTTTTTCTATAATCATTGCTTCATTTTGATTGTAAGTCTTTTTTAAGGATTTATACCAAATATTCATCCAGTAGTTTTCTCCTTTAGAGGATAATATTCCAATTAGGATGTTCTTGTTTATAAGCAAAATTTCTATGTTGGAAGGCAATAGAAAATAATTGTATTGAGGATACTATTTGTATCTTTAGATTGAAGTAAAAGGTTTTTGGTATAATAGGGCCTTATAGGTAGTCTAAGGAAATATTGAAAACCATAAATGATTTTATGCCAAAAATGGAAATTGAACAATCTAAATTCATTCATTAATCCATAGGTGCTTAACTAATAATTTGAGCTTAAATGAAGAATCAATTTTATACATTTGGTCCTATATAAATTAATATAGTATCTTAGCTTTATTAAAAGAAAAATTGAGCTCACTAGAGTTGTAACAATGAAGAGTTTAGACATTTTAATAGTGAAGTGATCTAGAATTGAAATATATCTATATGGTTCTAAAAGCACTTTACATTGTGGCAGATTGAAAAGTCCAATTGTTGAAAATTTAGACCAAATTGAGTCAAGAGTTTCAATTTTGGACTAAAAATGTATTAAAATAATCCACTTCGAACCTTTGACCGGTCATAGTGTGAAATTCCAAAGTCCAAGCGTAGAAACCAAGACATATGAGCAAGAATATTTGAAAACATATAGAAAATTAAAAAAATAAAAAAATGGTGAAAAAATAAAGAAAGGAGTAAAACTAATGAAGAAGATGTACAAAATATGTCATCTATAGAATCTTCATTGTTATGACGTGATGAGTAATTAAAATGTAGGTGATTTTGTAGTAACATAGGTATAGTGCCAAGAACTGCCAAAGAGTGAATGAATAAAGCATGACAAGACTTATGGAGAATGATTAGGCCTTACTAATCCAAGAGCGTTGTGATGGAATGGATTTCATTGTGCAGGATGGTTGCAGGACGGGGAGGGGAGGGGAGGGGAGGGCGATGACGGCCCCAGGACAGGACAGGACAGGACAGGACAGGACAGGACAGGACAGGATCGTCGTCTGGCATGGAAGGGAGGATGGGGTGGGTTCCACGCAGTGAGTGAGTGAGTGAGTGAGTGAGTGAGTGAGTGAGTGAGTGAGTGAGTGAGTGGGGAAGGAAGGCACTAGAAGCGTAGCGTAACTCAGGAGGAATGGAATGAATGCTTCGACTGCCCGATCGCTGCGAGACAGACAGACAGACAGACAGACAGACATCAGTTCCGCGGAGGGAGGGAGGGAGGGAGGCCAAAGGAGGGAGGCCAAAGGGAAGGGAGCGGAGGGACCAGGGACTCTTCCTCTCTCTCATCAGGCCCAATCCAATCCAATCCAATCCAATCGCACCCTAGCCTAGCCAAAACCCAATCCCTCCCGCATTCTATTCTGCCTTCCTTGCCTGCACTCGCATCCTTTCCTTTGCTGCGTCACCTCACCTCACCTCACCTCACCTCACCTCACCTCACTTGAGTTCGCGTTGCGTTGCGTTCCGTTCGCAGGTGGCGGGGCGCGAGGGGGCCGGTCTGCTCTGCATTTGGGCGTTGCGCCCTCCACGCCTGATGATGGTGGCTCCTAAGGTGGCGACCGTGGTGGTGGCGGGCGTGGCCGCGCTCACGCTGCGCTTCGTGAGGAGGCGGCGGCGGCGTGGGAGGCTTACGGCGGTGGTGGAGGATGAGGAATTGGAGGCCGGGGAGCAGGCGGTGCCGACCGCGGTGGTGCCCGTCACGGTGGCCTGGGACCGGGTGGAGTGCGTGGTGCGCGACAAGCGAGGGAATGTGGTGAAGCGCTTGCTGCAGGGCGTGAGCGGCGAGGCCAAAGCCGGCAAGTTGCTGGCCATCATGGGGCCGTCCGGGTCCGGGAAGACGACGCTGCTCAATGTCCTGGCGGGGCAGTTGGCGGCGTCGACGCGGGTGCGGCTCACGGGGTCGCTCACCATCAATGGGCGCCCGTTTTCCCAGTCCAAGCATAGGCTCGCGTATGTGAGGCAGGAGGATCTTTTCTTCTCGCAACTCACGGTGCGGGAGACTCTGTCGCTCGCGGCGGAGCTCCAATTGCCCAAGACTTGGAAAGCCAAGGCTCGCGAGCGGTACGTGCAGGAGTTGTTGTATCGGTTAGGTCTGGTAACTTGCGCGGATACGATCGTGGGGGACGCTAAGGTGCGGGGCATCAGCGGGGGCGAGAAGAAGCGTCTGTCTATCGCGTGCGAGCTTATTGCGAGCCCGTCTGTGATTTTCGCCGATGAGCCGACTACGGGGTTGGATGCATTCCAGGCTGAGCGCGTCATGGAGACGCTGCGAAAACTTGCGCAGGAGGGTCACACTGTTGTTTGTTCAATCCACCAGCCCCGCGGATCGATATACTCGAAATTCGATGACCTAATTTTGCTTTCGAGCGGGGCAGTTGTGTATGCCGGTCCTGCTCAGGGTCACGCTTTGACGTATTTCGCAGATTTAGGTTACAAGTGCCCAGAGCATACGAATCCCGCGGAATATTTTGCGGACTTGATCTCTGTGGACTACAGCTCTTCGGAGAATGAAGGTGCCACTCGCCAGAAGATCGCCGAATTGGTAGAGGCCTTTTTGAGCAAGCAGAAGAAGAAAGGAAACCACTTGCTGATGAGCTATGCCGACACGGCGAGGGACTCTGACGAGGAGGGCATGGTTCAGGACACTGTTATGGTGAATAAGGGTGGCTTTCTGTGGCAGTTCCAGCTTCTGTTGCGAAGAGCATGGAGGCAGACAACGAGGGACAAATCTACGAACAGAGTTCGCGGTACCATGTCCATCACGTCGGCTCTCATATTTGGCTCCATCTTTTGGCGGATGGGCCGGTCGCAGACTTCTGTCCAGGACCGCATGGGTCTCCTTCAGGTGGCTGCTATCAATACGGCCATGTCGGCCCTCACGAAGACTGTGAACGTGTTTCCGAAGGAAAGGTCGATTGTGCAACGGGAGCAAGCCAAGGGCAGCTACTCCTTGGCCCCCTACCTTATCGCCAAGCTCGTGGCCGAAGCGCCCGTGAGCGCCGCTTTCCCTCTCGCATTCGGCGCTGTTGTCTACCCCATGACGAACCTGAACCCTTCTCTGGAGAGGTTTCTAACGTTCTCAGGCATAGTGACCGCCGAAGCCTTCGCAGCCTCGGCGATGGGCTTGACAGTGGGCGCCATTGCGCCCACCACTGAAGCTGCACTGGCGCTGGGACCTTCTCTGATGACGGTGTTCATAGTGTTCGGAGGCTACTACGTGAACTCAGAGAACACTCCTGCGATCTTCCAGTGGATTCCTCGTGTTTCCCTCATCCGCTGGGCGTTTCAAGCTCTCTCCATCAACGAGTTCAAGGGTCTCAAGTTTGAGGCGAAGAATTCGTTTGATTTGCAGGATGGCGAGCAGGTGCTGGAGCGATTGTCGTTTGGTGGCAGTAGCGTAAAGAATGCAGTCAGCCAGGAGCTTCGGATTGCGTTGTTCTGGTACTGGTTGACGTATGTCTTGTTGAAGAGAAACAAGGCCAAGTATCAAGTCTTGGAAGCTTCTACTCCGGTGAGCCCCCACAAGCTCAAAATTGAAGAACTTGATCATGAGTAGATAGAGCCATCTAGATTATTGGTTAGATTTCTCAGATCCAATTCGGTTATGGAGTTCATGGTGGGAGGCTCCGGAAGTCAAGTGTATAGTGTTGGACCCTTCTTGGAGGCCCAGTTGCAGAGCTGGAGATTGTGAAGATGACAGTCTCAGCAGAGAGCCAGATTCACACTTGTACAAGGCCATTAGGGCAATTAATCTGAGGCAAATATGAGCCTCCTCCTGATTTGTGAAATTTCTGGTGATAGCCCTCGTCCTCATTAGCAATTGTATTGTTCCTGAGAAATACTTTGTAAAAATTGTGATTTTCTAAATTTGTTGATGAATTTCGTTGCTGGGAATGATACTTATATCTTCCGGCCTTCTCTTTCACTCAGAACTTTTCGGAAATTTGGAAAGCTAACTAGATGTCTGCCTAGCGTTTGCCAGATTTTCAGGCGCAGATAGCTTGAAATCGGGTGTGATTTGAAACTTGGAGAATGGCCTTTTGGATTTGGATGTACTAGGCTCTGTTTCCATGTCGTTGACTTGTGAAAATGTCTTTGAGTGTACTCGTTTTGTAATGCAGGCCTTTTTATAATGAATTTCATATCGGTCTTTTCTTTACTTTTTCCCTTTCCTGTTTCTAAAGTTCTCAGGTAGTCGCTACTGCAAGAGCATTGTTCAGAACCATTTAAGACATCCTCCGTAAATGCTAGCTTTGTTCAGATCTTGACATACATTCCGGAGACAATACAGCACCAGAAACAAATTCTGGTTTCGCAACATGATTCCTGACGAATAGATCGATGCATGGCAAACTCTCCAAGGAGTCAGCAGGCACGGTGTATGCATGCAACTCATCATGACTGAGGTCATGAGGAGTTCTTCCGGATGTGAAGTACGGGCGCAGAGATCTGTGGATGAAGGTGGGATGGTGAAGAGATGGTAGCCGGTGTCCGATGAACAGGAGCCGGACGGTTTGGAAGTGATCTGAAGAGGCGGCGGTGGCCCGCGGCTTTGCCAACTAACTCTCTCTTGCAGCCTGCCCCTCCTCACCATCTCCTAGTGCCCACTCCACATCATACAAGTTTTGAAAATTTAAATTTCGAAGCTTGTATTGTCAATCTTTATGTGTGTTCTTCTTCATGAACTAGGAGTGAAGATTTTTTTGTGAAAGCGAGAGCCTGGTAGGGAGAATATCCAGTTGAGGCATCGACTGACAGGCAAGAGCGAGGGAGATGAGTGACGCGATGTAATTGAGGGTACTTCCAACCGTGAGGGTCGGACAGAAACCATATTGGCACCAACGGCACAAATGTTTCTCAACCATGGTATTCGCGTAACCTCCGTTGTGAGAGACGGAGAGACATACCCGGATGGTCAGATTCAAATTGTAACATGTTTCAACTACTGCAATGTCATCCTTAGTTTCTCTAATTTTCGAGTTTAGCAAGAAGGAACTTTTTAAATGTGGATCAATGACTGACGATGCATGTGAGTCAGGTTACAAGCAGGAGATGACGATGGGATCTGCGCTCTATCTTTCGGCATCGCCTGCAAGAAGGCGGATTTCGACCAGAAGTCTTAGGTAGGCACCGCAGTGTCATGTGTCGTTGTATTACAGATTGCTGGACATTGCTGTTGGATCAACGTGCTTTCTCTTGTGACGTATCGAGATTGTCGTGATTGAGTGATTGGCTCATATTGTAAGAAAAATGAAAGATGGTTGCCGATGATTTGTATCAAGGAACGTACTATGATTGTTTCTATTTTCTTTCGGGATTACATCGTGACTGATTTGCAACAAAGAGAAATTATGAAGATTCTATGCATTTAGCTTGATCGCCTGACGGAGCATTTGGTGTTGCAAATGCAAGAACGGTTATAACCAAAATGCTAATATGATGTCGAGGTGTTGCAGAGGCACAAACCACAGTTTCGGAATGAGGACCCTCATGACGGTAGGTCTGGTGTGGGCGCTGTGCTTGAGCCTGACAAGCTGCAACCGAGACTTAGATTCCGATTTGGTGGAGACCGAGACCGGGTGGCAATTCGGCGACGACGACGGTGACATCGAAACCTTCGACGCCCCCGCGGGAGCCCCGGCAGGCAACGGAACGGCTCCCGCCCCCGCGGTGAAACCCAAAGGTGGCGTGATCCCGCTGATAAACGGCGACTTCGAGCTGACCACTCTGACGGCCACTGCGACGGCCGGCCAGCCGTTTTTGGTGGACAACACGACCTCCAACATCGTCAACTGGGTTGCGGGCGGAAATGGCGTCCAGGTGATGCCAAGCGCCATGTACGGGAAGCCTGCGTATTCGAAGGCTGCGAGCGTGTTCTGCATCCACCTGAACAATCCGAAGTTGTTGAACGTCACGCAGGGTTCCCTGTCCACTACCCTGGCGGCGTCACCCGCCAGCGGCAAGTCGTACACCGTGCAATACGACGTGTGCAAGTGCGCTGACGGCCCCCTGAACCTAGTGCCGGCAGTGAGGGTGTCGGCGATGCAAGGCAGCACCGTGCACGACTGGGTGATCCACTATATGGAGTACAACGCGTCGGACACCCTCGGTCACAGCACCTGGACAAGGCAGAGCCTCGTGTACGTCGGCACTGGGGCGGCGACGACGATCAAGTTCGAGAGCATGTCGGAGAGGTGGGGCCCCATGATCGACAATGTCGAGATCCTGACCGGCAGCCACCCGCTCGCGGGCGCACCCTTCGGCAAAATGACAGGGATGTGCCAGAAAATCCTCCCCCTCGTCACTGTCGTCGCGCTTGCATCCTTTCATATCTTGTAGTCTGCTGATGGCGTTTGGAGCACCGATTAGTAAGTTGTTTTTTCACTCCCTTTGGAGTGTTTGTTATTGCAGAATGCATTCGGTACTTGAAACGTAATTGTACCAGAAGGCTGTTAATGAGTAATGACTAAATGGTATGCCGATGCTTCTCTCTGCGAAGGGTTGTGAGTAGACTTTTCATTAATTATTTATTGATGATTGCAGATCATTTCAGCGCAGTTTGTGTCTTAAGCAGTCTCTCCTTTACTTCAATTCTCTTCTGTTCATTACAAGTTACAGAGGAATTAACTCTTGTAGATTATGTTATTTCGTTATTATGCATGGCTGATTGCATGTGAATAATATGTTTGGTGGACTGAGTACTACGTTCTCAATTATAATAATACTTTTTGTTTCAAATTCCGAATCTGTCTTCAAGAGTTTTCGTGTCTAATGTGCATTGCAATCTTGCTGAGGGGAAGATTTTCGGCCTGTTCTGATTTTCTCGTTGTCGTATAGCTGAGAATGTGTATAAAATGAGTTAGGCTGTAAATTGTTGCTGAATGCCACACCGTGATTGCTTGTTGTACTTGTTCTTAGAACTCTCATTCAGAATCCAAATGAGAAAAGGAGGATCTCGAAAAAGTTAGGTTGCAAATCATCTGCAGGAAGGGTAGATCACAAGAGCTCAAATGAATGGTGGAGGAAGTATATTAAAAAAAATCTGTGCACGTTTTGAAAAGAGCATTACCACATCAGGAAATCCAAAATTCTGTATGGCCTTCCTCATGTTGAATATTACTATTTTGAATAGAGCTCCGCGGAACTTGGACAGTACGAAGTGGGGCCAGGCTTGACATGTTTTAGAAAAGGGGACACAGTTCCTTCAACATTAGTTGATATGCAAACAATTTTTACATATAGTACATACATGATGGTATTGACCAGTGTTGGTCTGTTATGGCATCTTCTAGAGTGAAAATGAATCAATCAGAGTCATTATGAGAAGTCGTGGACCTCAAACGGGTATTTAGAATGAACCACTGTCCAAGGTATCATTGTAGAAAGATGCCATGGCAGACCAACACTGGTATTGACGTAGAAATTTTCTACGTTCTCAGTAAATAAAAGGGATTATGGCTCTTCGAAATAAAGGATAATCCTCAAACTTAGTTTTATACCATTGATGTGTGTCTCTAGCCGACAAACTAAGATTGAATACCTACACAAGACAAACACAGCAAGTAATGTCAGCTGGGTGGAAAAAATTATTCGAAGTACAGTATGTGCACAGCCACCAGTGGGGGTTGGATCTTCGCCATGGATGAATAACTGATTGTATTTGTAACAATGGATCATAAATGCATAAATAATTAAATAAAAGAACATGTGCGAGTCACCCACCACCCATAGGAAGAGCAGCCAGATGTTGATATTGTTTCCTCCACTGGCTATCACAATCCCAGCGTATAGCACCTGGTGTCACAAGTACAGTGAAGAACATACAAACAAAGAGAATGTGTTAGAGATACTTGTACAGTACTAAGATGATATAATTACTAACTCGATTGAAATTATGTTAACACAAGGGTAAAGAGCACACAAGACGTGGAGATGATCTAATACTCTACTGCCCTTTTATAAGAGAGAGAGAAAAAGCAACTGAAAAAAAGAAAAAACGCACAATCTCTGCAGAGTAGTGAGCACACGAGACCCATTCAAACCAGCTCCCTCGTGGTATCTCATATCGATTAGCCCTTTTTCGGTCCACTGCAAAGGGTTTAAATACTGCTCCAACCCCTGTGCGCACTTCCTTCGATCGTAAAGAGGCCTGCCAAAGATCAAAACTCTTTTGAGAACTTCTATAATCCTGAAAGGAAGCACATCGAGTAATTTTGGAAATAGGAAACATGCAAAGATAGTTAAACTCCACTGCACTTAACGATCCAGAAGGACTAGGCTGCACAACTGAGATAATGACATTCCTGAACTGTAAATGAAAGTAAACGGAGTACCTACCAATATACAATGTGTCCGGTATTGCTGAATCCAGCCTAATGAGAATACGGCCAAGCCAATCCACTGAAACGCTTCGAAGCCCTGCAAACTCTTCGCATAATCCTGCAATTTGATTTGAGAATTGAGGAGAGGCGGACCTGTGTGTAGGATCCAAGCGCCACCAAGTCTTTGAAGCAGAAATTTGCTTATCAAGGACATGTAATCTCTGTCTTGGAAATGTTGGGTAAAGAGGGTAAATGATGCGGCAGGATAGTACCTGCACGTGGCATGTGGCTAAATATCATTATTGTCAATGTTGAGGAAAAGTGAATTATCTCATAACGTAAACATTAATTTTAGATATGGACATGATGTTGCCTTACTGTCACAGAGAGTACCTCAAATTCTGTAAAACGCCTAATCTAATTTCATTAGATGTTCTTATTACATGGTCTTAGCTTGTTTTTCCAGGAGTCCCTGTTTCTTTGCACCCCTGGTGGCTTTCCACTGATGAGGGTGTTATCCGCCTGAC
Source organism: Ceratodon purpureus (assembly GCA_014871385.1). Lineage (NCBI taxonomy): Eukaryota > Viridiplantae > Streptophyta > Bryopsida > Pseudoditrichales > Ditrichaceae > Ceratodon > Ceratodon purpureus. Next base: position 17,157,569 of record CM026427.1, read on the forward strand.
TCTTTGCAGCGAATTCTTTTTGAGTTCATTTATAATTAAATGATTATTCGATAACTGCATCAAGCACGTAAACCATGTACGTACTCATGAAGAACTTCCTGAAAAAGTACACGTGAACTGATCTATCAAGAGAGTGAAATATCATGCAGAAATATCGAAAATTGAAATAGACGAAGTTACCCCATTCCCACAAGATAGCCGAGAACATGCATTCTGGCCAGTGGGCTGAACTGGAATACGTGAAAATTCTCGAATATTCTGCGAAGAACTTGAGCCTCCATCATGACAAGCAACAAAAATGAACTCCATGCACGCCCTCTATATTCTGCGAGGTGTTCAACCGTGCCTATCCCTCCACTTGCATCCCTGGTGCCCGCACCTGCCACCACAAGCAAAACATTAAATCCATTTGAAATCTACAATGTTCATCTAACAACTCTAGAGCAAGGTCAGTAGATGGCTCCGGCATGAGCACAAGAGAATGACATTGTAACGAGTTAGAGTCAAAATGGGCATTCCTAGGAAAGATTACCTCCCAAAGCGGAAAAGATGGCTGAAACCTGAGATTCGTGCTCTTGAATTGGAAATGTACACGCATACGCAAACAAGAAAGTGATTGTAAGCAGGGCAGTGTTCACGAGTAATCCTAACAGATAAAAGTGCGTGAACCAGCGCTGGGGAACTGTAAACCTCTGCTAAGAAGCAACATTCTCTGTTAGAACGTAGGGACAAGGTCAGAAAGCTCGTACAACACGGTGTGCTGTAGATATGCTCATTTGACAGAACCCAGATAACTGGGAGATTCTAAAAGGAGGATTCTTTGTGCTGCTAACTCTCTAAATAGCAGGAAAGACAATCGTCAGAATTTCCGCAACGTGAGGAGCTTCTCGTTGGCAGTAGAGATCATCAATCCACATATCCCAAGGCAATTACCACCAAATGCACATCCCACGATGTTGAACAGAAGTCTAGATGTGTTGATGGTGCGTTTTATCAGAATTCAATTGTGGTTCTCCAAGGCATCAAAGATATAGAGCTGGCGCATTCACTAAACAACATAAGAAAGCGTACCGGAAGATTGTCAGCAGTGGTTGCTAATTTAAGTTTCCCTCGATGACCTATGTTCAACACAAATTCGCGCGCGGCACCCAACGGCAAGCACCCGATAGAACACAACACGACCAGAGCAATCCAGAAGATACGAAGTCCCAGGACGATGCTGATGCCCAACTCCATCGCTAATTCCCACCCCCAATCGCCGGCACCTCGCAAAATCCAAACCACAATGAGATTGGAGAGTCCCCGTTTGCTCCAAGTTGCTCCTGTCGACGCTGTCTTGAGACCCCGGGCCTCTTAGTGCTCGGAAGGGACGAAGAGCTCCATGCGGGGGGTGGGGGTGGAAATGCGATGCGATGCGATGCGATGCGATGCGATGCGGTTGAGGCGATGCAAGGCTAGCTTGCGAAATACGTTGCCGTGTGATTTAGCTCATCATCATATATGTGCAATAATACTATTACTGTAAAACAAGAAACATGGCATCTTTGAAGAGCTCAAGGGGGCTTTTGAGGATATCGCTGTCCGCTGTCCGCTGTCCGCTGTCCGCTGGGGACAGGACAGGACAGGGTCAATCCTGTTGGGTCTGGACATGGACATGGACATGGACATGGACACGGACACTAGTGGATGGGATGATGCATCATGTGCATTCATGGGTGAAGCTATATGTTGGTTATGGGCTCTGACCACCATTTGAACAAAAAATTTGTAGTAATTTGAAATTACTTAACTATTTTTGAAAAAATGCTCATTCTACATGAACCTTACTTTCCTACAAACAAAAATTATCTCCTTATCGATAACCCAAGCTTTGATATGCTGAAATGCTTAAATTATCCGTTATGGGTGAGTATACCTCACTACAACTAATATTTGTTGCCCCCGGAGGCAGCGCCCCACTGCATCCGACGGCTCAAGGCTGCTCACCCGGAAAACAAATGTGCATGGATCGATGGGCATGAAGTTATCACCAACTTACCAATTACCTATGGATCCCTCTAAACCCCCCATCAAGCGGTGGGCTTGGAGGCCAAGCTCGGGGGGTGGAAAGGGGTGGAGGCAAATCTTTGCCCCTATTATTTGCTCGAGTGGGGGTCCTACCAATATCAAAAGTAATTTGGGGCCTCCATACAATAATTTGGGGCCTGCAGCACCAAATTTATTAAAAAAAAAACCAAAAAAAGACCTAGGACCCCAAAATGGGGAGGGCAGCAAAATGGAACCCACCTAACCTGGGCAATCGAACCAGCTGTTGCACCTCTCGATGGGGAGAAATAAAGAGACCCGTGACCTATTACCTTGCAAAATTTGGTTGAGTATGTACGAGTATTAGTGCAAGAGTCCACGCTTTACCATTATCACTTGAACCCGGTAAGGTAATTTCAGAGCCCTCCTTTGAGCAGTGTGCAGTCTGCACTGTGCACTATGCAGTACTAGTACGTCGCTGGAGGAGAATTTCTCCACTTTGGAGGTCTTGCCCGTTGGATTCTGGACTCGTTCAATATTGCCATGATTTCAGAGGCTTGCTCCTAGACAGCACCTCAGGAGCATATATGACAAATTAGCAAGCACATGAGTGCATACATAGCCTGGCCAGTGGCCAGTGGCCAGTATTATTTTCTAGGAGGAAAGTAGATCCATTCATCATCCGTGCACAAAGAGCTTAATCCATTCTCGAAAATATTTTATTATGTTAGCAGCAGCTCTGAGTTCATTCTCAGCGTCGCCTCCATTTTGTACGGAGACCTTGGACATAATTTCCCCTTCATGATACAGTCAAACCTCGATAAGTGTTAAAACTCTATATGTGTTATGGAGATTTTTGCTCCCTTAAAATTAACCCCTAAACGGCCAAGGGTGTTTTTCATCAAAACTGCCTGAAAACAGCCCCTCTTCAAAGCAAGGTGGATTTTGCAAACTCGGGGTCTTAATTAGTACATCTAACCGTAAGATCTTGTAGCTAACTTCTATGTCTATATGTCCACCAAAACTTACACACTCATTCCCCACCAGTTGCAAGATCGTAATGTTCAAAGTTGAAAAACAAGTTTTTTTTCCCTGCCAAAAAGGGATCAGCAGAGTTTTGAAGGCCCAAAAAAACATTTTTTTCCATTATGGATTTTGGGGGTTTTGATGCACGTCAAAGAAGACTGAGTTAGCTAATTGTGTTACAAACGTTATATTCAAAAAAGTTGTAGAAGGTTGCCAAAACAATCATTTTCCACTAGGGGGTATACTGAAATTTACAAACAAAGGCCGTTTTTTGACAATAAAAATAGCATATGAAAAAAAATTGGATTAAAAATCCAGTCGGTGAGAACATGCTCTACTACCTTATCAATACATAGAAATTTTTATTTTTGGAAAATATCAAAATCTCAAATTTTGGTGGAATTTCAAAGTTTCGTCTTTAGGCAGATTTGGGCAGTTTTGGGCAGAAATTGCTGTGGCTGAGAGCCTGCCCGTGGAAGGGCGTTTTATGCTCAGAGGAGCATAACTTTTTCTCACTTCATCCAAAAAAAATAAAAAAATTATCCCCATAAACCTCTTGAAAGAACCTTTTACCACAAAAAATTTCAAAAATTTTCAAGTGAATTTGAATTTTTAGGAACCTGCCCAAATTTCAAAAAAGCCCATTCCAGGACAATGGTTGTTTAGGGGTTAAGACTAGTAAGTGTTATGTGTTAAGTGTTATGTAATGTTGTGCTCCTGACTTTGTTAATTTTACCTCGATAAGTGATAACTTTTTAAAAAGGGACTTTTGTAAGAACCATAGTTTGAAGAGAGATAACTTTGAGGTCAAGCAATAGTTTATAGTTTCCATTTTAGAAACAAATTGATTGGTACATGTATTATTAAGATCATAAAGTAAAAGATCATATATTTTAAGTTCATAAAGTAAAAGATAAAGTAAAAGATAAGTCAATAAAGTAAATATAAGTTCATAAAGTAAAAGGTAAGTGTTACTATTCCCTAAGTGATAACAAAAAGTATGCTCCCAACCGTTAACACTTATCAAGGTTTGACTGTAGCTGGCTGACGACCTCACCACGAAAGCGGTAGAGTTGATTACATCGGCCATGTAGTCCGATGTCGTCGTGCTTTTGTCAGGGTACGGTGTTCTCCAGACGCATATGCTAGTAAAAAAGAAATCCATGAGAGAAAAGGAAAAGGCACAATCGAGGCGTTAATTATGTCTTAATCGTCATCCTCAACCTGTGTTCTGCATGCCAGCAACAACTCGATTCATGGTGAGAAATTGAGAATGAGCGCGTCTTCTAACCCGGGCGGGAACTGTGTGGTAGTGTTCACCATCACCAATTCTGAAGAAACCTTCCCGGTGTGAAGTTCCTCTTGAACCACATTCTCATCGTGAACGCCAAGCTCAGCCCTAAACTCTCGCATCTTTTTCAAAGGGGTCGGCGTGTTGTACAGTTCATTGAGGGGGGTAACGTATCGCTCACGAAGTCTCAATCGTTGTTTCAGAGTGGGAATTCTTTCAAGAACGACGTCTTCGTGACCTGCAACCTGCGGAAACAGACCAACAAGCATTTTAAATTTACTTGAACGACCGACAATTATTTTTTTATTTTTTTGAAGCAAATGGTAACTTTATTCCATAGCCAATGACAAGAGAACAAACTCACCGCAGCACAACTAGGTCAGCCCAAAGCTAACCGGCAAACGGATTCACACACACAAAAGAGACTAAGATACAACTACAAGGCCAAACTCCTAGGAGCTGAGCCGAATTTGTCCTACGACAGAGGACCTGTGAATGGACCGAATTGTCCCACCGGGGGCCTGACGAAGTTCCACACCGGTTGAGCGGCTCCCGCAGAGAAGAAGAGTCTATCTGCTCTCCATACTGCAGCAAATTGCTCAGTGGCCTTTGTTATCCCACTGGGATTGTTTTCTTCTGCCCAGCCGATGCGTTCCCAACATCCTAACCGTATCGATTGTCGAATCCCACAGGGTGTGTTCGAGTAACTCCGCGGGCCATCGATTGTTGTGAAACACCCATTGGTTGCGCTGCAACCAGATGGTCCACAGGGCAATCCCACGGAGAATCGACCAAGTAGGTTGATAGGGGAGAAGGGAGTCGGGTAAGTCTACACCGAGAAGACACTGGTCCCACGATAAATGAGGCCAGGGCATGGCTAAGGCCGGTTCCTTGGCCAGGGTATAGAGGACTGAAGTCACAAAATCCCAGGCCCAAATAACCGAGGGGCAGGCAAAGAAGCAGTGAATGAGAGATTCAGGAATTCCCTGGTCGCAACACGTACATTCAGTAGATAACTGGGAAAAGGCTCTCTGACGCCATTGGTGGACTGCCACCGCTCGGTGATATACGCTCCAGAGGAAGGCGGCTTCCTTCCGAGGTCGTAACGGTGTCCATACATCCTTCCAATCGGGCTCGAAATGAACCGGTACGAGGCCACGCCATTTTTCGCGAATTGGCACCGACAAGCTGAGGCGAGGGTTCAACAAGGCACGGCCTTTCTTTGCTGTAAAGTCGAATATAGAACCCGTCCCAGCCCACGCCCACCTGCAGGGATCAAAGGTAAGCCTGGCGAGAGGGGCCAGGTACTGGAGCCTATGACGAGCCGAGGGACGTGTTGATGGGAGGGTGGGCACCACTCGCACCCGGATGAGGCGACCTCTCATGGCCTGCGCGGGAGGCCCTTGGCCGTTGAAGGCGATCAGGCTACGAGAGGTAGGACTCACGGCGAACCAAGGCTGCCGATCGGGGATGACATGATCCTTAATCTCCCAGCTCAAGGGGGGACAAAACTCCTTAGTGGCTTGAAATACTAAGGTCGGATCTTCAGTAATGTCATCGGTGAACAGGCCGAGCCACTCAAAGGGCTGAGAGATGTCTACAGTGGCGGAGTAGAGTTGATGCCACGCTTGTGGAACCGCGGCTAGGTACCGCTAGATGCATGGCTGCTCTATGTCCAGCAATCCATAATCTCGCTGCAACTCCGGCGAGGGTCGTGGGGTTCGACTCTGCGGTTTCCACAGATCTCTGAGGCAGAGGAGGCCGTTGTTGGCGAGCACCTTGGCACGGGCCGGGAGAATCCCAAAGTTCGCCCCTACATAGACCGTGGTCCACCATAAACTGATGTTTTGCACATCATCAGCATTCGTGGGGGGAGTGGCTTCAATCCGGGGACTTATCCGGCGCCAGGCAGACACCAATTGGTTCCATACCCGGGACCCTCGGGGGGCATAAAAGCGGGGCAAGAGGGCCCATTGGAGACTCTGCGGCCAGCCTCCTACGGTCGGGGGTTGAAGCTGGCTCAACCGATGTCGAAGAAGAAGACAGAGGGGAGCGTTCCCCGGCGTCAGCGCCTTGAGAATCCACTTATTCGTTAGGGATGTAAGGGCCTCATGGGGATCTATGAGGCCTAGGCCGCCGACATCTTTACTGGCGCAACAATCTGACCAGCGCACTCGGGCACGAGCTGGTTCGGCAGTTTCTGCCTACAAGAAGTTGCGTACCGAAGCCCGCAAGGAGGAGAGAATGGTCGAGGAACCGCTCCCCAAGCTCAAAAAGTACCACAGCGTACTTAAGAGTACGGAATTAGCCACCACCGCTCGGGCAGCAAGCGACAGGTTAACAGTGGCCCAGTATTTTAGTTTTCTCCGGATCTTGTTGGCCAGTAATTCATCAACATCCGGTGTATGCAAGGATATGCCAAACGGTGTCCCTAAGAGGCGAGCGAGAGCGTGCGGTGCCGCTACTTCACAGCCAAAAGAGTGCAGCCATTGGGGTGGTACACCGGGACCAAACCAGTAGATTGCACATTTGCCCCTATTGATGGTTAGGCCTGTGGCTAAACCAAAATCATCAAGCATGGTCGACACCGAGGACAGGTAGCGCTCCGCCCCTCAGATGGAGTAAGTCGTATCGTCAGCAAACTGGGCTAGTACCTGTTGGTTGGATCCTCCCGGGAGAGTTATGCCACGCAACCGGCCAGCAGCCACCTCGGAATGTGTAACGATCGCTAACGCCTCGGCGACAAGCAGAAATAAATAGGGTGCAATCGGACAGCCCTGTCGAACGCCGCGCCGGATTGGAAAGTCAGAGGTGCACAGCCTGTTAATGGAGACTGGTGCGGACGCCTCTTGAAGCAGCATGCGGATCATCAAGACAAAGGGATCTCGGAGGCCCATGAGTTCCATGGCCTTGAACAAAAAGATCCAGTTCACGGAGTCATAAGCTTTTTGAAAGTCCAGCTTGAGCATAATCAGAGGCTGATCACTCTCTTAGGCCCAGGCAATGGTCTCGTGCTGTACCAAGACCGAGTCCAGGATGAATCTGGAAGGAAGAAATGCCGATTGACCGTCACTGATGACTTCAGGAAGGAGGGCATGAAGCCTAATCTGTAGTGCCTTAGCCAGAATTTTATATGCCGTATTCAGTAGCGTAATTGGGCGCCAGTTCTCGATATACTCGAGATCACCGTCCTTGGGTAGGAGAACCACTAGTCCCCTATTCATCCCTGGAGGGAGGCGGCCTTGGCGAATTGCCAACGCGATCATTTCCGTGAATTCACGCCCTATGAGATTCCAGAATTTCACGTAGAATTCGGTGGCAATACCATCCGGGCCGGGGCTTTTGCCCGAGGCCATCTGATCCAAGGCTGCCCGTAGCTCCGCTTGGTCAGGAGCTCGGCCCAGGGCTTCGAGGACCGCGGCAGGGAATCGGTTCCTGAAAGTTGCGGGGAGCAGGTCCAGTAGGACGGATTCCGCTGCACTCTGCTGAGGAGACGGCTCTGGGTGAGCGTATAGGGCCGTATAGTAGGCTAATGCCCGAGCTTCCACGTCAGCTCGCTCAGTGAGGCGCTGACCTGTTGGATCTGGAGAGCTGTGATTCGGGCAGTAGCTCCCTTCTCACGCACCGCACGGAAGAACTCCCGACTCACTTGGTCTCCCCTATGTTTCCATTTGATCCGAGACCGCACTCGACGGCCTGCCAACTTGCGTTCTTGGAGAGTCACTAATCGTGTACGGCACTCACCCCTGTGCTGCAGGAGCGTAGCATCTGATGGGGTGTCTTGGGCCAAGCGGGTTGCCGTTTCGAAGGCCGTAAGAAGCTCTTCCTCGTCGGCGCGCAGCAAAGCAGCTTTCTGGCGGCAGAAACCGCGGTAGAAGCGGACAGTGCGCTTGAGCTTGGCGAAGAATGTAGAGCTCGGGGGCGCCTGGTGCCAGACCCTTTCGATGTGCGGGGCCGCTTCATCGAGCCAGTACACATTCATCTTCCAATGTGTATGTCGTGGAGGTTGCTCGGCCAATTGTAGTGTCGCCACCAACGGGTGGTGGTCCGAGCGGGGGAAATCACCTTCGATCCTGTATCTCAGAAGTGTGCGGTCCGGGAGGTGATGCGAGGACTTAAACAGATATAATCTGTCAAGGCGCGCTAAAGTGCGCTCAGGCCCCAGTCGGATATTGTCCCATGAAAAGGGAAGACTTCCAGCTGTCCTGGGGAAGTCCTCAACATTCAGCGCGGTTTTCAACGCGTCGAAGAGTTGGCGTTCACGCCAGGGAACCATGGCTCCATCCTGTCGTGTCTTATCGACTCTCGACTCCACCATATTAAAATCTCCAATGAGCAACCATCTGTGTTGATGAGGGAGCTCCTGCGCCAGGGTTTCCTATAAAATGCAACGAGAGGGGGAGTCATTCGGGGCGTAGATATTGACCACCCCGACGTCCCCTCCCAGGAGCCCTTGGAGTACAAACCAGTGGGCTCGATTAGCGAGGATTGTCCCATGGGAGCTCACATTACGCACCCAACGCGGGTGCAGAAGAGTCATGAGACTTCTACAACCAGCCCATCCTCGGTATCTATATGCCCGTAGCCAACTGTGGCATCAATCCCGTAACAAGTGGCTTCAGGCCAGATCCGACGCCCTGTGAGGCTCAGCGCAGATCCTCGTAGCTTGTGCTCTTGGAGCAGGACGATATCTGGAAGAGGTGAGCAGTTTTTGATATACCCCTGAAGAGCGTCCACGGCAGCGGGTTCATTTAATCCGCGGACATTTAGAGATAGAAGGTTCACTTTCATTGATCACGGGGAGGAGATTCGGCGTCTCCAGCGCTCACTTTTTGGGGCCTGCGGAACCCCCATACATCGTAGGGAGGAGGCGCCATTACCGGGGGGGGTGGTATGAAGACGGGCTGCCGCTCGAATGCCCCGCAAGGACGCAGGTTCAGGCGAGCCTGTGACAGCAGGAAGGCGTACGGAAGGGGCGGGGGCTTGGTTGATGAAGCTCGCAAACAAGGCCCGATGTGGGCCTCCCGTGTGCCCCGAGCCACCTGCAGCGGTTGCCGGAGCGAGGGGGGGCGTCGGATCATTCTCCGGTCGTCGCGGAGATGACGATCGGGATGGCAACGACGGCCGAGCATCTTCAAAGTGTTCAGATTCCGTAGGCGATGCCGAGACCCCAAAGTCCGGTTCCAGAATGCCCGGCTGCACTGGACCAGGAGGGCCGGGGACATGGAGGGCAGGGGCCTCACTGGCGATTCCCAAAGAGGACGTAGCCTGGCGGGGCTCAGAATAATGAGTAGCAGGCGGAGGTGACCCACTGGGTTCTGGTGGTAGGGTCGAAGTCCGTGGAACTGCTTCAGGCAGGGGATGGTCAACACCAGATTCTGGTTGAGGAGGGGTTGGGCACAGGTGATTACTCCCCGAGCCACTGGGTGGAGAAGGCGCCGTGCCGGCTGAAGTAGAGCCAGGTTCCTGAGCCGATGGCTGGGCCTCATCATCCGCCGTAGAGTCGACATCCATTGCCTGGGCGTCGTCCGGGCCCCCAGATGAGTGCAATAGACTGGTGGCAGTATCCCCGTGCAGTGAATGGGGTTGAGGAGCGCGGTGATGTCGATACGCCTTTTTAGTGCGATACACCTTCTCCCATCCATTCCATTCATATTCCGATATCAGCCGCGAATCACCATTGGTATAATGGTCGCCACTCCGGTCTGTATCGTTCAAGGGATTGTTGGGGTCCAAGTAATGCATACTTGATTCAGCCATGACCGCATCTGCGGTTGGGTCCATTGTCGGCGGACCAGAACGCTGCGGAGTTGGGAGTATCGGAGGCGAATCCGTCACTCCTCAGGCCGAGACGTGCACCATTGGACCTATATCCCAACCGGATGGCCGCCCTCGAGAAGTTAGCGAGCGAATCCGAGGAGCTCGGGGAGGTGGTAAGGAGCCATGGGTGGGCGGTCCGGGCATCCCAGCCGAAGGAGCCTCAGAGGATTCTCCTCGCCCTGCCGAGGGGGACGGTCTGGAAATTGGCCTCAGCAAAGGTGGCTGCCATGTGGAAGCATGGGCGGAAGATCGCAGGACCGGAGGAATGTCAAAGAGTGACGGCCTACGCCTCGGGCGTTGCACTAGGGTAAACCCTTCAGCGTCTGGCTGCGAAACAGGTCGCCTGGAATGGGGGCGATGAGGGCCAGGACGCCGGTGCGGCCGTCGAGGAGGTGGGGGTGGAGGCATCCCTGAAGGCCGGGTAGATTCCCGAGCCAGCCTGGTAGAATCATGGCGGCCGACCGGCCGCTTATCTCCCTGCCGGTTACCACTCGCTCTGCCACAACAAAGGGTAGGATGTTGATGGTTACCACACGTGGAGCAATTGAGCTCCACAACTTCATACTGAACCGGAATTGGGGCGCTTCCACCTGCCTGACTAAACCCTACCACGGAGGAGGGCCAGCCACTCCGAAGGTCGACGCTTACACAAAACTTTGTTATCGAGTCAAACTCCTAGCCTCGGTGCTCGGCTAAAATGGAGCCGATCTGAGCAGATACCACAGGAGCCAGTTTTTGGTACTCAAGGGGGAGATTAGGGAACGAGACCCACATGGGCGAAGACACAGCCATAGGCATGCGCGGGTTAAACCCTTGGCGCCATGGCTGATACAGCACTGTGCCGCCAAAATAACTATGGATTCCTTGAGCCAACAAACGGTTGGTAGTTACCTGGCCGTCAGTCCGTACGTATGTGAAAAACAGCCCCACTCGCTGGTGGAAATTAACCGCACCGGGTGCCGCGACCTGTTGGAGAGAAGCCCACCATGCTGTGGAGGCCTGCCCTTGCAAATCCCCCTCCACCACGCAAGCGATGACGACATGAGCAGTAATAAAGGGTAGTTCTTGGGCGACCGTTTCCTGGTCTTCTGCGGCTAACGTGAAGGGAATGGTCCCACGCACGAGAATCCCTTGGAAATTACGGAAAGTCCCGCGAGGGAGAGACTCATTGGGTGCTGGGACGAGCGGATGCGCGGGGCCACAATCGAAGTGCGCCTGGGAGAGCATGGCGCGCACCTGTGTCAGCCCGGAGTCTTGCGCCGGTGCGCCATTACCCGCGTGAGAACGTGCGGGCCGTGCCAGAGCTTCGCTGTAACTCTGGCGTCTGGGCGCCATCTTTACGACAAACCCTAACCTAACTTCGTCAGTAAAAGCTGGAATCGTGTGAAAAAATTATCACTGTGACCGTACGAGACTACGGAGAAGGAATCCGCTGCCGAGGAGCTACGAGCTCGGACTCAGCAGGCACAGTGCAAGCCGCCGCCGAGGCGGCGACGCTCCGCCGTCCGCCATCGCCATCCTCCCTTGGTCACTCGTATCAAACTCAAAAGTATATTTTTCGACCGACAATTATTTTGGTTATTCAAAGTTGAAGAGGTTCAAGAGAAAGTCTTCAAAATGGGACTTATACAACTAAGTTAGCAGGGTGACAATGGAACCTCGCCTGTACTACCTCTGGCACTAGGCACTTAATTAGGAGTCGAATTAGGTTTTGCTACCCGGAAAAGAAAAAAGTATTGTTGGAATGAAGTCTCTTTTAGCCTGGAAGTCCAAGTATAAGCACCTTCAGAAGAAGTTCCCTGGTTTCATTACAATTGTTTCTCAGCTGTTCACCGAAGTGCTTGTGGTCACCTTTCACAAGCAGCCTGTCATACAGAGCAGCAATGCGGGGATCCCCTTTGGCAAACACCATCTCTATTAGGTCTAACGTCACTCGGAAAAATGGCCACTGGTCATACATTTTCCGAAGGATACTTAATTTATGTTTCTAGGATCCACCGGTAATGCATATTTCAAAGCGGCACCCACTCCCAACCAAACTGGCAGATGAAACCTTGTCTGTGTCCAAGCAAATATCCAAGGAATTTCTCGAAGCGATTCTATACCTCCACTAATTGGTTTCCTCTTAGCTGGCCCACTACCAATATTCATCCGCCCATATTCCTGTTCAGATGTGGCCTGCAAAATTTTCCAGCAGTTCAGAAGTCAGCAGTCGTTCAGAATGTCTTTGACATTCTGTTAACAAGTTTACAAATTTCTTATTGGGACAGTCTGTGTTAACGCAGTACTCAAATCCATTTAATGCAGTCATGTCACTATTGAATGTGTTGCATAGTTTGCATGTGATTGACAAAAAGCTTCAGAAATACGAAATCAAGCGTGGCTCTAAACGTAAACATGCTCACAGGGAGCGTTCTGCGTCTTCCCTGGGAGGAGTTACACAACAGAAGAGCAAAGTTGTTGCTGAAATTTTCCTTATATGGTAGTAATACCATAAACCAAGACCCCCCATAACCTTTGTAGTAGACTTGTGCTGAAACCGACCAACAGGAATCATGATCCATGATTTTTGGTACAGATAGTATATACCTTGACAAGCCTTGAGAAGCGTTATGCACCTTACAAGCGTTGAGATCTTATATCGGTTTTGGGTAGAGCTACTTTTGGAATAGTGCCTAAGCCAGTGGCAGACTTTATGAAGTCTACAACACAAGAAATGGGGTGGATAAACTTTTCAGCTAAAATATTTCTAGGAAATTGTGTTTTCATCAGAAAATTATGAAAAGAACTTCTATCATTCTGTTTTCAATTTGTCTATGTACTTGTAATAATTCCCTGAGAAAATGATAGTTCAAATTGCTCAAAACTCCTTATTCTATTGGTTTATGGTATTACTACCTTAAACTTTCTATCTTGGAATTAGAAATTTACTAGAGACACTTTTCTCTTTCATTTTCCTAGGAAACATGGAAAGCTCCATGTGTGCCATTAGCATAAGAGCATCCCAGTCGACCCCTATGCCCTTAAACCTCCATCCGGCTTCATCCGGGTTAGAGGCTTAAGGGTCCTCTAAGAGCATCCCCAGTAAGGCTTGTACTGTAAATCTGAAAGCGGAAAGATGTAGAAAGACGTGAATTGCGGTTCAGGCCAGCCAGGGGAAAAGCCTGTATTCAAGCTTGTAAACCTGTAAATTACAGGTTGAAACCTGGTTTTGGAAGGTTTTTTAGGGGCAAACCTATAAACGTGTAAACAGTTTTGGAATGTTTTACTTTGAAAAGACACTCTGGTTTGGGAGAACGACGTTTTCAAGCTTACAGGTTTACACGCTTACTGGGGATGCTCAAAGCTCCCAGTGGTGACCTGTAAACACTTTTCTCATCCAAGCCACTACCTCAAAAGGGCTGTTGACCTTTAACCCCTAAGTGCCCAGGAAAGCCGAAATGGCTTTTTGCTGTTTCGGTCAGTCTAGATAAAGGAGTTAAAATTGATATTTTTTCCTAAGATTTTTACAGATTGCTCCTTGTACTACAAAGTGTATGTGGTAAAATTTGCAAAGCCAAATTCCAATTTTAAGACCTTCATCTGAAAATTTTAGGTTTCAAGTCCAAAACGGGCAGCTTAAAATTAGGCTTTTTTTAAAAAACAATTCTTGAAATATGTTCATAACCAAACCACCACTCAAATTCCAAAGAGACCCAAGTCAAAAAATATACCAATTTTACAAAGGCAGCCTCTACAAATTACAAAGACAAGCTTCAATATTTTCAGTAATTTTTGAATTACTTCTTTCAGAATTTGTCATAATTTCGCTCAAAAATCATAAACTTATAAAGGCACCTAATCACCATTCCGATTTTTCTAAAACCAAATATACGTGACGTCATGCATGTTTTACTATATCAACGTTTTTAGACCTGCTTCTAGAAAACAATTTTTATGAGAGCCAAAAAAAGGAATGAGTCTCTCAAATTTTCCATGGAGGTACTCAACTTGATTATCTAAATGGAAAAAAATATGGGCAAAATGTTTGGGGTAACAATCTTCAACACCCCCTTTGCACCATTTTGACCATATCATTCAGCCAATGCCCAAAAAAAGTTTTGCTGCAACTTTGAATATTATAATCTCTCCATTGGTAAACATCCAACGGCTGAAAATTTTATCAGTACTTCTAAATAAGGTTTAGTACAAGATCTTACGGCTGGATGTCTAAACAAAGCAAATTTGTTTGGTTCAAATTGTCGTTTCTACAAGGCGGTCAAAAATCACTGTTTTGGAGGTTTTGAGATCCAAAACATGCTTGGGCACTTAGGGGTTAAATTTCAGCCCATTAAAGGCCACCCTTAAATCGTTGGAAATAGAAATTTCAAAATCTCATCATTCTATCTTCTTTCCACTACACTTCGGTTTGGATTTCTTTCGCAACTTGTTAAAGAGTTTCACAACAACCAAATAATGAAATTGTTTACATGTCACCTTTAAGGGAGGACCAAAATTCCACTCAACCTATAATTGTGATGTAACTGTCCGTCGAAGGCCTTTTTAAGGGTTTAATACGATAAGAGGACAATGGGGATGCTCTAACATACTTGAACAAGAGATGTTCTTGGTCAAGATTCACTTTCTTGCTCATGTCACCTAAGTTTCATTAAATCATTAACCACTGTTTTGTGGGGCCAAATATACTTGGTTTCCATTTCCCGGCTAAAAGGAGCAAACCCTCCAATGGGGACACATGCGCCATTGGGAATCTCAATGCATGCACCCGACGTTTCTAGGGTCCGGTGGCTGCACTATCTGAAGTGGATAGACTATCAGGACTCTATCACCAACAAACCAATCTCATCAATCTCCTTACTGATTTAAACTAATAATTCAATAATCCCCACTCAATCCACCTACCCTGTGAAAAAGGTCGGGTGGAGGAAGGGAAATATTGTAAAAGGTTGGGTGAGGTTCCAAATGTGACAATCTACCCTCTTCATATGTTCTAGTATGTCTCTATAAATTCATCGATGCCAATCTACAGGTTAATGTCTTCATGTCCAGAAATTCAGTGCTTGAACCCTTGATGTGCGCATCATGAACTTCCTGCGCGGAAGTAAGGGACAAAATTTAGATTTTTGAACTCAACATCTCGGTACTCTTCCCTGGATACTCTGGCCATGTCATCCATTAAACTACGCCATGCTGGTTTAGGAGCGCAGGGTAGATGCATTCCATGCTCAAGAGTGGTTGCTCTAAACCTTTGCAGGGTGCGGAATTATAACTCTTCCTCCCCAAAAGATTTCTCAATCACCTCTCTTTGAATAGTTACTCTCAAAGATCCGTTCACTGTGCTCAGCGTGCAAAAAAAGTAGCACAAACTCAGTAGTGCCTTGCTAATGCTTCTAAATTATGCTAAAGACAAAGTCATTCAATATAGTCATTAAAAAAGAAATCAAGGAAGTAATTCCAAAGGGCAGTATATCTATATATGGAAGTTGACTCAATATGGCTACATGAGTAGAACCACCACTCCTTCCTACAGTGCCTACTCGCCCATGGAACATAGTTAGATGGATTCCATAACGCTTTGCTACTTTTACGAGTCCTTGATGAGCCTTGAACATCTGCCATGGTACTCACAATAGCCCAACATCTTTTCTAGAATCTAAATGGCCAATCATCACTTGTACTAAATGGAGTTTGATGTAACCTTGATAGTCTCCATTTTGATGTCTATATTTCTAAAGGTTTTTGTATCATTATAATCATCTTAAAGAAGACTCTACGTTCAATGAATTCATCAAGGGAGGGTCATATCATCAGATGACCTTTATATTGTAAAGAATGCGAATTATATTATCCCACTTTCAGATTGAGCTAAATTTGATGAATAAAAGAAGCATGCCTGCAAATACTAATTATACTATATCCGAGTTGATTCAGGAATACAAGTGGTTACCTCTTGTTTTCCGTTAGTATGGTTTAAGTACCAATTGATAGAAAATAGTTGAGATAGAGATGCTGCGGTCGACTCCTAGTCAGCCAATTTCTCAAACAAGGGCACAACACAAAGTGGCTTAGGAACTTGACACTCACGATGCAGGCGCTCACTTGCAAGAACCTTTGAAGGCGTTGTTGTCATGTGCAAATAACATATGCCCTAAAACAATTTGAAGGTAGTTCCGCAACCACATGCGGTGTGTCTAAGACATCTTTCACTTCGTCACTCATAGGTAATTAGTCAGTTCCAAAAAGATGATGCTTGCCACGGAGCTCAAATATCAGCCACTCCTGGAAAGAATTTATAGAAGGGAAAATTTGAGCAACT
Source organism: Ceratodon purpureus (assembly GCA_014871385.1). NCBI lineage: Eukaryota > Viridiplantae > Streptophyta > Bryopsida > Pseudoditrichales > Ditrichaceae > Ceratodon > Ceratodon purpureus. The sequence goes on from CM026427.1 coordinate 17,174,047, forward strand.
CATTTGCGGTAGTAACGTATCATATTGTGTCAGCCCTAAATTGAACATTCTTTACAAAATTTAGGAAATACATTTAAAGCGAGTTTGGACTTAGCGCTCCTCTTGCGACCAATCTTTGTAGGACCCCATCCCAAGATGTAGAGTGATTGCGTCCATGATATCAGCATGCCGCTCTGATTCTTGGCAAAACCCAAAACACAATATTTGAGGTATAAAATCCAACAAATTGCCATTTACTATTGGATTGTCACCTATCTTACAAAGTGACCTGTAACACATCTCTAGCGGCTCAATAATCTGCATCATATGCACCTTTTTACAACATAACACGAGCATGCATGTAGCTTCACTATAACATGTCCTCTCCGATGCTTGTCATGTCCCTCGCGTTGAAGTCATACTGCAATAATTTCCTGCGAACCGCACAAACGTATCCTCTCTATAGACAATCCGCTTGCAAATCTAAGAACCTCTATAGACCTGCACCCAAGGTGCTCAAAAACCAAGTCGGGTATGGCAACCTGTGACTTGTCTGTGAAAGTCTTGTCTAGAAGAATATTGCTCTTGCCACTTGATAATAGCTGTCGCATGCGCTCGCGGGGTCTTGTAAAGCTTGTCCCGAACGTCTCCAAGCACAACACGAAAAGGTTTGGTGGCTAAAATAGTTTTCGAGAACTCTGCTTCTACAAATATGATATAAGATAAAAAAGCTGAAGGAAGGCTCTACGAGATTCCTGAGATGAATTATTCTCCAAAATTAAACATTTAGGTGGAGCCATCTACATGGATGAAATACAAGTCCAGAACTTTCCTATCATTGAGGACCTTGGAATGTGCAAAATTGTACTGTCAAATTTGATGTGCATACTTCATATGATGTTTCATACTTATGTAATATTTTGCGTCTTTCTTGGTGGCTCCTGTCAATTGAACTACTCTTTTGCAAAGCTCATCACTGCAGCGCCACATAGAGAGCTGCATAAAAGTTAGTGAGTAAGGATCGACGACATGAAATGTTATTGACGACAATACTGTCAACCACTAATTAAGATATTGAGGTGCTTCAATATCGCACTAATATCATTCGGAAGGTGCAAGGAGCCAAGAGATCATCATGTAATGTCACATACAAATTTTTGCATGGTACAAGATCATGCGAAAAACCTTGAGCAGCCTGGCTCCAGATGTAAGCTAAGCTAATCGGTAAGATTAGAAAAGATACGCGCAACGGGTCATCTGTCACAAATTTTTAGCTTAACGTTTCTCAATTAAATGGAGGTGATTAAAAAACCAGTTTTGTGACTAAACATTGTCAACCTCAAACATCAGATCTTCAATTTGTTGCCATCAATCTTGCCAACAAGCAAAGAGTCACTGGTCACTTCCGGTGTGACTCGCAGGTTATCTGTTAAGATATTATGAGTTGCACTAGGAAGTTGAGGACTTATAGTAAGTTAGACATTAGAGGTCTCCTGAAAACCAGATACAATCAGTGCAACTACCAAAGTCGTATGATTTGTTCTTTGAGAACAAATCAAAATCAATAATATTATTAAACATTTTGTAGCCTAGAGAGCCTTATAAGCCAAAGCTTTGTTATTTATGTCAATGTGTTGAACGTGATGCCACAACAAAATATTAGCCAAAACAGAGTGGTAAAGTGGAGGACTAACCATCTCGGTCACCACCTATCTAGGAAGAAAATTAAATTAGGGGTATGTCGTAAGGTAACCGTTCTTCCACACCAATACATTTGAGAGTGGTATCAACATAACGAAGGAGGGTTGGTAAGCCATTCTAGATAGTCTCATGAAAATAGCTCATACCCACACGCATCTCATCCTCGGGTGTTGGAGGAGTGCGCTGAATCTCATCGGTTGAATGTTGTGTGAATCTGCTTTGTTGCACACCATATTTGTGCCTCAATTATATATCACTTATTTTGGTGTCAGATTAATACTCTCATTAAGTGTAACAGAGGTGCTTCAATCCATGCCTAGTACAAGGAGTGCAACTAGTACAAGGATTGCAATAGTTGTGGGTTCAAGGTCAATGTTAGCGAAGGAATGATTTTGGATTATGTCTAATATTCAATGTGCAAGTGAGGATTCTCACAGTCAGCCTGTCAGGGGCTTTTATGCTTTGAAGGCTAAATCATTGATCATTGCAGATTCATAGTACGAATATAAGATTCTCATTAGGAAGTTTGTTAGTTCCTAGCTAAATATTCCAATTATGACTTTGGAATATGTTCACTCTAAAATAGCAAAATCATTTGAGTTACGCCTGGAAGATAAGAGGACGTCAATTATCTGGCGTACCTCACAATGGAGAGCCTCGTGCAGTTCCTGCCTCTTATGACTAGTAATATTAGTCTGAGTCAGTTGCGACAAGCAGCTCCAAATTTTGCAATTCACAAAGCACAACAACGTGTGAAGCACTTTCATTTCATAGTTAAGTGCTTAAGCAAATCCGTTCAATAATTTGTAACAAGGTCACACGAATTGAGGGACGCAAGTAGTAGCACTAATTTCCCCTAAACGTGAACATGTCATATACATGAGCATTTAATTTTAACACACCTGGTATGCTTTTGGAGCAGAGACCGTCGAACAGATTGAGTGGAATGAGCTCTGAGGACTAGATCTACCCATTGATGCTTCAAGGCTTCAAATATTTTTGCAGGCGTTTTCTTTTATTAGTTCATCAGGCGCTAGAAAGGCTCTTCTAAGTTGGACTCCGTCAGGTTACTGTTTTCATCTCCTAGATCGCCTTCCTTTGCCATCTTTGCCCGTCTATGATAAGCAATTTGAACTTCGCCAAGTTTCCTAAGTTGAGCATGTGAGAGAAAGAGCTTGCTACAACAATTGAATCCCCTACATCAAGGTTATTCGGGACTTGTGCCAGTTCTCCAAGCTTCTGAAGGTCCCCTTGGCCTTCAATTCTGCTATACATCCGTCATAGCTCGTAACATTCTTGTACTTGGTTTAGAAATTTGAGTAGGAACTTTGTTGAGAAAAGTAGTAAGTAGGAGTCTCCTACTTGCATGCACAAGAGAAAAACCTAGTGAAGGGGTATGCTAAGATATTAAGATTTCAAAACAAAAATATCCGCGCCGCATGGTTATTCAATTTTTCAAGGGCCAACATACTTTATGGAACAAGTAGAAGCTCATAATATGATCTGAGAATGAGTTTGCCCACTGTTTGGGAAGTTTTTTCAGCCAACCAGTCAGTGTCCTTTATCTTCGAGATGCAGCCGGTTTTTTATGGTTATGTCCAATATATTATGTCTATGAATACTAAATATAATTGATTTTCAATAATTTCGATAGGTGTTTTGCCGCTATTCTTGAAATTCAACCAGCCATCTCCAAAATCTATCCGGCTTCCTTGCAACTAACCGCCAGTTCTTCCCGGACAATGCCTTTGCCTACAGAAACTACAAACATGTTGAAATGCATACATAAGCTGCAATAAAACCATTTGACCAGTCACTATTGCCATAATTAATCAATAGTGTATAATACCGTTTCTTTAATAGCAGGGTCATGAAGATCTTGCAGGACGTTGAGAAACTGATCGAGAAGTATTTTATCGTACTCTAAGGTAGTGGTACCAAAAACCGACCAACTCCAAAAACCGACCAGCTCCAAAAACTGACTAGTAGCCTTCACCTCGCATGTTTCCTGAAACTGTGCAAAAGCGTTCTAATTCCGTCCATGGCTGCAGAAATTGAGTGCTTGTGATTGGTATAGAAACATTCTATTCTTAGAATCCAAGTGGTCATATTAACCATGACTCTATGAGCAGTTAGTCGCCCCCCTAGGGCTGGACACTCAAAAATTCATAAGCAATTGTAGACTTACTCAAAAAATGATTATTTTTTGGGGATGGCTTTGCACTAGCTTTGCACTCCATCCAAAAATTATAAACTTTTTCCACCACTGTTCCAAATGAGCAAACCTGAAATTTGGATGGTTTATCAGCCCTCTACCTTACTAATTGGTCATCCTCGGATAATTTCATTGGCAGAAGCAAACACATTTGCGCGTTGATTGAGGCCATCTTCTACAGCTTGGCTAGCTTGCTGCCTCGTTGATGAGTGCTCATCTGGCTAATCTTGATTGATGTTCTATTTTATTTTATTTAATCTTATTTTCACTCTTTTCAAAAATCAATTTGCAACATCCAATGCGCGCTTAACTACATCGGAAGTTGAGTATCATTTGGGAGGAGACATGTCACGCAAATGAGGGCTACGGCCTTCAAGTGTCTTGGAGATACATTCTGGAACTATAATATATTACACATAGCATAGAAGAGCAGAGTTATGTGAGGACACAAAAACAAAATTGAATATATCAGACAAAGACTTACATATGACCAACCGTAATGTGAAATGATAGAGCATTAAACTAGGCATTGATGAGAAACAGAGAGCAATTGATGTGGCATCCATCGTTCACGAATGGAGGGTAGGCAGAATAGACACAAATAACTAAAGACGATGACGATGACAAAGGGGATATGGTAGAGCGTCCAATAATGGCGCAAATTTCAGGATGGATAATCTACTGCGAAATTAGCAGCGCAAATAATTTTCATGCATGGGGAAACTAATTAAAAAGTTGGAACAAGTGGAATCATCATTTTTGGATTCTTCTACAATTAGTTATGAATTTTTGAAGGTGGATTCATAGGTGTTTCTAAAATGGCGCCCTAAAATGGCACCCTATAATGTTTTCCATCAGTACATGGTACTATTGGGTGGAGAAGCTATTATGTACCTCTGATGGAAGATGACTAGAGCTCCATTTTTGGCACTGCGCCATTTTTGGACGCTCTACCATAGAGCATTGAACAACACTTCACAAAATCACACTGCCAAGTTGCCTATGGTTGGTTGTCCTAATACCACCGGAATTGCCCCAAAACCGATCAGGCCTAATTCCTAGATTGTAAAAAACAGATGAACCTCGTTTGTACATTAAAGCATGTGATCGGTTTTAGGTCACAGGTTACTTTGCACTTTGGAATTATATAGAAAATTGAGAAATGAGTATTTCTTGTTGCATTTTTCCGAAATCCTTCTGAAATCCTATTTTGAAGCCCCTCATATTTTGAAATAGGTATTGAAGTTTTTTTTATTATAGTATAAAGGATTTTTTTTAATACATAAAAAAAGACTTGTAGCACAACAATCTTCATGTGAGATTCTTCAAAGTAGAATAATCCACCACTATAAATCAACTATGGGCCACATGTTTTTTTATTCAACTAACAAGATAGCAAAAACTACAAGGCTCTATTTTTTGAACTTATTATAAAGCTTTCTTTGAGTTTATCACTAGATACACTCACCACACTCTCAGTATAAATTGGATTGATTTTACTTTACATAGGATTGATTTTACTTTATAGTGGTACACATTAAGTATATTTTAAAAAATCACAACGTCTGCACTATATTTAATTGTCGAAATTCTTCAAAAAGTTAGAACTATAATGCCTAGAAACTGAATCCAAAATAGATTCCTTTCAACTAATGAATTCTTCTTAGTAAGTAGAAACAAAGTATAATATAAAACAAAATAAAATGAAATAAAATTTATAGGGTTTTATCTTGTTAAAAGAAAACGTCCTATTCCACCTTAAAGTCATTGTATAATTTGTTATTTACTTTCATTTTTACTTTGAAATTCTTATGAGAATATTTAGAATGCTTGATGTTTTTAAATAAGCACATGGGATAACATAAATTAAAACCAAAAAAATTAATAAACTATCCGCACTATTTCAAATTTTTTTTTGGTATTGAGCCAACATCAATGTAGATGTATTTCATACACAAGTTTTTATATATGGTAGAACGACCAAAAATGGCGCAGTGCCGAAAATGGAGCTCTAGTCATCTTCCATCAGAGGTACATAATAGTTTCCCCATCCAACACTACCATGTACTGATGGAAAACATTCTAGGGTGCCATTTTAGAAACACTTATGAATCCACCTTCAAAAATTCATAACTAATTGTAGAAGAATCCAAAAATGATGATTCCACTTGCTCTAACTTTTTAATTAGTTTTCCCATGCATGAAAATTATTTGCACAGCTAATTTCGCAGTAGATTCACCAGGTTGAAATTTGTGCCATTTTTGGTCTTCTACCATAAGCATGTATAGATTGCTAGGTTAAAATTCATATTTTTGCCTAAGATTTTTACTGGATACTCCCTATACTACAAAGTGTATGTGGTAAAATTTTCAAAGCCAAATTCCAATTTTAAGACCTTCATCTAGAAATTTTAGGTTTCAAGTCTAAAACGGCAGCTTAAAATTAGGGTTTTCTTAATTTTTTTTTCTTGAAATATTTTCATAACCAAACCACCACTCAAATTCCAAAGAGACCCAAGTCAAAAAATAAACCAATTTTACAAGGGCAGCCTCCAAAAATTACAATGACAAGCTTCAAATTTTTGAATTATTTCTTTCAAAATTCGTCAAAATTTGAGATTTTGAGATTTTTCAAAAATAATTGCGCCTAAAAATAAAAAATGTATAAAGGCACCTAACCACCGTTTAGATTTTTCAAAAACCAAGTATACATAACGTCATACATGTTTTACGATATCAACGTTTTTAGACCCGCTTCTAGAAAATAATTTTTATGAAGGTCCTAAAAAAGGAATAAGTCTCTAAAATTTTGCATGGAGGTACCCAACTTGATTACCTACATGAAAAAAAATATGAGCAAAATGTTTGGGATAATGAACATCAAGTCTCCATTTTCACCATTTACCCTATGTCGTTCGGTTTATACCAAAAAAATGTTTTGCTGCAACTTTAAACATTATAATCTACAAATGGTAAACATCCAACACTTGAAAATTTCATCAGTATTTCTAAAGAGGGTAAAGTTCAAGATCTTACAGTTAGATGTCTAAAAAAAGGAAAAAAACTAGTCCAAACCGTCATTCCCACAAAGCGGTAAAAAATGACAGTTTTGGAACTTGGAGCTTCAAAAAACGGCTGGATTTTTAGGGGTTAATGGTATAAATTAGGCCAATGAAGAGGCTGACTATGTTGTACTGGTGTAGCAGATACTTGACTAAGGTTGAGGGTTGTATTCCCGAGTGATTTTCAGGTTTGCATACTTAGACTTGTGAAAGATTTTTTTTATATTTTTGGATGCTCCGCAAAGCTATTGCAAAGGCATCCCTCTAAAAAATTAAATTTTTGAGCATTTCTACAATTTTGTATGATTTTTTGAGTTTGAAGGCATAGAGTGACCATTGACCATTCACTAGAGTCCTACATTCATGAGCGGTTGGACTCTGAAAATAGAACGCTTTGGCACCAATGAGAACCAATCATAAGCTTTCAGTTTTCCCAAGTATGGACGTAATTAGAACCCTCTTGGTCACTTTCTCAAGTAAGGCTGGTTGGTTCATGACACCCCTTCCCCAATCAGTAGGGGTCGGGATTGCAACCCGTTTGGGAATACAACCCTCTACCTTAAGTTAATTGAGTCTTGCTATTGGAGGTTCTGAATGATCAGACTTTTGTGTTTTTGTTCCATGACGAACATGTGGATGAAGAAGCATGAATTTGAATTTATGGTGGATATTTTTATTGAAGGAGATGTGAGTGTTTGTGCTATGGAGCAGCATCCTACCTCCTGGACTGATGCGAGCTACTTTGGACTGAGCTACTTTGGACTGAGCTACTTTGGACTGAGCTACTTTGGACTGAGCTACTTTGGACTGAGCTACTTTGGACTGAGCTACTTTGGACTGAGCTACTTTGGACTGAGCTACTTTGGACTGAGTTGGCTATCGAAGTTTTGCTAAAGTTTCTCCAATTCCCAATTTCTCATGCTTCATTTTTTGTAGCAAGCATTCATCAGTGTTTTGGGCATTAGTGTCTGATGCCTTTATTTACAAGCTTTTGGGTATGTGATTATCTTTGTAAACATATATTTTAGTATTTTAAGTAATTCCTCTGTAATTTGTGGTTTAGTTATTTGGATTATTTAGTTATATAATTTTGATTTTAATGTTTTAACCCCTAAAGTTCCTTGACTATGTTTTTGAAAAATGAGTCCAAAACTGCCATATTGAATGCATTTGATGGGAGAAAAAATAAAATAGTAATTTTACACTTTTAACCGTAGGATCCTGAAGAAAAGGATTAATATAATGTGCTCCAAAAATTTCAGCATCAATGACCGCACGGATTGGAAGTTTATAGCATTTGAAGTAGAGATTTTTTTTTTTTTTGGGTATTGCCCGAGATGTTTACTATAGGTTGACTACTTGTGGAATGAAATATTTACACTAAAAAAGTTGGGGGTTTTCAACTAATGCAAAGAAGAGCATGTTAGTAACAAGTGTGTCAAATATTAGACATAAAAAATGAGCCTTACATATTCTAAAAATTCATGTAAATGTAATGGGGTTCAAAGTCCACAATCTACACAGTATTTTGTAAACATTTTTTTGAACACTCAAATTTAGAAAAAATTACAATCCAAACGGTGGAAATGTGTCTTTTTCCACATACTTGTTATAAATATTTTTTTCCAAAAAAAAAAACACAAACAAAAATAATAGATCTACATTCCCATTTCAGTACAGGTTTTTTACAAATGGGCAGAAAATACAGGTCTCAGAAACCAAATCTTCGGTGACTCCAACCGTCCCCCTTCATACTGTGACCTCTCCCTCTAAATTAAATATTTAAAAAAAAAAAAACGCCGAGCTCTCACCCCACCCTACCCCACCCTCCATCCGCCCCCCCAACCTCCGCAGCCCGACCTCCTCCCCCGGACCGATGTCTCCCATCCCGTCCCCGACCCCTGGCTACACCCCGACCCCCTCCCCCATGTTCTGACCCGCTCCCTCGTACCAACCCGTCCCTACTGTTCCGCCCCTAACCTTGGCTGATTCGCTCCCCGCTCCCCTCGTGTTCCCTTGCTGTGATCTCCGCTTCCTTTATGTTCCCTTGCCGCTATCTTGGGCCGCTCCCCTTCCCAGCTCAGCTCACCCCTTCACTCCCTTGGGTGCATGCAGAGTTGGCTCCTCTATGTGCAAATGGGCGCCCTCCACCATCACCTCCTCCCATTGCATTAGACACTATATTGTGACAGTGACGTCCCCCTAATTCCGTCTCTGTATTTCAACACATGGGCTGTGAGCACACTAAGTAACATCATTTTCTCCATGTCCACTCTTCACAATCAAAATTTCAATAATAAATTCTAAGTGGTTTTATTATAAGTGATCCAATGTCTTCATAATGCATGTCTTGAATGTATTGTAAAGGCTTTCCCACCCCAAACAATTTGAAAAATACAATAATTGAATGAAAAAAAATGGGGAAAATAAAACAAAGGGGGGAAAAATTTAAAAATTTAAACTTTTGGGAAAAACAAAAATAAAAATTATTGTAGAGAAAATTCAAAGATAATTTCATGAACAATAAATGAGCATATAGTACAATTTCACTTACATTTTGAAGACCTCGTTGCCGGATAGCCTCGTGATATTCTTCGAAACATGTTCCGGGCTTGAAACACATAAACTTGTTATCACATGTGGGGCAAAAGTAATGTGGCCTTGTACCCTTACTACTTTTACCTCTATTGCATACAACACATGGCATTCTCCTCTTTGAATAAACAGGGAAGCATAAACCACGTCTTCGGATAGGATCATTCATTTCTTCCTCTTGCCGACGGTTCCAATTCCGCAATAAAGCTTCACATAATTCGGTCCGAAATTGCAAATGTGTAATGGGATTGCGGATTGGAATGGCATTGCGGCATTTGTCAACATATATCAAAAACATGTTGACAACGGTCATGTCAAGTAAAAAAAAGAATATTCGGTGCCACCATTTATGAGATCTATTTTGTGTGCAATAGGACGCCCTCAATAGGTCTGCAACATCTACTCCCCTCATATGCGTTGTGTACTCTAAATGCATAGGTGATGTGGGGATGTCGTTTCGAATTGCCCCATCCCTACGAGGAACCGTTGGTACATGCAATCCCGGAGTCACAGTCGGTTCGGCATGAGTAGATAAAAGTAAAGCCGGCTTTTTATCCTTCCATACCACCGAAGACATCGATCTTGATGCATGCATTCTCCAATCCATCCACCCTTGGTCTTTCTTCTTGTAAGCTTTTGTATTTTTCAATACAAAAGGCACCCCTATACGATTAGACCTCATCGTGCCGGTTGCATAAATTCCTCTAGTAAGTAATTCCTTGAAGAGACCAACACTTGAAAAAAAAAATTATCCATGGCAATGACATGGCCTCTACCCCCTATTTCACTTGTCAAATTCAATACCACATTGTGAGCCAATCTTGGCTCTCCCCCGCAAAATTGGACCCTCCTCTCCATTTCCTTGACCCTTCCCACAATAAATCGCAAAATTCCAAACATATTTTGAAGCTGAGAACGCCAAACACCAAACCTTGATTCCCCACTTCTGCGGCTTCTGTGGCATATATTGTCGCAAAGGACAATAAGAGCCGTTGTACCGTATCATCATCTCGTCAATGGTACAAAATTTCCCTAGCGTCCACGCATTCATGCAATTCTGTCTTATGCCCTCTATCAACCATCGCACTTGGCCCAACTTATCATAACCCGACAAGTTTTCATCCTGTATGTATCTTGCCGGATTAGTAATATGTAAACATTTCGTCAATGTCATAAATCGAGAGCGGGTCATAATCCTAGTGATAATGGAGCAATGAAAAATTGACCCCTTTTTATGCCAATAGGATTTGATATTTGGTTGTCGCTTCATACCCATGTACAACCAAATTGCCATAAATGCTTTCAACTCCGGCACGGTGATTTCCTCCCATCCGATAACCCCAATTGTCTTCCCTTCTCTATCAACATCTCTTGCATATCGATTCGTTTCCCGCACTATATCACGTAAGATATAATGTGTCCAAAATAACTCGAATAATTGCAACATTGTGGGAAATGCACCCTCAAACACACATGCCTTGGAAACACCCTCAAATTCATGCGGTCTCGGGTCATAAGTAAAAAAAGTTTTGTTCCACATTTCATCCCGGTATAAATGTTTTATGCTATTTGGATCTCCCACTTCTCCACCTTCACCTTCTCTATCACTCAATTCCCACTCATTCTCCGAACCCTCACTTTCACTCTCTAACATGGGCACCGTAAAATTGTTGTACTCTTCATGCCTTCTTGAAGTTGGTCCTCTAACATTTCTATCCCTCTCCACCCTTTCCTCTAAATAATCCTCATTCTCTACAAATCCATAATGCTCTTGCCTTCTTGTATGTGCTCTGGGTCTAGGTTGATCCCCCTCCCCATTTTCCCCAAGTATTCCCTCACTGTTCCCCCCATCAAAAATTGCATCACCGCTCCTCCCTGCAGCAAATCTGTCCCTGATTTCAGAAGTTTCTCTATCCCCCCCTCCTGCCCCTAAATCCATGTCCCCCACCCCATGACCAACTACACCACCATCCCCCACCCCTTGCACTCCATCCCCCACCTACTGCCCATCCCCATCCCCATCTCCCATCACATGCCGCACTCCATCCCCGTAGCCTATCCCCTCCCCAACACCATCCCCGCCCCCCATCCCCGCCGGACCCTATTCCCGTCCCCCACTCCCAGCCGAACCCCATGCCCGTCCCCGCTCCCTTCAGTGCGACCCCGGTTCCCCCACATCGCTCCCACGTTCTCCAAGCTCGCCACAGCCGAGCTGGATTGTCCGCCTACCCCGCTCCCGATCCAACTGTCGTGGCCAGCTCCTTCTCCTGTAGCTCCGCTACTGCGCTCCCCCGTCCCTGATCCGACTTCCCCGCCCAACGGCTCGAGCACCCCCTCCCCCGCGAATTCGAGAGGATGGTCTGCTGCATGGAGAGTCGCAGCCTCTTGTAGAGCAGACCCAGCCTCGTGCAGAGCAGACCCCCCTCTTCCCAGTCCTCCACCGAGTTGCATGTTTTCTCTGGATGCAGTGTTTCCTTCCGTCTTTCTTCCACTCTCATGTCTCTTGCTCCTTTTCTTAGCTCTAGCGTCATACACTTGTACACTGTAGGTTGTCTCCTCAGGCCACCATAGCTCCTCCAAAGTCCTATCTTCATCAAAAGCGTAGTCCCCCTCATCGAAACTGTCTTCACTAGGTTCTTCACATGAACTTGCTCTCCCTGCATTCTCAATAAACTCTTGGCTATCAAAAAAATCAGGGTTGTGTTCCCCTATTACTTGTTCCAAGAGTGTGTGAATGTCTCCTTCATCTTCTATAGGTACTCTTGGAGGTTGAGAGGGAGGTATAAGAAGTGAAGGTGGAGGGGGAGGAGAGGATAGGGATGGAGGTGAGGGTGGAGGGAGAGGGTTGGAGCTTGTTGATGCTTGTATGGAATGTAATCTGGAGCTCCTCCTTGGAGCTTCCAAAAAGCTTTCCTGCAAGAAACATGAAGATTATGTATGAGTAAAGAGTGAACAAACATGCATAGTACACTTTCCAACGTCTTTGCAATACTAACACATCTCTCTTACCTCCTTTCCCCTCCATGATGTAGATCTCCGTCGTGGCATTTCAACAACCTAAAGTATGCAACAAGGTATGATAGTAGAGGCTGAAAGTGTGAGATTCCAATGTCATGACTATGATTTATACTTACATGTGCATGTGAAGTGATTCAAGTTACAAGTTCAAATTTAGGATGGTTCCTTGTTTGTGAGAATCTCCATGGCTTTGTACATCGTTCTTTTTCTATTTTGCACTGCACATCTTTTGGCTTCATTTGGGACGGTGTCAATACAGACTCAGTCTGTATTGACTGTGTAAGTCCCCGCAGACAGACACAGTCAATACAGACTGAGTCTGTATTGACACGGTCCCCACCCCGCAGTCTTGATGCATACAGGACGCATCGGATCCTCGACCCCGACTCTGCAGGTGTAGGCTTCAAAACCGCAGCGGCACTCTGAGCCCGCAGCTCCCAGCCCACTCAGCAGCCCAGCCCAGCTCCCAGCCCAGGCCGTAGCTCTCAGCCCGCAGCTCACGTTCCCGACCCTATCCCTGTTAACCTTCCCCGACCCCGTTCCCTTTCATTCCCTCCCCCTGACCCCTCAAACCCGTCCCCGTTCCCTTTCCTCCTCAGTCCCCGACCCCCGGCCTCAGCCCGACCCCAGCCTCAGCCCGACCCCAACCTTAGCCCGACCATCCTTTCCCTGCCCTTTTCCCCAACCCGACTGTCTCTTTTCCCCAACCCGCTCTTTGACTTTGACCACCCCCCCGCCTTGGATCCATGTCGCCTTCCTCCTGGACACGCAGCCCCCTCGGTTGTCGTAATATTTTTTAAGATTTTTTTAAAACGAACTTGGCACTCTAAATTCTTTTCTCTCCACTTGCCCCACACGCTATGGAAAATAATATTGGCAGTTGCCTTACTGAAAGTCAAACCTCCCCCTCAACCTCATTGGAGCACGATTCTGCCTCAGAAGTCCAGAACCTAGCTTTTGAAGTTCAGACCGTCGTAACTTTTTTTCAACATGTCCAAAAAAAACAAAAAAAAATCCCCCACGTACTTCTTCAAAATGCCTACCTACATTATTTTTTTCAAAGTTTTACGAATTAAATTGGAATTCTAGGAACCTGCCCAAATTTTAAAAAAGCCCATTCCAGGACAATTGTCCTTTAGGGGTTAAGTTGCAAGGATTTGATTTTGGTGTCTTGGAATGTAATGATGTTGATTGTGATGCTTCGAGAATGTAATGATGTTAAGTGTGATGTTTTGAATTTTATGTAAATTTTGGCTTTTTAATATATTTGTTGGTTGTTTGCTTCTCATTTGGTATGTTGAGTGTTTTTATTTTTTTGAAATATACTACTGGCTATAGTGGTGCGTTTTTGGCTTCCCTAGTCTCAACATAAGGTGGAGCATTTTCCTGGTCCTGAGGATTCTATTCTCTCCTTGGCAATGCACCAAAGTCGTTGCCAGCTTTGGTGGCGCTCCAATCTTCCCGTTTCGCGTTTTGCTTATCATAATTTCAGGCATCTCTATTCTATGGATTTTGAGCTCTTCTCGTATCAAATTTTTCTCGGAGACCTGATGCTTTGGATAGAATGCTTTTGCTTACGCCATGGTTTTTGGTTACCTCCCTATCCTTGTGTGTATGCTCTGTCATTGTCTGGTTCTAAATTTTTGTGGTCTAAACATGCTATTTTGGAGCTTACATTCCTTGAGATGGCTACTGGTTTCTTCTAGTGTAACGAGGATCCTCTTCCACATAAGTGTTTTTGTTTTAATTTGCTTTGTTTGTTTTTGGATTTAATTAAGTTTGTGGGAGTGTTGATTTGGATTTGTGTTTTACGTGTAGCGGTCCCGGTTTATCAAAAGACACTGTAAACCTGAATATAGCTCACTCCGGATAGCGCCACTTGTCAAACACTCAGAGGCGAGTAAGGTTTCCTACCAAACCACCAACTACACCAGACATCTAAGCCTTGGAAAGAATCAAACTTGGGTTGGTTACGCTTTCAATGACAATGTATATAAATAGTATTTAGAAACCAACATACCAACTGTATTTGAGTGTCCTTTACAACATCCGCCCAGTGGGCCTGGTATGAATTGGGTGAGAGTGTGAAGTGGCATGTGGAGTTGGCATAGGAACGATGGTGCAGAGCCGGGGCGGAGTGCAAGTGAGGGAGGCAGGCAAGCAAGGCGGCCGTGGCATCGCCGAGAGGAGCGAGTGAGCAAGGAAGCCTGAGTGAGTTGAGTGAGTGAGGGAGTGAGTGATAGCGTAAGTTAATGCAATGATAAGTTAAGTTAGTGCAGGATAAGTTATGCCCTCCCTGAGCTCCCTCCCTCCCTTCCGTTCACTCCGTCCCGTTCACTCTCCTGCTCAGTCGTAACTTAGTGTACTGTACAGTATTGTTACGCACTTGTCTGTCTGTCTGTCTGTCTGTCTGTCACTTGGGGTGGACACTCTCCTCTACTCTCACCATCACCATCACCATCACCAGGCTCCACCCCCACCATGGCCGTGGCCATGGCACGCCGCTCGCGCCGTTTCTTCACCTACACGCTCGCCTGCCTGCCCCCACCCCATCGTCATTGTCGTTCTCGGCTTTCTCATGCGCCCGCTCTCCACCCCAAGCCTGCTTGCCATTCCTTCTCATCACTCTCCACATCCCAAGGAATGCTCCATCATCTCGTTTCTCGCCTTGCCATCAATGCGCCTCCTTCGTCGTCTGCCACAAGGAATCTGGCCACGGTGTCCCGCGACGACATGGAGGCGGATGGGGAGGTGCTCTTATTGCGATGCCTTGACACGCTCAAGAATTATGAGAAAGAGGGTGTGCCGACAGGTGCAGGGACGGACTCGGCCGATGGTTTCGACCTTGAGCGTATGGAACGGCTTCTTGTGCGCCTGGGGAACCCACTTTCGGCATATCCAGTTGCGTCTCTCTCTCTCTCTCTCTCTCTCTCTCTCTCTCTCTCTCTCTCTCTCTCTCTCTCTCTCTCTCTCTCTCTCTCTCTCTCTCTCTCTCTCTCTCTCTCTCTCTCTCTCTCTCTCTCTCTCTCTCTCTCTCTCTCTCTCTCTCTCTGCTTGGATTGCTAAACCCTAAACCCTAATTTGGCATCCTCCTGTCAGACCTTTGGTAATATAGTTTTGCTAATCAGATTGATTTTCCACAACTAAGATTCGATATGGTCGGCAGGTGGTGCATGTTGCTGGTACCAAGGGCAAGGGCTCGACGGTGAGCTTCATTAGTAGCATCTTGCGAGCTGCAGGATTATCTGTCGGCACGTACACGAGGTATCTCAAAGTCATATTTTCACGTCATGCTTTGAGGAATCAAGCACTGTATATTGCATTGTGTCGTGTTAAACACACCCGTTTGAATTTAGGGCATGAACAAATGTTTCTGGGGGGTTTAAAGATGAGGTTTGGGTGCTGGCAATCTTTCCTTAGTTAGTAGGTGACATCCAATGTGAGAGTTAACGTGATTATCTTGACTAGGTTTGTTTTTGCTTGACAGTCCTCATGTCACGAGCATAAGAGAAAGGATAAGTGCAGGCAATAGTGGAGAACCTGTTTCCGCCATCTCCTTGCGGAAGCTGATGACTGATGTACAAGCGATTATAGATGAGGCTGTTGCCGCCGAGTCAAGCTCGCCAACGCACTTTGAGGTGTCATCCAGGTGACTATATCTTGGGTTGGGTAATTATTATGAGTATTTTCGAAAAACGCACTGAAGGGAATAAAAGGCGGGGTAGTGTGTGAGCTGAAATGTAGGTTAGAGGACCCATGTAGATATTATGGTTGTATTCATTGTCACTGATAATTGTTTTGTTCACATCTTACTTGTAACTTGCACTGAGATTTACTTGAAATTCTACAGGTGTTGACAGCCCTCGCTTTCACCCACTTTGCTCGAGAGAAAGTGAATGTGGCAGTTGTTGAGGTATGAACCTGTCAAGGTGGCTTCTTGGAGTATCTACTCTAACTTTGACAAAATGTTAATTTTAGTTGCGAGGAGATGATATGTTCTATTGAGAAACAAGACCGAGGCCTATCTATCGTATGTCATAATTCGCATTTGAAATGGAGAATACCTTCAGACAGGTTTAGGAGGTGCGCGGGACGCCACAAATGTGATCTCAGCCGAAGGTCTTGGAGTAGCTGTTATCGTTGGCATTGGCTGTGAACATTTAGCAGCCCTAGGTGGTACTTTGGAGTCTATTGCACTTGCCAAAGCTGGCATCATCAAGGAGAATCGTCCGGTACACTCTCTCCTCCCTTGGTCCACATTCGGTTAGATTACATCTGCTAAGTGCTAGATATTTTTATCTTGTCATGCTGGTGATATGTTAATAGAAAGAGTAAAATGATCTGGTAGCCCAGACCTCCGACTGATGTATTTTGGTGTTTGGCAGGTGATTGTTGGCCCACAGAGGGACTCACGAGTCTATGATATCATTGAGAAGGTGGCCGCTGCTAAAGGAGCTCCTTTAATTGCTGTGTCTAGATCAGTGGTAAAATTCAAAACTGGAATTCTGTTCACATGTACTGGCCACCCTTATCAGTTTTGCGACATGTTGATACAACATCCACCTGGACCTGAATTTGAAGCTTTACAGAAGGTATTAGCTGTCCATGACTTCTCTCGGGTTCACTTGCATATTCTTGCTCCTTTTAGTTTACAGCAACTCTTTCAGTCTACAGCTTAATCGAGAGTAATGAACTTCGTGTTTTTAATTTTATTCTTGAGCAGGAATGGAAACTGGGAAATGTCAAGCTTCGTGCATTGGGAGCGCATCAGCAGGATAACGCTCTGACTGCTGTTTCCGCTGTGCTTGCCCTCAGGTCTCAAGGTACGTGGTTTGTACATTTGCATGAGTTCGAGCTTGTTCTATAATTTGTTTTCAAATTAGTGTGGTCTTGTACTATTCTAGACCATTTCAGATCTCTATTCGACAACCCGAACACCTGAATCGGAAGCTAACTGAAGCTACCTAACTCCTATGGGCGTTGGAAAGGTTCTGATAAATTCATTATTTGTTTCTCTAAGATTTTTTACCTCAGGATTGCAAAGATTTTTTTGTGTGGGGGCTTGTCAGTAGGAGCCATAAATTTCTCGGATGTGGTTAAATTTCTCGGATGATCCAGGATGGCAAATTTCAGATTCTGCAATCCGAATAGGTCTGGAGAACACAGAAATACCTGGGAGATTTCAGGTTGTTGGTTCGGATAGTTCTAAAGCACTTGGTTGTCATTCTGCCAGACTCATTCTTGATGGTGGTGAGAAATACATACACTCTCGATTGAGTCAACATGCATCTTGGTCTTAATTTTAAAGTTACATGTAGCAGATATTTGCAGCTACTAATCAAATGTTGATAATTGTGTTTCTTTGTTTCTTCAGCACACACAGAAGAGTCTGCAATGGCATTGGCAAAGACATTGCGAGATGGTTTTCCTTCCGCAAGATTGGCGTTTGTTGTAGCAATGGCTTCTGATAAAGACCACCATTCGTTTGCCCGAGCTCTATTGACTGGTAAACTTTTCATGAATCATGAGATTGCTGTAGATATACAACCATTAAAATGGTGCTGTTAATTGATGCAAATTTTCTATATTACATCTTTGCCACCCACCTTTAACATTGTCCCTTTTTTCATCTGTGTACAGAGGCAAAACCCAACCTTGTGGTGACTACAAGGGTGCCTGTAGCAGGAAGCTATGGTAGATCCTGCACATCAGAAGAGCTTGCTGAATGCTGGACTCACACGGCCTGTGCTCTGAACCATCCTTACCGATATGAGTTGGGCGAACTCTCTCTCGATGGCGGTGAACAACCATCACAACTACCTTCTATTGCATCTGTTGATAGTCAGGAAATTGATGCCTGTACTTCTGGCATAGACGGGGAAGATGGTCAGAAGAACGGAGAATTGCTGATAGTGTTGAGTGTGGAATCAATCCAAGGTGCAATTCGCAGTGCAGCAGCAGAATTGGAGAGAAGGCAATTGGACAGTGATCAGCCACTGATTGTTTGCGTGGCTGGGTCCCTCCATGCTGTTGCCGCGGCGTTGGCCCTCATTAAGGATAAGCAAATCCAGCAGTGATAAATTTGGCAATGCAGTTTAACTGCAGTCAGATTGGTTGTTACTCAATACTTGCCAGTGCTTCATGTAAATCTGCTGTCAAAGTCCTGAAGGAATTTGAGGCTTAATGTACCTTCTGCAATGTGTTTTGAAATTGATATGGACTGAATCTGTATTTTTTTTTGGAGTTATAATAGATACTTGTCTTCATCTAGTACATTTATAAGATTGAATTTTTCTCTTTTTTTGCAATGGCGAAATCGAGTGTGAAATGTCCAGCTTGAGCCATGGTTATAGGTCCCGTCATTGAAGGGGTAATGCTTCTCCTCGGAGTCATCGAAGGGGTAATGCAGTAGCAAAGAGTGATGAAAGGAAAGGAGGATCGGAGGAAGGAAGAAGTGGCAAATTAAATTACCGCAATTGCTAGCGGATGGGATGGATGAGCAAGAGGATGGTGATGAAACTAGACGGTATGAAAGAATAGTAAATCGATGATGGAGGCAATCTACGGGTGGGGCAGGAGTCGCAAAGTTGCAAATCGTAGAAAAGAAATCGAACGACGAGCAGTAACATAAGTGAGAGAACGGGATGGAGCACTGAAATCACGAAAGGGGAAGTGACAAGGAGAAGACAGGTGACGTGGACAGGGACAGGGATGGGGATGGGGATGGGCATGGGCATGTGCAGGAAGGATCGTCGGGGAGCCCTTGTGCCTTCTCAAGTTCTCCCGCATTGTCATGGCCACAATGATCGGAAGGAATCCTGAGAACGATATCCTGGCTATCCAATCCAACAATCACTAGACTAAGTTAGACTAAACTAGGGGTGGCCGAGTGGGTGGGGTGATACAACATCCTAAAATGTAGCTGAATTTCCTACATCACTGATGCCCCCTTCCCACCAGTAGTTTGCAATCTACGGTGGTAAAGGGCCTGCCACTGTTGCTTGCGAAAAATCTCGAACGTATTCACATTAACAGGGAGGGTTGGTGGTTTTGCTGGAGTGGAAGTTGGCTGGTGATGGGAGGTATGGAACTACATGTTCACATCAGGAGTGGCATGGGCCACTCCGTTGCCACTCAGGACTGGGGATCGACGAGACAGACTCGGAAGATATCCCGTCGCACTTGAGTTTCTGCCCAGGTAGTGCAATCAGGCAGGACGGGCAGCTTTTGGTGGGCACGGGCAGCTTTTGGTGGGCTCGGGCAGCTTCAGCGGGGGAGTCCATCTCTCTCGCTTCCTCCTTCACTCTCCAGTTTAGACGCTGGTTTGTGTGCGCCATTGTGGATGCACCTGAAAGGTAGAGAGCAGGAAATGAAACTATTATGGGTTTCCCAGCACCGATTGCTTCTCTCGTTGCTGCACCCTGTCTTTAGCAGTGATTTGTCTCCTAAGGTGGGTATGCAAGGACGCGAAAGGTGTTGAGGACATGAAATGCCATAAGGCAACAGTTCGCTGCATTCTTCGTCATGATCTGGAAGAGAGGATCTTTTCAGTTCTAGTTCTTCAGAAATATTTCAAGTTTTCTGCCTACTGGGCTCCACTTGGAAAGATCTACGTACCTCCAGAACCTAAAGGCATAGCATAATTGCAAGCTGCCCAGTGTATCTCTGCGGAAACGCTTACGCTTGTGCACACCCGACATTTTGAAAAGCGAATGTTTAAATGATCCGATCGCTGGGTGTTTGAGTTACGTGTCGTTTTGGCTCGTGGGGGGTCTGTCGAGGGGGATATAAGCATTGATACAGCAATCGTCGTCGACTGCCATTCAGAAGACGGGAATTGGTCTTCGTGTTTTTGTGAGCACTGTTCTGTACTCTCATGCTAGTATTAAATACCAAACAAAATATTATCACATTCTGCAAGTGGCCGATGATTAGTACGTAGAATTCTAACATCTTTGTTACTTTCTGATGATGCAGTCACTGGCCGTGTTACAACGAAGGCAGACGTTTTCAGCTTTGGACATGCATTTGGTGACCTGGTTCCAGTGAAGAGTCCGTAGAGCTTTGAGAACATGCATTTGGTTGCAGCTCCAGTGAAGACGTAGAGCTTTCTCTTCCTCAAGCCTTGAAGCCTTGAAGCAGTGGCAGGAGTTTGAGTATGAGGGTGACACCACCATGACCCAACGCTTTGACGACTCCAAATCTAGTATCCCTATTCGCCCATTTGGGTTTGCTGACTCCTTCACTTCGACCGATGGCCGGTAATCATGTGCGCTCTTCTGCCTCTCGGTGCATTTGTCCACGAGTTGAACGAAGCTGTTGTCTTTTGTGATGGCTCATGGAATCAGCAGACCTCTTGGCAATCGCGGATCTTTAAGATCTGGCAACAATAACAGGTCCATGGCTGATCTGATGACAATTCCGGAGTCGTGTACAAGCTCTATGCAAATGGTGTGGAGAGTACGACAAGGTTGTGGAGAGTACGACAAGGCTGTGGGCACCGAGAGAAGGGCCACGAAATGTTGATGTGCCGCGGATTAATCTGAATTCAGCGTTGATAGTTAAGTGCTGTGTCAATGGCCATGTCCATACCTTCATGGTTTGCAAGATTTTTTTACTATAAAAGGAATATTTTCACGATTCCTGCCACTCCTGTGCCACCCTCAAAACACTCCTCTAGCACCGTAGATAATTCCCACCACTGCAGGAAATTCCGATGCTGATCTCCAGGTTCGGGTGCTAACTACCCAAGGCCGTGTGAACGCACAAGTCCATACCTCCCTCTAAACTAAGCACTTACCTCCTTCCTACCTCTGGGTGGAAAGGGGGCATGAGAAGAGTAGCAACGGGAGTAAGCCAGCATGCATGCATGCATGCCAACTTGCCAAGTCCTGTGAGCCTGGGGCAAAGAAATGAATAGTGTCCCCTCCTCCATCGTCCCCATGGGAGGGAGGGCCGTCCTCGGGGCTATCGGCTCCACGGTGGGGCGCCGACGCCCCTTCTGCCCGGCAAGAAGTTTTCTCTGGCGCAGCCCCCCAACCCATCCCGCAGGCCGCCGTGCAGCAGCCCCGTGCTGGAGCCTTGTGCCCAACCCCGTTCCTGCTCCCCGTCTGCGTTCCCGTTCCCTGTCTCCGCAGCCACCAACTCAAGAGATGCTCTTGTTCAAGTTACGGTTTTTGTGCTGTTACTGAGAACTTGTACTTTAGGAATTGAATTGCAGATGTGATTGTTTGGAATTACTTTGGGGTGTTTGTTTGGAAATTAAGTTTTCAGATTCACGTGTTGTGTTTGAGCTCGAATGATTGGAACCTGGGGGGAGTTGCGGTGTTAAGTGTGATTGATTTTGGAGGAGATTGTGTTTTCTTTTCTGATTGCAAGGATATATTGTAGACTTTGGTTTGAGGTTGTGGACACAACCATGGGTGAGAATCTTGGCGTCCATGGCGGCTCAAGTGTTGGATGAGATTCAGTGAGTGTTCAAGGCGGGGGATCAGCAGGTGATTACTAACCCTACTTGGTTATGAATTCATGGAATTGAGTAGTCAAGTCAGCATCGCAGGATCACTTTGTGTTACAAATCAGACCCTCTTTGTTCTAGATGATTTTTCTTACGAATTATGTATCACATATTCTCGCTGGCTATGCAGAAGATTATGATTATTTAGGTCAATATTTGTTGCATGTGCAGGAATTGGCTCATAAATTCTATGGTAAAAAGCATCAACATTCCCCTTCACATCAGTGGGGCAATTTCACATATTATCGCATGCATAATATAAGGTGGCCACCGTTAACCCCGCTATTATTGAATTGCAGCGTACACTCCTTCAGAATAATCTCCAAGTTCAGTTTAACAGATAACTTGCTCCACGGATTACACTGAGCTGAAGCGTTGGCGTGTGATTACTATGCAGTGACATTTACTTTGTGGGCGGCTTCGGGACAGTTGCATGGGTGGATGTAAAAGAGTATGAGAAAGCAAAGCCTGATATTATTGCAGTGAATGGATCTGAGAACATCTTGAAGGTATTCTTTCACTCCTCTTTCCTCATCCCCCGTACTTCAGACATTCGTTTGTCTTATCTGAGCTATGGATTTATCTAATGTTTTCTTTTCCTCACACTACAGTAGATACCACTTTTACCCAACAGTAGGAGGCTGGTGAAAGCAAGAATGATTCAAAATTGATCCACTGTTGACAATTTCTGGATCAAGGTCTTACTCACCAAGAAATTGCAGGAATCTTATACTTATCTGGTTTGCAGGAGTTGAATGAAACGTACTCAATACCTTTGCGGGAGGTGCTGAATACAGAGGTCGAAGTTGACGACGTTGCGTTGATTTCAATAGATATTCCGATATCCGTGTACTGTACGTCAAGGCGTTCAGGTAAATCTATTTCGACGTTCCTCTCAACCGAACTCATCTTGAATGCTTGTGTGAATTGATAATGAGAAAGTAAGTTGCACTAATTTATGATCACTTTTTGCACTGCAAGTAATAGGTGTACTAAGCTGAGCTTAGCAAGTTGTGCAATGTTTCTGACTTGGGGATGGTTTTCCCAACGGGTGCAGTTTAATGTGCAAAGAGTTCCATTCGATGAAGTCCATGCTGTAGAGACTTTGGAGCAGGCAAAGAAAGCATTGCAAAAGGTATTGGACCGAGGTTATGATTGTCTGGCCTATGCAGATTAGCCGACGAAACTATATACATTTCTCACGAGGTTGACACAAAAATTACATTTATTGTTGGAGCCTGAGCTTTCGACGTGATCGAACGGACTCAGAAATCCATTGATCAAAGAAAACATTTACAAGGTATTGTTTATACATTGTTTCCAATTCATGGAGCATACTGCCAGATCTTCCTACGATATCTTCCCTCTGCCTGCCATTATGCTGCATGAATTAGCTTTGATTTCATTGGGCTGGCTCTCCTTGTGAACCTTTGCTAGAGAAATCATGAGGTCTTATTGGTGCAAGGCAATCTGATGGCAAAAATGAAGTGTAAAAGCCACATATGCTACCAGGTCGGTCAATCATTGTGCTAGGGGCTTTCAGAAATTAGAAACTGCAAAAAGTTAAGATTTTGTTGGTGCCATGAGCAGAAGACCTTTTCTCTTGGCCATGGCCGTAATCGTACTCAAATGGAGACACAACTCGTTGACGTGAAGCCAAGTCTGCTTCGCCCTTTGTCGAAGATGAGTTGGTGGTTCTGTTGCATCACATTCCCTATGATGTTATACGACGAGAACCTCGAGTCAGTGTATGTGTCTTTGGAGAGCATAGCCAAGCACAAAATGGTCTCACCCTCGTCCATATACATGAAAAGATTCTCTGCTGAGCAGGAGTAATCTGCTGATTTTGCGAAATGCAGCACTGCCGACGGTACGACGGGATTCCAAACCTCCGTCACGTTGTAACCGCATTCTTTAATCCACCTTCCCCGCCTTGAACACTTACTGAATCTCATCCAACACTTGAGCCGCCATGGACGCCAAGATTCTCACCCATGGTTGTGTCCACAACCTCAAACCAAAGTCTACAATATATCCCTGCAATCAGAAAAGAAAACACAATCTCCTCCAAAATCAATCACACTTAACACCGCAACTCCCCCCAGGTTCCAATCATTCGAGCTCAAACACAACACGTGAATCTGAAAACTTAATTTCCAAACAAACACCCCAAAGTAATTCCAAACAATCACATCTGCAATTCAATTCCTAAAGTACAAATTCTCAGTAACAGCACAAAAACCGTAACTTGAACAAGAGCATCTCTTGAGTTGGTGGCTGCGGAGACAGGGAACGGGAACGCAGACGGGGAGCGGGAACGGGGTTGGGCACAAGGCTCCAGCACGGGGCTGCTGCACGGCGGCCTGCGGGATGGGTTGGGGGGCTGCGCCAGAGAAAACTTCTTGCCGGGCAGAAGGGGCGTCGGCGCCCCACCGTGGAGCGGATAGCCCCGAGGATGGGCCGTAGTACATAGTACATAGCGAATGACTCCCTCGGAACAAAACGCACTTGAGTTGCTAATGCCAACAGTCAACTGTAGACACCCCCTAAGTTAAGTTACTCCTATTGTGCGTGGGAGTGACGTGGGCGTGGGCGTGACTGCAGGCACTCAACTCACTCACTCGGCATTAGGAGCAGTTTGGGGTCTCCAACGGGCCTTTTCCATGTTATTTGTGCCAAAATTTTGGGCATGCCCGTGCACTTTACCTGCTGGCACCAACTGTGCCAGCAGGTCGCCAAAAGCGAGCCAAATCGCGAATGGGGGGGTCCGGCCAATAGTCGCGTAGGAAGGCTTCCCTCCCCCGCGCGTGTAGTCTCGCAGGTCGAGAACGGAGCCTCTTCGCGCACGGAATTCGAGCATTGCAGAAGGGTGTCAGCGGTGGTGGGCTTTATGAACTCCTGCAAAACTGATTCCACAGGCCACCTACCGAAATCGAATTGCCGCTCCCCCTTTGAGATGCAGCGTGCACAAGGTGTTGATGTCGAAATGCTGCCAACGGTCATTCCGAACCTCATGCGATCCCCTGAGAGAGTTGTTGTCGTTGCGTTGTCAAGCAGGATGGAGCGGTGGAGGCCTCCAAAGGCTAGGCGAAGTTGTTCGATTTCGGGTGTGGGTGGTCACGCATTGTGCAGTAGAGATTTAGGGTTTAGCTGTAGTGGTCTTCCAACGCTGCCAGTGGTCTGCCATCCACATAGGTTGGAGAGAGTACCTGAGTTGGGAATTGGGGTTTCGGGATGAGGTTTTAGGGTAGGTCGTACCTTGGTTGCGAGGCCGTGGACGCAGGTTTCAGCCGTTCGTGATGGCGGAGGGTGTGTTGACAGCGTGTAGTTCTGGCGGTTGATGACAGCGTGTAGTTCTGGCGGTTGATGACAGCGACGACACCATTTGTAAGTTTTTGAGTTCACAGTCGAAAATTTCATGCATTCTAGTGGTATGGCTTCACGGCCAAACTCCCTCGTACAGAGTGTCATTCTGCATAATACTCAAGACTTGGAGGGCAACTGGATCCCCATGAGGGTGGATCGTGATTCATGGGTTATGCTGCAACCAGCGTCGGATGGGCCTTGGGGCAGAGAGGCAAGGCGACATGGTGGAGAAAATTTTCGGGGGGCCTTCAAAGCGCAGATCAGAGATTTCTCTTGGATCTCCACGGAGCATGGAGCATGCGACCTCGATAAGGTGCTTGTGCGACATGCATATCAACCAAGGCATCTGCGCTTGGATCCTACGGAGGCAGCAACCAAATTGGGAATGGCAAACTACCTGTACGCGTCGGTTTCGGAGGAATGGGTACATCCTGCATCTATCCTTGGTCCCATTCTTGTGCTCCATGTTGAGATTGGGGAGGCAACACGGAATCGACAGAGCCACGCGGAGTTGCTGGACATAGGTACATTCTTCCTTGGTGGTCTGTATTTGCCTCCAACAGGTGACATGCTGTACGGGAAGGTTGAAGCACTCCCACTTCCAGGGTTCAACGATGTGGAGTG
The DNA here is from genome assembly GCA_014871385.1 of Ceratodon purpureus. Taxonomy (NCBI): domain Eukaryota; kingdom Viridiplantae; phylum Streptophyta; class Bryopsida; order Pseudoditrichales; family Ditrichaceae; genus Ceratodon; species Ceratodon purpureus. The sequence goes on from CM026427.1 coordinate 17,200,124, forward strand.
GCCTTTGCCAGACATGCACACATCTGAGGCGTTTAGAACAAAGCTCACTCTCGATTTTGCAAATGCCATGAAAGCAACAACTGGTAGCAGCTTCGTCCACCACCAATGGTTTATGCCAATCCATGTTATGGTTGATTTGTTTGCGGTAGCTGCTGACAGCATTAGGCGGACACCTACATTGTTTGTTTTGAGTACTCCATCCGAGGCTCTGCTGAGCAGTCTAATGAACCCAGGGTGGAACGAGAAGTTCCACATTGGCCAAGATGTCATCAAGTGCGTTGCCAACAGGACCAGCATTGTTTTCCGCTATCACGTGGGAAGACAAACATTATACACCAGGTTCATGTATACAAGGTATAGGGGGGCTGCCAACAGTCAGTGGGAAGCGTTGGATCACCTACCAGAGGAGGTGATGGTGGAAGTGTCTTGTATGTTTAGGGGGAACTTGCTGCCAACATTCGAAGTTGGCAAGGGTTGGCCAGTATCCCACCTGCGGCACGAAATTGCAATGGCACTTGGAGATGACGTACCTGGGCAGTACAACCTGGTTTTGATAGAGGCCAACGGTGTTCGTGAGAAAAAGGTACGAGTCTAGCCGAATTCATGTAGTCGTTTTGATGTGTTGGGAATTGGCTGTTCAGAGCTCGTTGCTGCCAGCAAACGAAAATGACAGGATTTGTTGGATGCAGATCAACCAGCGCCATGAGAGACACCTTACAGCTGCGGATGTCACGGTTCCCAAAAGGATGAAGATTGTGGAGCTGTAGGAAAAGTGATTTCGGGGATGGGTAGTCACAGTATGTGGGAAGTCATTAGGTTCTTCGCGAAGTCGTTAGCGAGTTCAGGTAGTGGTTTTGCTTACCATTCAGGACTTTCTGTGGGACATCCTGTATGAACGTGTTATATGGAGGCAAATTTGTGATTACCCTTGATCTTCGTGCTGCCAACGGAAATAGAAAAGAAAAACAGTTACAATTACCAGTGGTGAATCCTAGGGTGCAAAATGAAAAATAGAATAAAATACAAGAAGTCTGAAGAATGGCCGGGGTTTCAGAGGGCCTGGGTCTGAATCGCAAAATTGCTTCGAACTTGTGGTGGCGCCATTGACGCTGGAGCCTGCTGCCAGCGCAAAATAAGAAAAGAAAAACAATTGCATACAATAGAGCACATGACCCTTCAGAGGCACAAAATGGAGTTTGGCACTTGACAAATATGAAGTAATTAGGAAGGAATGTAAAGTTTGTTACTTCCTCCGAAGAGGCTGGCTCCTTTGTGAACCTGGTGCTCTGAACTGGCAATGGCGGGCACAATGCAGCCCTTGGTGCCAACAAAGACGAAAAAATGAAGGTTGCAAATAAAAAAAGAACCAGGCTCGATTCTAATAGAACAAGATAAAAATAAAAAACAGTTGTACATAAGAGATGAAGTAGGTCGCAGATGGTAAATAACAACAATGGCCAAAATTGAAAGGGACCATGGTGGCGAATAATGAAAGAAGAAAAAAAAAAAATGGCGGCTAAAGAGCAGCCCTTGCTGTCAGCAGTCCACAATAAAGAAGAAATACAGTTGCGAATAAAAAGGAAGGGTTACAAGAATGCCATATCTTTCAAAGAGACATGGCAGTCCAGAGGCAAATTGTTTTCAAGTTCGGAAAAGTTTAAGAAATGTAGCCCATACACGGTTGTTCAAATAGACGTCCGACCCGGCTCCGGACGTCAAGACGTCCGACCCGGACGTCCCCCGTCCCGGACGTGGCATCCCCGACGCTCGAGAATTACGTCGCGGTAATAATTTTGCGACCCCGGAGAAGTAAAAACATTCCCCAGCCGTCTGATCGGCCGATCCCGCCACCACGCCCCATCTCGGCCGTCCGTTCGCGGGGACGGCCGCGGGGATGGCCGCGGAGACGGCCGCGGGGTCGTTGGGTGACGGCCGCACGTTGATCCGACGGCCAAGATGCGGCCGTGCTGGCACATCGCGGGCCGTCCGATGTAGGCGGCCCTCCTGGGTCGTCGGATCCCACGGCCGTCGCCGTGGCCGACCGCGGGGACGGCCTCGGGGACGGCCGCGGGATCCGACGGCCCGGATCGACCCCGGCGCAGGCCATCGGGGACCGCTCGAGCCGCGCGGCCGACCGCGGGCCGTCCGATCCCGCGGCCGTCCCCGTGGCCGTCCCCGCGGTCGGCAACGGCGACGGCCGCGGGATAGGACGGCCCGCGGCCGGCATGGTTGGCCGCGGAGGGCCGTCCGATCCCGCGGCCGTCCGCGTGGGCGACCGCGTGGAGACGCAGCCGTCCCCGGCGACGGCCGCGGGGACGGCCGCAAATTAAAAAAAAAAAAATCCCGAATCTTAAAATCTTCATAACTTCTCCAAAACGTCTCCAAATCGGGCTTATGAGGTGTTTTTTGGCATCTACATTTCCTGTAGATGCCAAAAAACATCTCATAAGTCCAATTTGAACGCGTTTTGAAGAAGTTACGAGAATTTGGAGATTTCGGGGAGTTGAGGGGTCGGCCGTCGGCGGGGACGGGGGGCCGACCCCCGGCGACGGCCGCGGGGACGGCCGCAAATTTAAAAAAAAAAAATCCCGAATCTTAAAATCTTCATAACTTCTTTAAAACGTCTCCAAATCGGGCTTATGAGGTGTTTTTTGGCATCTACATTTCCTGTAGATGCCAAAAAACATCTCATAAGTCCTATTTGGACGAGTTTTGAAGAAGTTACGGGAATTTGGAGATTTCGGGAAGTTGAGGGGTCGGCCGTCGGCGGGGACGGGGGGCCGACCCCGGTGACGGCCGCGGGGACGGCCCCCCGTGCGCTTGGAGGCGGGGTCTCGCATGGCCTTCCTTCTTCTCTTGCGTTTTCTCTAGAGACGGCCTCCCCTCTCCTCCTCCCCTCGTCCAACCTTGACAAAAAAGTTCTATTTCTAGATACTCTAAAAACAAAATCAATACCGAATTAGAAATTTCAGACATATCCCTGAAATCATGGAAAATGTCCAAAAGATTTTGTAATCGGGATTGTGGGATCCGCCTTGATGTTGGGGTATACTTTAGAAGGAGATATTTATGCCGTTCAATTGTTGGTGCTCTACTATGGTTTGCAAACATAATCTCAATGTCTAGAAGGAAGAATACATTTGTTTTGGAAATGAAATTATGGCCCATGGGCCTATAGACGAGGGAGGTATACGATGGGGGGTACAACTTAAAAGGTAATGAGAAGCTTATAAAAAATAATATTCTTTTATTTGAAGACATTATTTCGTTAGGTAATAAAGTTAAAGGAGAACTCGACATGGATTTCTCTTACATTAATATGACAAGTTTGTATGTTTTTGGCTTTAATTTTATAAGGCAAGACAAATTCTTTTTTCCATGAAAATGCTCTTTTCCTAATTAATTGCTTTCTTGGGTATTTAAAATTATGCCCACTGTAGTTTGTATATCTTAGTGTTATTGAACTTATTTCTTATGTTTTCAAATACCATTTTATTCTATGTAATTTTAATTAACTATTTTCCAAGTATTGTCTCGTGCTTTATCTAATCCTTTAATCTTTAAGAAAAAAGTCCTTTCTAAGTTGGATATTTTTATTTAGTTTCTTCTTTTGCCATATTGTTATCACCATGACATGGTTTTTTCTATTCACTTCATACTCCTCATTTCTTCTTGTATGTCATTTCCACTCTTGCAATTATTATTATTATTTTTTATTTGATCTTTTATTCTAATTATCTTTTTGATTTATTATTACCTCTCATGTACTTTTTTTATTTTTTGTTTTTTCCCTTGATATCTATCTTCTCTATACACATCTATTTCCTTCAAACCTTTTCCCATTGTAGTTTGTCTGTCTCGCGGTTATTTGTTATGTTTCATTTACTGTCATATTGTATTTCAATTGTCTGTTTTTTATTATTGTCTTGTACATAATATAATCCCCTAATCTTTTATTTATTTTTCCTTTCTTCCGATAGGCAAAAGTAAAAAGATAGAATGGGAGACAGATTAGAGGAATATTAAATAAATAAATAGATGATGGGAGAGGAATGGAAGGATAGGAAAATGAGAAGATAAAATGGAAGAATAATGTTAAGATAAAAAACTAAAGAGACGATAGAATGGAAAAATAGTGTAATAATAAAAAGTTCGGAGTATAGAATGGAATAATAGTGTAATAATAAAATAACAAGAAGATAGAATGGAAGGCAAATGGAAAAAGTATAAAAATAAAAGGTAGAATCGGAGACTAAGGAAAGAATACAAAATAATTAAATACTTAAATAAATAAATAAACAAATATAAATTTTTGGCTATGAAGTATGTGTTTGTATCTCCACATTTAGATGAATCCACATGTTATGTCTTTCATTCATAAAAATAATGATTATGAATCACCTTTAAGATGGAAAAAAATCATAAGTCTCAGAATAAAAAATTGACGAGATTTGTTAAACTTTAAGCCATATAGACTCGGTGTTTGTCTAATAGGAATGGAAGGCAAACAATGTGGCATTCACTTGCCCAAGTACTCAAATGTAATACTAGCATATCTTTCATTTCAAAAGCAACAAACAGTTCTCTTAATGTCAACTCCCAAACCTTCAAAATTCACTCACCTTTTAAAATTAAACATCCACCCTTGTCAGATTGCTTGGTTTTTTAATTAATTAATCAATTTATTTATTATTAGAACTAAAATTTGTTGTATTTAAATTTCTATCCTCTATCACTTATAATGAATTTTTTGTCCACCATCTTCGACTTCTAATTCAACTTTACAATCCTCAATTCTATTTAATGTGTCCTCCAACCTCCTTCACACAATTTCAACTTCTATCTAATTTGATTTGAAATCTAATTTCTAAGTGTTACGTCCTCTACAACATACCTTCCAAATCCTCTCATTCAAATTCATTTCTAAATTTCAAGTTTATCCTTTATTTAATTCCAATGTTCCATTTATGGAAAAAGGGATTTATCTTGCCATATAAAATTAAAGCCAAAAACATACAAACTTGTCATATTAATGTAAGAGAAATCCATGTCGAGTTCTCTTTTAATTTTTTTACCTAACGAAATAATGTCTTCAAATAAAAGAATATTATTTTTTATAAGCTTCTCATTACCTTTTAAGTTGTACCCCCCATCGTATACCTCCCTCGTCTATAGGCCCATGGGCCATAATTTCATTTCCAAAACAAATGTATTCTTCCTTCTAAACATTGAGATTATGTTTGCAAACCATAGTAGAGCACCAACAATTGAACGGCATAAATATCTCCTTCTAAAGTATACCCCAACATCAAGGCGGATCCCACAATCCCGATTACAAAATCTTTCGGACATTTTCCATGATTTCAGGGATATGTCTGAAATTTCTAATTCGGTATGATTTTGTTTTTAGAGTATCTAGAAATAGAATTTTTTTTGTCAAGGTTGGACGAGGGGAGGAGGGGAGGAATGGCCGTCTCTAGAGAAAACGCAAGAGAAGAAGGAAGGCCATGCGAGACCCCGCCTCCAAGCGCAAGGGGGGCCGTCCCCGCGGCCGTCACCGGGGTCGGCCCCCCGTCCCCGCCGACGGCCGACCCCTCAACTTCCCGAAATCTCCAAATTCCCGTAACTTCTTCAAAACTTGTCCAAATTGGACTTATGAGGAGTTTTTTGGCATCTACAGGAAATGTAGATGCCAAAAAACACCTCATAAGCCCGATTTGGATACGTTTTGAAGAAGTTATGAAGATTTTAAGATTCGGGATTTTTTTTTTTTAAATTTGCGGCCGTCCCCGCGGCCGTCGCCGGGGACGGCCTGCCGTCCCCACGGCCGTCACCGGGGGTCGGCCCCCCGTCCCCGCCGACGGCCGACTCCTCAACTCCCCGAAATCTCCAAATTCCCGTAACTTCTTCAAAACTCGTCCAAATAGGACTTATGAGATGTTTTTTGGCATCTACAGGAAATGTAGATGCCAAAAAACACCTCAACAGCCCGATTTGGAGACGTTTTGAAGAAGTTATGAAGATTTTAAGATTCGGGATTTTTGTTTTTTAAATTTGCGGCCGTCTCCGCGGCCGTCGCCGGGGACGGCCCCCCCACCGCGGCGACGGCCCCCCCACCGCGGCGACGGCCCCCCCCCCCCTCCGCGGCGACGGCAAGGGGCCGTCGCCGGGGACGGCCCCCCCCTCCGCGGCGACGGCAAGGGGCCGTCGCCGGGGACGGCCCCCCCCACCGCGGCGACGGCAAGGGGCCGTCGCCGGGGACGGCCCCTTCCTGACGCGGCTGACGGCCCCCCCCCCCCCCCCCCCCCCGCTCCGCGGCGACGGCCGCACCCTCCCCCGCAACCCCTCCCCCGCGTAGAAGGTGTGGTTTCACCCCGGGGTGAAACCTATGCGGGTGATTTTTTTTTTCTAAGTCACAGGACGTCCTCTGGCGCTGGCGGACGTCCGCGGACGTCCCCACGTCCCGAGCGTCCCGGACGACCGTGACAACCCTGAGCCCATAAAAGTCCGGACCAAACGTCGCTGCCAGCAAACCCCTAACCCGGCCTACGGAACTATCTAAGGTGGGAATCTACTCCACGGCTGCATCTGTGGCAATTGCCTCAACAAGGCTGGACAGTCCCTCCATGTTGGTGTCGTCCTCGTTCTTCTCAGCTGCACCTGGTCCTTGCGTGGTGGCGGATGAGCCCTTGTTCCCTTCTCCGGATAGGGCTGCCTGGGTCTCATGAGGAGAGCGTTGCATGGGATCGAACGCCAGGGAGTCTGAGTCCGGGAGAGCATCCTCTGTAGTTGCTGCCAGCAAACAAGAATTAGAAAATAAGAATTATTCGGATATAACAACGAATTAGGCAAGATCCAGTTGGGCAGATAGGTTAAGGGGCAACAAACCTTGGTCGCCCTTGGTCTTCTTCCACGGAAGCGCGGCCACAGAGGGGGCAGCGGGCCTCTTGCTGCCAGCACGTGGTGAAGCAGGCTCGGCCAGGAAGATCTCCTCCGTGAGACGTAACTCCTCCGCGGCCTTGGAGTCGAGGTCAAAGCCCCACTGCCCAAGCCATCCTCCAGTCATCCCCCGCTCGCATCGACGGCACCGGGCGTCCTGGGAGAAGACTGCCTCAAACATACAATGGGGATGTGCCAAGCAGCCGCAGAACAAAGGTACGCAGCAGGTGTCAACGAAGTAACGCTCGCAGAAGGGGCATGGGTCGTTCAGGGCTATTGGCAACACCTGGAACTCCAATGGATAACGAGCCAGCACCTTCTTCGGGCGCAAGAAAGCTGAAGCCAACTCCAAGGCCGAGATCTCCGCTGTTAGCGCGGAGACCTCGGCGTGGTGTCTCTGCTCATCGGCTTCCATCTCCTCCAACTTCTTGTAGACCCTGTCAATGCGGGCTTGGGCCTCAAGGAGTGCCTTGCTTGCAAGCCCCAGCTTGTCTTGGCCTAAGCGGGCCGCGTGATCAAAGCGCCTCTTCTCTTGGTCGTTGCCATCAGCCGCGGCCTTCTTGGAGGCCTCGCGGGCGGAGAAGATGTCGTCATAGAGCTTGGACTCCTCGGCCTCCTTGGCTTTGATGTAGTCCCGCTGGGTTGCAAGGTCGACCTTCACGCGGTCCCGGCTGGCCTCCACCTTCAGAAGTGCCGCCTCCAAGGACTTCTTCTTGAGGCGCTGCTGCTCCAGGACCTGCTTCGGATCCGTTGCCACCAAGGGCTGCACCTTGATGGCAACGGCAGCAAGGGCCTTCACGGCCTTCTTCTCAGCCACGGCCTTGGCAGGAGGGGGCAGGGATCTAGGTCCCCTGACCTTCTTGGCCTCCGCGGCCGTGATCAAAGCCTTGGAGGTGGCTCCAACTGGCTTGGCTCCTCCGCTCGACTCCGCCCCTCCTCCCTTGCCCTTGCTGCCAGCACCGCGGATGTGGCCAGCGAGGAAGTCGATAATGGCTTCAATCTGCTCCCTCAAGATTTAATGTCTGGGGTAAGTTATCCATTGAACTGTGATACGTTACTTTCATTCCTTATCATATCACCCTACTCAGAAGAACTTATTTCGATGGCTGTAAACGAAGGCCCTCTAGTGTCAACGAGGGCACTGTAAAAGTAGTGCCGTTAACGGCATTGCATTTGCAGTGCCGTCGCCTTCGCTCGAGGGTCCCTCACAAAACTGTCGTAGGTGCTGCCAAACTGTCAAACTCTGGGCTGCCTTGTACTGGTTACACATCTTCTTGTGCTGCTCTCGGAGTTCTTCAGGGAAGTACTTCACTGTATACTGCAGCATGCTCTTAGTCCAATGGAAGAGGCAGGACCTCTCACGATCCTCCATTCGGTCCTCTTTGTTGCCATTACCGTAGATAATCCGCACAGCATTCCAGTTCGCCTGCGCATTGTCCGCCATGAAGCCCTTGAAATTTGGTGCATCAACGCCGTTCCGGTTCATGACGAGATTCAGGTTCTTCCAGAAGACGAGCTGGGCTTCCGTATCCTCGGATTGCATGTCGCAGCTGGCGATTGTCATCACTCGGCAGTACGTGGCGTCGTACACATGGCAAGCCATGGTTGACCATTTCGTTACACGTTTCACGTGGTCGAACATTAACCATGCGTTCTCAAGGTCTCCGCCAGCTTGCATCCGACATACCAAGTCGACACCACTCCCGGGACCAACTTCGGACATCTTGAACACAAAGACTTTTTCCCGTTCGGCCCCCTGACCCGGGAACTTGTTCTCTTGGACGAACGCCCACAGACTGATTCCACGGAGTTTAGTGATTGCGTCCATAACACCGTACCTTCTGAGTCGACGAAACGTCATGACTTTGTTGCGGATGTTCGGGGATGCCATGTCTTTGCAGCGATCAAAGACCGGGATAAGCTCCTCCATGCTCAGCTTCTTCGGCGATGAGTCCTCTGGCTGAAGAAGGTAGCTGCCGATCAGAACCTTACTTGCCTCCAAGACAACAGCGCTCTTCGTAGCTCTTGAAGACATCATCTCCACCTGCTCTTCAATTAGGCTTCCAATCTCCGCCTTTGTATCCCTGTAGTCTCCAACCTTGACTGGGTGATCATGTGTTCCGATATGGATACATGCCCTGCTCTGGTTGGGTTTCCCAATCACGTAATAAACTTTCGCTCCACATGTAGCAATACATGCAGGAGGCTCTTTACATACCTTGCAGACAATTGATGAATCAGGTGGTGGAGGCTGAGCTACCTGAAAGGGTTGCAGGGTACATCCGTCGAACTCAGTCTCGTTTACCTCAACAATTCGCGGTCGACGGTTAAGGAATGCACAGTCCTGGTTGTTGCAGCGCAGCCAACCAACGCAGCTGGAGTAGCGGAAAGCGAGGCCGAAATCGTTAGCGATGTTGGTTGTGATAGTCTTGGTCCATATATGTCCATCGTAACGCTTGTCCATTCCCTGCATTGCCTTCGCCTGCGTCCTGGAGGCTCCATCACCAACAGGAGGGAGCTCAAAGATCACGCTGTCGTCGAACACAGCAGGTAAGTACTCAACCTTCTCGTGTCTCACCAAGGAGAAATCTATTCTTTTCAGAATGTTACTCCTCCCTGGTCTCTCCGCAAGTTTCCGAATGAGAGGGACTACACTGGCAGTCTCGTCCTTTGGAGATTGAGAGGTATTGGAGCCCTTGACGGGAAGATCCGATGGCATCCTGGACTCTACAGACTGTTTTGGAACCGCAGGTGCTGCTTTCAGCGGACTTGTCTCCTCGTCTGAAGAAAGGGAGATGACTGAAGGTACATCCGGAGTATCCAGTCCTGGCTCTAATTTGACCTTTACATCGCAGGGCAGAGGAGTCTGAACAGTAGATGATCGACGAGGAGTTAGAATCTCAGTCGACGCCTGTATCTGGGACTCTGTAAGACCATAAACTCTGTATCTACCGGGATACAGGTTCCACAACCTGTTATCGTCATCGTCTTTCTCTGAAACCTGATCCAGAGTGTGTGTAATCTCCTTGGTCTCATCATCATAAATCTCCTCCTCTAGACTAATACTCTCCTCCCTGAAGTGAAACCTCAGGCTAAGGCGCTGTGCTGTTACTGTTGCCAAGCCATCCTCATCTACCCTGACTGTAAGTGGTATCCCAACACCATGAGCTCTGAGGACGGCCATGCCTAACACTCTCTCTGCAGGGAGATGCGCCATTCGCGGCAGTGTGTTGGAAGATTAAAACGAGACGAGACGAATTAGTGAAAAGAGGTTGTGAAGATTAGTGCATTACATGTGTTCTACTTATTAGATGTGCAGGATTAAGTCGTTAGTTCATTAGCACGATATGCTTTCAGTTTTGATGGAAAGGAGAATGAATTGGTGATGTCAGTGAATTAAGAAGCCGTCAGTTTCAATTAGGTCGTGGGTGCCAAAATGTAACTTTACAGGATTAATAAAATCTTCATCGTGGGCTTAATTCGTTTTGGTGGGTATCTGTACTGTTTTAGATTGAGCCGTCATTTGAAAGATAAATAACAACTCCTGGTATCAGATTTGACATTAATGCGAATGATGGTACTGCATTAAATTTTTCATGTGCACTGGCTTCAAGAAACATTGGTTTAATTTTGGAGGCTCCCCTTGCAATTTGCAAAAGAATGTCTAGAACTTGTAGTCCCTCTACCTTCCCGGGACTCAGTCGTCCGTATGTCAAAGTTAGTGTTGCAATCTGGCAGGATGTTTTGCAGATTAGGGTCTTGATATGCAGGCTCCGACTAAGAAGAAGAGAAGAAGGAGAGGTTTGTTATTTAGTAGTGCAAAGGCTTTGAAGAATAGTCGAATGATGAGAACTAGAAAGATGACGACTGAGGGCTCAGAGACTACTGGATTACAGAAAGTTTTAGATTTTGGAACGGAAGTGGAGGAAGCGCTAGGTACTCTTACAGAAGATACTCCAAAGCAGTATGGAAGAAGAGGGAGGAAGGAAAACAGTAACAGTTCGGATTCCCAGCAAATGCGAGGCAAAGAAACAAAGGTATGATTTAATTTTGAGATCGTTTGAGAGTCCGTCCGCAGTTCTTGCCGCGACTGTTTTTTATGAGACTTCCTGGGATTTTCAGTATTCATTAGCTTTCCGGTTGCAATAATCAGCGTTAAGTCCCAATACTCTAAGTAGCAATCAGTACCCTAATTTCAGTCCATAGCCCCTCATTAAGTCCAGCACTAAACTAGGCTCGCAAGAACTGTGTGCCCTAATTCTCGACCCGACCCCTCCTTCTTTCAACACACGAATAACCTAACTCTCTTTTCTCTCTCCCTCGGCCCCGGCTTGGCTGCGCTCTCCTCTTGTCGCGGTAAGTCATTTGATTTAGTTCCTTGTTGATTCTTTAATTTTCTTGCTTCTTGTTCCTGCCTAATGGAAACCCTCTCAATGTTTTAGGACATGGCGAGCCACTCTGGAGCTCACTCCGCAGCTCCATCTGATGGAGTCGAGGGGACCCAGGAGCAGCCCGAGAACACTCCGACGTCGGAGGACCTCCAGGAGGAGAGCCGCGACACCTCGGATGCCCTACCCCAAGGTAAGCGCATTTCTATTTGCTTGTAATTCATTCGCAAAATGAACTTGATAGAAGAGGCTGGAGAAACAATTCTGAGCGCACCGCAAAGGTAGTGCCGTTAACGGCACTACCTTTGCGGTGCGCTCAGAATTGTTCCTGCAGCCTCTTCCATCGGTGACGATGGTCGGCATTCCAGCATCTCAAAGGCACTGCAGAAGCAGTGCCGTTAACGGCACTGCTTCAGCAGTGCCTTTGAGATGCCGCAGTGCCCACCTTCATCACCGACCGAAGGTGGGCCCTGCGCCATCTTGAAGGCACTGCAAAAGCAGTGCCGTTAACGGCACTGCTTCTGCAGTGCCTGCAGAATGGCGCAGGGCCCACCTTCGGTCGGTGACGAAGGTGACCCTGTAGCGTTCCAGAGGCACTGCCAAAGCAGTGCCGTTAACGGCACTGCTTTTGCAGTGCCTTCAAGATGGCGCAGGGCCAACCTTCGGTCGGTGATGACGGTGGGCACTGCGGCATCTCAAAGGCACTGCTGAAGCAGTGCCGTTAACGGCACTGCTTCTGCAGTGCCTGAAGAATGGCGCAAAGGGTCACCTTCATCACCACCCGAAGGTGACCCTGTAGCATTCTAGAGGCACTGCAAAAGCAGTGCCGTTAACGGCACTGCTTTTGCAGTGCCTTGCGAATGCCACAGCGTCACCTTCGGGTGGCGGAGAAGGTGACGCTTTGTTATTCTCAAGGCACTGCAAAAGCAGTGCCGTTAACGGCACTGCTTTTGCAGTGCCCTGAGAATGCTTCAGCGTCACCTTCATCACCACCCGAAGGTGACGCTGAAGCATTTTAGAGGCACTGCAAAAGCAGTGCCGTTAACGGCACTGCTTTGGCAGTGCCTTGCGAATGCCACAGCGTCACCTTCGGGTGGTGATGAAGGTGACGCTGAAGCATTCTCAGGGCACTGCAAAAGCAGTGCCGTTAACGGCACTGCTTTTGCAGTGCCTTGAGAATTACAAAGCGTCACCTTCATCGCCACCCGAAGGTGACGCTGTGTTATTCCCATGGCACTGCAAAAGCAGTGCCGTTAACGGCACTGCTTTTGCAGTGCCATCGAAGACGCACAGCGTCTTCTTCAGTGCGTGAAGAAGGTGACGCTGCGCCTTTTCAAAGGCACTGCGAAAGCAGTGCCGTCAACGGCACTGCTTTCGCAGTGCCTTTGAAATGTAACATGGGCACCTCCGTCACCAATTGAAGGTGACGGTGTGCCTTTCTACAGGCACTGCAAGGGCAGTGCCGTTAACGGCACTGCCTTAGCAGGGCCTTTAGGAATTATAGAGGTAAGCATTGCTTGAATGTTTGCTGTTTCGCCTACTGATTTACTGAGTCTTTTTTTGCAGTTCGTTTATCGGACCGGGGGCTGAAGCAGAAGTTATACGATCTAGTTAACAAGGAGTCTGTCAACACCGCATCTCGCCTGGAGAAACTGAAGTGGCAGCCGAAGGCAAAGGGCCGAATCTTTATCCCTCTTTGTCGTATGGTGTCACTTCCAGTTGTTCGTCCATTTTTGAAGAATGATGTTAACAACCTTGCTGCCCATTTCGTTCGGGATGGATACATGGAGGGTAATGGATACTTTTATGTTGCCCTTGAAGACAACCATGGGCACACTTGTGATGTTACCCCGGCTATTGAGAACTCCTGGTCCAAGGAATGGAGAGAGGTCAATGAAGACTTCGAGCAGAATTTGCGCATGGATGATGATCTGCTCATGTTTTCGAATAAGATGTTCCATGTCTGGGATGGTAACCATCGGTTGCAGGCCTGGATGCCGATTATTGAGGAGTATCACGCGGGAGACATTAATTGGCATTACAGGGTGGAGAGTGTAATTCTCGATCCGAAAGGCGACGTTCCCTCCGCCTTGACAGCGTTACATGAAGTGAACTGGTGAGTTAGAACTGACCATACATTCTTATTATATCTCCTCCTCTGTATTTCAGAATGCTAATACTCTTGGTTTTTCTTATGTCCAGGAGGAACCAGAAATCGCATGTGTCGACTAATCTAGTCCACAAACTTTACCGCGTCCAAAACATAGCACCGCAGCCCATCTCATACTTTGAGGGTCTAGTACCGCAACCGGTCCTAGAAGCTGCAAAGAAAAAACAAGCCGGGAAGAAAAGGACTTGGTACACACTCTCGGTTGAAGCGTTATGCTCAGTGCTTTATCAGGTATGACCTCTAAGCCGCAGCTTTGTCTTTAAATGGATTTGGAAATATCTTTTTTTAAGTTGCGTTAATAATTTCTGGTGGAGTGCAGCAAGAGCTGGGAGAGGCCGCTCATGCTGCTCAGGAGAGATTTCAGCTCAAGTACCCAGACCCTGAACAATGGACCGAACGCTCTGCCGATGAGTGGGTTGCTCAGGCTGTGAAGGCAACCGAGGACAAGCTTAGTGGAGAGTTGAGGAAGTACTTGCCGGTTGCGGATCCGAAACACACGTCAGCATTTCTTGAGGAGGTCAAACTGCATTACGAGAAATTTGACAAGCCTGAGATGCAGCAGGAGAAGCTTTGGATGCTTGCAACCTCCTTGATGCCCACACCGATGATGATCAAGTGGCTCCAGAGGTGGAATTCGACTGTTGCGATTCGGGATGCCTACAAGTTCCCCAAACCGAACTTCTCCGACGTGATATTTCCACCTTGGCTTCATAAGGCCACTTGGTGGGCTCAAGTAAGTTTTTTACTTACTGTATTGTAGCTTGATGTCCCGGTCGCACTTCCCCTTCTCTCCCGCACCTTCGGATACCAGCCACTCTCCAGTCCCCGCATGAGCGAAGCACTCATGCGGGTGCAGGAGCAGCAGAGATATTCTGCTGCCCCTGAAAGGACCGCCGTTAACGGCGGTCCTTTACGGAGCAGCAGAATATCTCTGCTGCTCCTACTCCCGCATGAGTGCTTCGCTCATGCGGTGTCCACTGGACCCCTCCCTCGGCACTGCCGTTGACGGCAGTGCCTAAGAGGGGGAGGTAGGAGCACCCGCACGAGCAATGTGCTCGTGTGGGTGCGGGAGCAGCAGAGACATTCTGCTGCTCCCAGAAGGACCGCCGTTAACGGCGGTCCTTTGCGGAGCAGCAGAATATCTCTGCTGCTCCTTCTCCCGCATGAGTGCTTCGCTCATGCGGGGTCCAGTGGACCCCTCCCCCGGCACTGCCGTTGACGGCAGTGCCTTAGAGGGGGGGGTAGGAGCACCCGCACGAGCAATGTGCTCGTGTGGGTGCGGGAGCAGCAGAGACATTCTGCTGCTCCCAGAAGGACCGCCGTTAATGGCGGTCCTTTGCGGAGCAGCAGAATATCTCTGCTGCTCCTTCTCCCGCATGAGCAGTTCGCTCATGCGGGGTCCAGTGGACCCCTCCCTCGGCACTGCCGTTGACGGCAGTGCCTTAGAGGGGGGGGGTAGGAGCACCCGCACGAGCAATGTGCTCGTGTGGGTGCGGGAGCAGCAGAGACATTCTGCTGCTCCCAGAAGGACCGCCGTTAACGGCGGTCCTTTGCGGAGCAGCAGAATATCTCTGCTGCTCCTTCTCCCGCATGAGCAGTTCGCTCATGCGGGGTCCAGTGGACCCCTCCCTCGGCACTGCCGTTGACGGCAGTGCCTTAGAGGGGGGGGTAGGAGCACCCGCACGAGCAATGTGCTCGTGTGGGTGCGGGAGCAGCAGAGACATTCTGCTGCTCCCAGAAGGACCGCCGTTAACGGCGGTCCTTTGCGGAGCAGCAGAATATCTCTGCTGCTCCTTCTCCCGCATGAGCACATTGCTCGTGCGGGTGCTCCTACCCCCCCCTCTAAGGCACTGCCGTCAACGGCAGTGCCTTAGAGGGGGGGGTAGGAGCACCCGCACGAGCAATGTGCTCGTGTGGGTGCGGGAGCAGCAGAGACATTCTGCTGCTCCCAGAAGGACCGCCGTTAACGGCGGTCCTTCTGGGAGCAGCAGAATATCTCTGCTGCTCCTGCACCCGCATGAGCACTTCGCTCATGCGGGGTCCACTGGACCCCTCCCTGGGCACTGCCGTTGACGGCAGTGCCTTAGGGGGAGTTGTTGGAGCATCCGCACGAGCAATGTGCCCGTGCGGGTGCTTGAGCAGCAGTAATAATCTGCTGCTCTTAAAAGGACCGCCGTTAACGGTGGTCCTTTCAGGGGCAGCAGAATATTTCTAATGCTTCCTTACCTTCATGCGGGTTCTCATACTTCATCTCTGAATTTTGACTCACTCTTATGTTCGACTTCTTTGTTATTGCAGATAGCAGTGGAGGTTGAGGAACTCTTCAAGGGAGTTCTTTTGGACTTGGGAGTGGAGGTTAACTACACTCCCGACGATGGCGATCCAGTGCAGCACATTTTCGATTATGTCGAGGCCATGAGGTGCCAGCTCTGGGACTCTGCATTTTTCAGGGAATTTACAGGGGACCAAGTGCATAAGAACAAGACCTCGGATCAACAACCGAATTTTTATCCAGCTGTTCGCAGGGTTCTCTACAGGTACTTCAAGTATGTTCTCCTCCCGAGGAAGGCAATTTCCAAGGTTCCGGCCTTCTTCCCCAATTACCTCGACACTTCGAATTCGGACTGTATGTATACACCCGCGATGCTTAGGGCCTGGGAGCCAGTTCATTATGAGAGATGTGGGTGGTACATGGACTGCCCTCCGAAGAAGTGCCCAGCTTTTGATGTGGCACTTCGCGATTCTCTTCAGCCTGCTCTAGCAAAGATTCCAGCAGCTGTGCCCTCGGATTCTCCTGACCAGCAAGCGGCAGGCTCTCCGAAGGGAAAGGCGACCTCGAGGGGGAGGAAAGGAAGGGGTGCGAAGCGGAAGGCAGAGGACCTTGTTGATGAGCAGGTAGAGGAGGACATTCCCGCAAACACCGCTGCAGGCACCGAGGGGCAGCAAACCGAGCCCGTTGAAACTCAGCCCATTCCTTCTCCACCTCCCCGGCAACACTTTAAGCGCCTTCAGCATGCATCTTCATCAATGGATGCTCCCTCCCAGTTTACACCTCCAGCCATGAAGACCATGTCCGCAGCCGCATCCTTCACTCGACACCCGACCAAGCTTCTAATCCTTGATGAGGCTTTTCACATGATGGTTGATTACAAGTCTACAAGGGGCAAATATCCACCCTCCTTTGAGGCCATGATATCATTTCTGACCAAGGTGAATATCGACCCTCTTTCGAGGCCATGATTGCATGTTCTCTATTTGCATTTCAATGTTGCATTGTCTTTATTCTTTGAGTTTAAACATTTTTAAAGAGGGTCCCCTTATCGGCACCCGCATGAGCGTCGAGCTCATTCGGGTGAGGGAGCAGCAGAGTCATTCTGCTGCTCCCAAAGGGACTGCCGTTAACGGCAGTCCTTTTGGGAGCAGCAGAGTTTCTCTGCTGCTCCCTCACCCGCATGAGCCCGACGCTCATGCGGGTGCTAGAGGCACCACCCATGGCACTGCCGTTGACGGCAGTGCCATGAGGGCCCCCTCATCGGCACTCGCATGAGCGTCGGGCTCATGCGGGTGAGGGAGCAGCAGAGTCATTCTGCTGCTCCCAAAGGGACTGCCGTTAACGGCAGTCCTTTTGGGAGCAGCAGAGTTTCTCTGCTGCTCCCTTACCCGCATGAGCCCGACGCTCATGCGGGTGCTAGAGGCACCACCCATGGCACTGCCGTTGACGGCACTGCCATGAGGGCCCCCTCATCGGCACTCGCATGAGCGTCGGGCTCATGCGGGTCAGGGAGCAGCAGAGAAACTCTGCTGCTCCCAAAAGGACTGCCGTTAACGGCAGTCCCTTTGGGAGCAGCAGAGTTTCTCTGCTGCTCCCTTACCCGCATGAGCCCGACGCTCATGCGGGTGCTAGAGGCACCACCCATGGCACTGCCGTTGACGGCAGTGCCATGAGGGCCCCCTCATCGGCACTCGCATGAGCGTCGGGCTCATGCGGGTGAGGGAGCAGCAGAGTCATTCTGCTGCTCCCAAAGGGACTGCCGTTAACGGCAGTCCTTTTGGGAGCAGCAGAGTTTCTCTGCTGCTCCCTTACCCGCATGAGCCCGACGCTCATGCGGGTGCTAGAGGCACCACCCATGGCACTGCCGTTGACGGCAGTGCCATGAGGGCCCCCTCATCGGCACTCACATGAGCCCGAGGCTCATGCGGGTCAGGGAGCAGCAGAGAAACTCTGCTGCTCCCAAAAGGACTGCCGTTAACGGCAGTCCCTTTGGGAGCAGCAGAGTTTCTCTGCTGCTCCCTTACCCGCATGAGCCCGACGCTCATGCGGGTGCTAGAGGCACCACCCATGGCACTGCCGTTGACGGCAGTGCCATGAGGGCCCCCTCATCGGCACTCGCATGAGCGTCGGGCTCATGCGGGTGAGGGAGCAGCAGAGTCATTCTGCTGCTCCCAAAGGGACTGCCGTTAACGGCAGTCCTTTTGGGAGCAGCAGAGTTTCTCTGCTGCTCCCTTACCCGCATGAGCCCGACGCTCATGCGGGTGCTAGAGGCACCACCCATGGCACTGCCGTTGACGGCAGTGCCATGAGGGCCCCCTCATCGGCACTCACATGAGCCCGAGGCTCATGCGGGTGAGGGAGCAGCAGAGTCATTCTGCTGCTCCCAAAGGGACTGCCGTTAACGGCAGTCCTTTTGGGAGCAGCAGAATGACTCTGCTGCTCCCTCACTCGCATGAGCTCGAGGCTCATGCGAGTGCTATAGGCACTACCCATGGCACTGCCGTTGACGGCAGTGCCATGAGGGCCACTCGTCGGCACTCGCATGAGCGTCGGGCTCATGCGGGTGAGGGAGCAGCAGAGTCACTCTGCTGCTCCCAAAGGGACTGCCGGTAACGGCAGTCCTTTTGGAGCAGCAGATTGACTCTGCTGCTCCCTAATTCGCATGAGCCCGAGGCTCATGCGAGTGCCGATGAGTTGCCACTCACTCATACTCTCTCCATTTGTTTCTTGTTTTGCATTGTTTTTGTATATTTCGGATCTAAATCTTTTTGTTTACTGCAGGTTGGAGCAAATCGACAGATGTACTTCTCTGGATTGCTTGACCACAAACCGGCAGCAGACTTGGTGATTGCGGACTTCCCGGATGGACTGTATGTCCCTGGGGTCTCTGAATATCCCGAGCATGTCCCTCTGTGGAATGAGGTAGTGAAGGATTACATAAAGCTGACGGTCGGTTTCTCTAGAGGCTTCCTTCACGATGATGGGGCTCTTCTCTTCTTCATTCCAGATAGCAGCCATATCTTTAAGGTTCTGGGAAGCTTTCTCAAGAACAACAACCTGGTCGTGAAGAAAGAGTGGATCATTGTCAACTCTCTACATCATACGCACCCTTTGGACCCAGCAAGAATGGTATGTTGTTTGCTTCCAGATTTGCCACTGCGAAGTTGATTACAATTTGTTTTTTTCCTCATTTTTCGATTGCTACCCTATTAATGTAACTTCTGGTGAATGCAGACCTTGATGTTTAGGGCCGTCTTGTTAGTGCGCAGCTTCACCAAGCCTGTTGCTAGGAATCCGAAGAGCCTGACCATTGTAACAGGGCCTCAATTTGCGAAGATCAACCTATCTAAGGATGATGTTCTTTTCAATGTTGTGACTGAGGAATCCGCGCTGAAGAGGAAGGATTCTGACTTCCTTTGGAGAGGTCCTAAAGAGAAGTCCCAGGCCCTAATGGAGCTCCTTATTGGGGGACTTACCCCCGAAAATGGAATCATCTGTGACCTCTCTCCGGGAACTGGTAAGCCTTATATTCCCATCTTAAGTTCTCCATAACTGCCATTTTCTGAAGTATGTGAACTCTGACTTCTTCCATTTTACTTTCAGGAGCTTCAGTGTTGGCCGCCCAGGCAACAAGGAGAGCGATCGTGGCACTTGAAGGGGATAAGAACATCTTCAAGGAGGTTCTGGATCCTCTTCAGAAGACTGCGGCGGTGCCTCATACAGTAGCGCCATCCGAAGTCACTGATCTTACCGAGGATGACGAGGTCCTTCCCGAGGAGGATGCTGTAGATTTATGTGAGTAAGTTCGTTACCAGTTTCATCCTTCCCTCTCTTCTGCTCTTCATTAATATTTTGACTCTTTCCTTTATAACTAACATTTAATTTGATTTTGCAGTCGACGTCTAAATCTGAGGCGTCATTGGAGAGAGTACCGGTCACCGAGTAGATCTGATGGACTTCCGTGCTATATTGAAGGCCTAGCAGAAGTGTTAGCTCAGATTTCCTCTACTAGTTCGAGTGCCTCATCTAGTCCTTGCAAGAAATACAATCCTAGTATTTGCCCGTTCATTTTAAACAGTGCTTCAGAAAGCGATGATGAGTTTATTCCGTAGTCCTCATTTATGATTTCGTTTAGCTTCACCCATTCCAAAATTTTGTACCACGTCAAGTATTTGGTGTCAGCAAAGCGTGCTGAATACTTAACATACTTTGGTTTTTTCCTACGCAAAACCGTCGTGTGTGCGAGCACTAATACATTGAGGATTTGAGGAGACAGGGATTCTCAGATACTGTTTTCTGTAACAACTGAATCCATATTTTTAAAGTTCGTAGAGGAATTACTTCTGCGATTCTCCTTTGTACTTTTATTATTAAACTTAGCAAGTGATAATAACTCTTTTGAACTGTTCAATTTTCCATACTTCTTATGAAAATCTGCTCTCCTTATTTCATTAGTTCTAAGGCATCCTTTTCCCTGAAATAATCATACTTCTGTTCTTAGTTCGGAGAACAGCATATGTAAGTCTCATGACTTTTTAATGAGTTTCATTCGATCTAATCTAAGTCTGATCGAAAACTCTGCAGTAAGTAGCGGGTTACAGCTTCTTGTTAACTAATTCATTGCCCATGGCTAACAGGCACATCGACCATTCTTTCACAAGAAATCAATTCTGTTTTGGTTATGCTTTGATTAAGTAACTGTTGTAATATGAGTTTTTCTTAATTCGACAAGTATAACTGTTACTGAAAAGTCATTTTAAGTGATATGGATGGATAGGCAGAATTCACAACACCTTTTCAGGACATTTGAAGAATTCAGAAATTGTCGTCGCATTCTTCAAAAAAATTCGAATAATTATTATAATTCAATTTGAATTCGCATTTACTTAATAGCATGGAAGGTCATGGACTTAAATGCGTTTTTTCAGTACTCTATGTCTTAATTCTGACAACTTTCCGACAAGTACAATCATTTGATGAGGAAATTATACAGAATGTATTGTCACCAGTTGAAATTACAAATAATATTCCCAAGAAGGTATGGCTAGATTGCTTCGAAAAGGTCTATGATCATGGTGTGCCAAAAACGCAAAATGTCGTACTTTATCAAATCAAACCTCATGCAAATGTTGAAGTTGGCCGCGGTCTTCTCGATTTCGAAGATAATTTGTTTTGTGATTTTGAATACGAAATCCGCGACTGGAATTGTGCCATAAAGTATGAGATAGATCACATGTGCATCTGGGAGCATCCCCATGCTCGTCTTATGCGGCACGAATCTGCAAATTTCAACGATGACCATTGTCCAATCTGTGAACAAGGTCCCAGCCCTGATACATATTTGTGCCGATGGAATATTGAACGAGATGGTCTGTATGTTTCTCAGTTCCATCCTTTCAGCGGGAGACATCAGTACAAGCTTTTTAAGCAATGGAAGGAGGACGAGGACCACCACGAATTTCTATCAGAGTATAGAGTGTCTATTTTCAATGATCTCGATGATGAATTACTACTTACATTGGGAGTTATGGATGCCCCAATGAATACTGTGAAAATTCCTGGACGACTTCGAGCACACATTTCCGAACGATTTTTTTACATATCCTTAAATCCACGCACCGACGAGCGTTTGCTCAGTTCGCCCTGGATATGCAAATTTAAAGACCTGGGGAGTATGGCATATCGTAGAGATGTTAAAATATGGAAGCCTCCTCTAGTGAACCACGTTTCAATGCCTATCGACTGTATAGATTGTGCATGGAAAGCAGACAATGAAGGGATATGGCTGGACCGAGTTGGATGTGGACAAACCGGATCAATCTGGGAAAAACGATTTGACTGGGTTCCAATCCGGAAGCGGACAGGGGAACCTGACGACGAAGATCAACCACCAAAGCGTCCAAAAGTACAGCACACGGAACTCTGAAATTTATTAGTTACAGACGTTTTAATATAAAAATTATATAATATACGTCGACCATTTTATATTATTCTGATTCCTCCCATTTTACAATTATACTCAAAACACTCTTAGAAATATTCTCTAAATATGAATACTATAATTCATCTTCATTGGACGACAACCTCTCTCATGTTACCATCTCATCTATTATTCCGAGACTTCCTTTACTATTGGAAATTTCTTTAAATATTAATCTTTGGTTTTCATAATACTGACATCATCTGTTCTCCGTCAAGACCTATGACCCTAAACACTTAGATTACAAACAGTAATCTTTTTTTATAATTCCAAGCTCACCCATTCATCGGAAAGGCAGAAAAGACTCGTTCTTTCCTCTTCACTCTTCTGGAGTCCTTCATTGCACACGAATACCCTTCTAGTCTTTATAGTACTAATCCTTCGGAGGATATACAGTCCAACTCTTGTCGATATCAAACCAGCAAGTTTTGCCATCCGATATGATCACTTCGGGCAGCTGAACAACTGGATTCTCTTCCACAGTGGATGGCAAGGGATACGGGATTAGGGACAGCTCCATGATACGGAGAAGCTCATTGGTACAAAGCACTGTCCAACGCCATTCACCTTCACCAACATGGAGGCTTCCGATGTGCCGAAACGGTGGCAGGTCCATGCCTCGTTCCCTGGCGCGCTCCACCTCCAGCAGCCAGGGCCGCAGCTCCTGATAACTCGCCGGTGCCTTTCGGGCCAAACCTACAGCCGCTCTCGTCCTCCTCGATCTTGCATTACGCACCTTCGGCATTGTGCAACACACTAAATTGTTCTAATCTTTAAACGTTCCACGCAAGGTTGCAGATTGACCCCCCCGAACTCCTACGCTACCTTCACATACAGCACAGAATGCCAAGGACTGTGTCACTATCCTAATACGCCACCTAGAAACAAGCTCAAGAAACCAAGAGTGCCCTCCTCCTGTGGAACCTTGCTTAGCAAGTGTTGTTTCATGATAAGAATCTCTTACTTATATCACTCAAATGAAGATGCTTTGCTGCCTAGGAAGAGAGAGTAATCTTCGATGAAGACAAGGACTCCAAGAAGGTATATCTTGGTTTTAGCAGTTAAAATATTATACACGAATTTTGAAATATTCCAGGAAGTTTTCAGACCTTGACTTCTTTATGATCTGTGAAACTTGATTTTTTCCTTGTGCATTCACATAAACCTATGAAAGAATTATTTGTTTGATCTAAAACTGAACGCCTGATCATTGTATCTTGCCTAAACCCATCGCAAATCAAAAAATATATATGCATGACGTCATCATGACATCAGCCCTAATTTATACCTCTTGGTAAATACATAATAAACTATCGTGATTTTAACCCAGACATCCACGGAATTACACATCTTTTCTAAAAAAAGTAACTACAAAAAATGGCAAATTTCTGTTTTTTCCCGCGGTTATAGGGGTATTATTAGTCCTGAAAATTTTGGTAAAGGTAAATTCTGTGCTCGCCGTTCTCTGCTCGCCGCTCTCCGCTCGCCGCTCGCAGCACGCATGGTAACTTCCCTCCCTTCGCGGCCATGGCTGAACGACCCCTCTCAACTTTGCCATGGCCGATTTACTCCAACTCTACAAGAAATAGACAATCACAAGAGAACAACTTAGCAATGGATGGGCAACTTACCTTGAACTTCCTCACTGTCCGCGCGTGAAGACGTGCAGCTCGCCCCCTTCGCCTAACCTCCTCGTGCCGCAGCTCCTTCTGTCACAGCTCCTGAATGTGCCCGAGCTCTTTGCGCCCCCGCTCCTTCTCTCGCAGCTCCTTACGCCGCTGTTCGGCCCTACTGCCGACGCTGCAGCTCCTTCCTCCGCTCCTCACAGCCGCTGCCTTTCCTCCGGTCCTTGCAGCGCTCTCCGCTCCTCACAGCTACTGCGCCTTCCTCCGCTCCTCGTAGCGCAACCTGTCCGTCACAGGTACTGCCCCTTCCTCCGCTCCTCGCAGCGCACCCCGGTCCCCAGCTCCTCAGAGCTACTGCCCCTTTCCGCACTCCTCACAGCTCCTCCCCGCTTCTGATAGCTCCTCCCCGCTTCTGATAGCTCCTCCCCGCTTCACACAATGCACCCCGCTCCCCTTCGCCGCACCTCCTGACATTCTCCTCGCGCCGAAGCTCCTCCCGCTAGAAAGTCACCACGCCCCCTCCTCCACGGCCCGCTCCTCACGCTGCAGCTTCTCGCGCCCAAAAACCCCCACGGCCCCCACACACCTCAAGATGATGATGTCGCACGGCCTCAGCACAATCTTGCGACTCTCAACGGCTCGAAGGGGGTGCGTGCTCCTGAGGATCTCCACGGAGCCCACGGAACTTGGGTGTCAATGCAGCCGCAAGGGCGCTTGCTGGAAGCAAGAGGACAGCGGAAGAAGAGAGGAAGAGAACCGCGCTGGAGTCAACGACTTATAGCAAGGCCGAAGCCCCGTGTGCGCTTACAAGAGTCAACCGCCAGCCAAATCGAGAGCCCAGGTTTAAGGGGGGGTTGAGACTCTTAGGCTTCATTTATTGAAGGGATGTTAACAAAAGTTGGTTGGAACCTCACATTGACCTTAATTACCAATCATTGCCACGGCCTTACACCTCACTTCTCCATTTGTTGTGGATTAAAGAAAAATCGGCATAAAAATTAAAATTAAAATTTAAGGGTGAGTAACATGTATGATTACTAAGACACATTCATTGAATTCATCATTATGAAGACTAATAATCCCTTGGATTGGTCTTTCTAGTGAAATAACCACAAAACAAGTTTAAGGGAGAACCATGGTCTAACTCATTCAAAAAAAACATTGTTGCCAGCCACATTCTACATAGCTATAACATAATTACCAAGATACATTGCGGTCAAGTCACACACGGCCATTGCTCGCGTCGTCACTGTCCTCATTGGTGCCAGCGACCTCACTGTCAGTGGAATCACTACCTTCTCCATGGGTGCCTCTTTAATAATTATCAAGACTAACTTAGCAATGGATAAGCCATTTTAGGCAATTCCTGGATAAAATCCAAATCTTTTTTATAAATCTATTTGTAAATGGCTATTCTAGAATATAAACCAAAAAACATGTTCAAGAAAAAACCACTGTCTACTCCGATTAAAAAAATAAAAAATTAAATAAGAACTTGTCACATTCTAAAATAGCCATCCAATGAGTTTAGAACGCATTGTACTCAATTCACACAGGTCATAGGGTCGCTGCCAGCGTCATCGCTGTCCACGTTGTTGCCAGCATCGTCACCGTCACTGGAGTTGAGACCTTCCTCAGGATCCACATTGTTGCCATCCTCCCCGGGGTCATCTTCGTTGGCAGATCCTCTTGCTTGATCATTGTTGGCTCCATCACCTCCAACGGTGTTATCACACACCCAAGCTTTGCCAACACGCCGTCGCCTTGACCGCCAATTCTCCAAAGCCCTGGCAGCATTTGATCGATGCCATTGTTCTCGCCTTCTACGCGTAGCCTCCAATCTTGCCTCATCATCCGGGGTATTGAGAACCCTGGTGCACTCTAATTTCTTCTTATACCGATGCTGTATATTTCGGTACCAATGCTGGAATTGTTGCAAAATAACACTGATGCGCTCTTTGCCACCACCGTGAGCTGTATGCGCTTGATTCGCTGCCTTCGCTTGATGATGGGATTTCTCCATACCCTGGCAACTCCATACGGCCAGGCTACCGTATTCCTCCACAAACCAACTGCCATGCCTGACAATTACATGCTGTCAACAGCCACTCCAAGGTTAGTCCTGGATAGAGAATTGACGAAAGTGAGGTCAGCCATCAACCCCTAATTCATCCCAAACTTCGTTTATATAACTCACCATGTAGTGCGACACATGCTCCTCTCCAAAGGCCTCCAAAAATGTTCTCCCCCACGTTTCTATCTTCCCTTTGAACTGGAGTCGTTGTTCTGCTGTCAGCACCAAGCCGCTGAAATATGGTAGAACCTCTTCAAAGGCTTGCCACATAGCAGCCCTTGCCCTACGATGTGCACCGCCGCCACTATTATTGCTCTCTGCTTGACATATGTCTTTCCAGGCCTTGTCGTTTCTAGACCATACGCTTGGTTTAAATAGTCTGCTAGCAACAACCCCACTGAAAGATGGCTTCTGTGGCACATTCCCTGTGCTGCCACTCAGTTTCGGATCCTTTCTAATCTCCACATTGCCACCGTGAGCCCCGATAGCTGACAAGGACTTCTCCATTTGCTCTATGGCTGTAGCCCTCAGTCTTTGATCTTGTATGTTCCAGACATAAATGATGTGTTGATGCACAATCTTCTCCGCTAGGCGAACTAGGGCGTGAAGTGTACAAATGTGCACTCTTTGCAACGGAATTGGCAAGATAGGCCTCCACCTTGTATGTGCACGCATGTCACATGGTTCTGGCTCCACAGAGTTGGCAAACAGTCCCCCCACCCAGTTCGGTTTCCCACGTTTTCTGATGGCAGCACTCGCCTGGCTTGCTGTCCCTACGGTAGGCTTAGCCCTCTTCTGCTCGCAGTATATGCAGTTCATCGCACAGGACGGCCCCGACTGAAGCCCGTACATACACTTGATCGTCTTCATGTCCGCAGCGAGATGCCACTCCACATGGAATTCTCCAACTTCAGGGACCGTGAGTTTCTCGCCACTGGACTGTGCTGCAATCACAGATGGAAATTTGGATTTCCCAAATATCCACGACAGAACTTCGTAGGACTCTTTTTCCACTTGAAAGGTTGCCACTGGCCAGATTTCCTGCTCCGACTGGACTGAGAAAAACAGGGCATGGTTTCTCTGAATGTCTGGGTCGAGCGCCCTATTCATCAATGTGATGCTGACCCGTTCAAACTTCTTGCCATTGACAATCTCGGCCTCGTCCAATTTCATGACAAATACCAGCGGTGCCCCTCTTAACTCTGTGGAAACATGGCGAGTGGATGTGTAAGTCACGGTTAATTGATAAATAACCCTGCTGGCACCAAACTCTGAAAACAACAGTCTGAGGTGATTACGTTACCTTCTTCCGTGATGCCGTAGAAGATCACCATGCTCCTTTGGACCACCTCAAGGTCTGTGAATAGGGAATTCTTGTCAGTCAAAACCACTTCCTTTACCATGTCCTCGGACTTCTTGTTCTTCTTAGAACTTGCTGGCAGCGTAAGTCGACCTTCAGCATGGTAGTATTCGCCAATATACTGTGGCAGGTTTGCATTTAACTCCTGCCGAAGCAGTTTCACGTGATAGGGGCTCGGCAAAATACTCCCGGAGACTCCTTTGTTCAGAGCAGCAATGGGAGCCTTCACAGATTTGTAGAGAGCACCATATCCCCGATGGGAAACCCCTGCCTGGTCGCAAGCAGCAAGAATTTTGTCCGCTCCAATACTCTTACCAATCGATTTCAGCACATTTTTCGCAATATCTGACTGAACATGTGCCATTGCAGGCTGAGAAGCAAGCGCTACACCTTCATGCCGTGACAAAATTCGAGCTAGTGCTACTGCAGTCCTATTTTGGGACTCTTTATCCCCCCGCAGTCGAGAGCACTTCCGGTTCTCTCGGTTCCTTTCGACAAGAAACTGCACCACATCTGGTTGCAGCACTGTCCGCACAAGCTTCACTCTTGCTTTTGATCCACCTGATCCAGGTTTTAACTCGTGAATCCCTCTGAGAGCCCTCCTCCTATTTCGCATGCCCATGGGGGTCTCCTTCTCGAAGCTGGCCCTCCGCTGGCAGCGGTCAACGTCTTCTTGGAGATCCCGCACATGGCGCTCCAATTGCTCCACCCTTTGGGCATGGCAATCACGGACAGCCTGTAATTCAGCTTGCAAATCCCTGCATTTCTTCTCTAACTCAAGGCAACGCATTCTCCCCAATTGGACATCTTCGGCTGCCCTTGAGTTGCTGGCCAGAGCTTCGCCTCTAAGCTGAAGCACTTCTTCGCTCAACTGTGCCAACTGGATCCGCGTCTCCTCCTGTGTAGAACCATGTACACAATGATCCAGCAGCCTGTGTGTATATCCGCGAAGACCCTGCTCTCCATGACATATGAATTCAACGAACTCTTTTAGCGACTTGATTGGAGGTGGCTTCCCTGTCATTGGGTCAACAGGGTAAATGTCTCCATTGATCCACAAGTCAATGTTCGTGTCTCCACGCAACCTCCGTGTTGGAAACGAGCTCCTCATGCACAGCTCCACTTGCGTAGAACCTCGTCTCATGACCGGGGCATAGCGTGTGTCCAGTGCAAAGTGGGGAATGTACTGATTGCTTCGTTCAGCCCTTGCTGCCATCGTGGACCCGATAGTCGGTAATCTTGATTGAATCTCCCCTGGTCACACTTGGTGATTTGCTGTTATTCGAGAGAACTTGTTATGATCTTGGGACACCTCCTACACCCAATGAAAAACTAAATTCACAACCTCGAATACTCCGAACCTAATTCGATAGACCTGCGTGGCATCTACAAGCGCTATCGACCACGAAACCTACATTGCCTTATGCCGTTGTGGCAGCAAGGGCTAATGAAATCGAAATTCAAATTGCTCAAAAACCCAGTAGCCCCTGAACACCCCACAAAGGTTTATCGAATTAGGTTAACTTACCTTCCCTTCAAGTACATCAGTTTTCATCTCTTCGTTGAAACCTTGGTCGCCGACTGAGAACAACCCCTCGCCGCCGTCGCTGCCAGCGGACGCTGCCAAGAAATGAATTGCAATCTCAATTTTGCTCCTCCGGTCTGGGGCGCCATCGCCACTCGGAATCTTTCTCGCAAATCACATACGATTGTGCGTCCCACAGTGCCAACAACGACTTGCTTGAAGCAAAACAGGGCGCTTCGTTTTCTTGGTGCTGAACGGCGTAGAGCCGGTGGCGCCATCGCGCCCAGACCGTTGTGGCAACAACTCGAACAATCCGTGGATCGAGGCAACGGATCGAGGCACTTCATTAATCGCCGAGCAATAAATCCCACTCCTTGGCGCTCAACAACCACCGTCCACGCCCTCTCGCCAACGAGGACCAACTGTGCCACGCAACTCCTGTCCGTCTCCAAAAGGCCGCTTCGGGCAGCGTTTCAGACCCCTGCTGATAGCGACAGAGGGGGTTTTGGGCAGGCAGCCCACCTAATCCGGGCTGCCTTACAAGGCCCGTTGGAGACCTCATTTTTCCCCTAATGGGCACAGCACAAGGTTGAAGGAACTGGAGTTGCCCATCCAATTGGAGGCTCTCACCTTGGTGCCAAATATCTGCCCCCTCCCGAGTGAGCCAGCCAAATATCTGCTCTCTCTCTCTCTCTGCTCTCTGCTCTCTGCTCTCTGCTCTCTCTCTCTCTCTCTACTCTCTGCTCTCTCTCTCTCTCTGCTCTCTGCTCTCTGCTCTCTGCTCTCTGCTCTCTGCTCTCTCTGCTCTCTCTCTCTCTCTCTCTCTCTCTCTCTCTCTCTCTCTCTCTCTCTCTCTCTCTCTCTCTCTCTCTCTCTCTCTCTCTCTCTCTCTCTCTCTCTCTCTCTCTCTCTCTCTCTCTCTCTCTCTCTCTCTCTCGGGCCGCCTCACTTGACTCATTGCGCACTTCTCAGCGCCTCTGCCTTGATCCATACCATGGCAGCCCTCCCGCACACCAATAGCCCGGAGGTCATGTCCGGGAAGAAGCTGCTGGATGGGGTGAGGGACAAGTCCGTTTACAGCCCGGTGCAGGCCAGCAGGCTTGACCACGAGCCCACTCTGCCCACCGTGTTGCAGGGGAATTTCAAGCTCAACCATTGGGCAACCCTCCGTACTGCTTGTGCGCAGCGACGGGCCGTTGTACTATGTGGATCAGAAGCTCACGGTCGGGGATGGTGCTGTCGGGTGGGCAAGCCCCAGGAGGCCATAATGTGATTGCTGGGTTCTTCGATTACCTCCAGACGCACGCCCCGGGCAGTGTCTTGTATGAGTTTAAGGGTGGGCTTGCGGGGATCATGCGCAACAAAGTGGTGGAGATTACGGTTGAGTTTTTGTATCCTTACAGAAACCAGGGCGGTTTCGATATCATTTGTAGTGGTAGAGATAAGATTGAGACACCCGAGCAATTCGAGCAAGCTGTGGATACCGTGACGAAGTTGGACTTGGATGGGCTGGTAGTGATTGGAGGCGACGACTCCAACACTAATGCCGCGCTTCTTGGGGAGTACTTTAGGTCGAAGAAGGTGAAGTGTCATGTCATCGGGTGCCCGAAAACCATTGACGGAGATTTGAAATCCACGGAAGTGCCAATCAGTTTTGGATTCGACACCGCGTGCAAGATTTATGCGGAGATGATTGGTAACATCATGGTGGACGCGCAATCAACAGGGAAGTATTACCACTTCGTCAGGCTCATGGGCAGAGCTGCCTTGCACATTACTCTGGAATGCGCGCTGCAGACTCATCCCAATGTGGCTATCATAGGAGAGGAGGTGAATGCACAGAAGACCTTGAGGGAAGTGACTAACAATATTGCGGATGTGGTGTGCAAACGCGCGGAGATTGGGAAGCATTACGGAGTGGTGCTCATCCCGGAAGGACTGATCGACTTAATATCTGAGATCCAGAGCCTCATCTCAGAGCTCAACGATATTCTGGCCAGCCAGGGGTGCGATGATCAAGGTCACTGGAAGACTAACCTAAAACCATCTTGCCGGGTGCTCTTCGACTCTCTCCCCCAAAACATCCAGGAGAAGCTTGTGCTAGAGCGAGACCCTCACGGGGATGTCCAAGTATCACGAATCGAGATGGAGAAGATGCTGATTACAATGATCGAGACTGAGTTGAATGCACGCAAGCATGAAGGTGGATTTTTAGGCCATTTCAAAGGTCAAGCGCATTTCTTTGAATATGAAGGCCGATGCGGGATGCCAACAAACTTTGATGCCACTTACTGTTACGCACTCGGATTTGCAGGCGGTGCTTTGATGCATTTGGGACACACCGGTTTGATTGCTTCTGTGGCCAATCTGACGGCACCATCATCAGAGTGGACTGTGGGAGGGACCGCTCTCACTCAACTCATGGACGTTGAGAGGCAAAAGGGGAAGAAGAAACCTGTGATTAAGAAGGCTATGGTGGAGCTTGATGGCGCCCCGTTTTAGAAATTTGCATCTTTGCGTGACGCCTGGGCTGTGGAAGACAGTTATGTCAGCCCTGGACCAATTCAGTTTGACGGTCCTACTGCTAATGATACCAACTTCACTTTGAAGCTTGAGCCCGGAGCTCTGGAGTGAATCTGTAGGTGGGCTCGCGGCTGTAGGGTGTATATATGAGTTTCATTTCCTTCTTAGTGTTTTTTTGATCGCAGAGTACAAGCTTTGATGCCTTTACAACATCCATCAGAGGTCAATAGATCAGGTAGTTGGATACTGCTGTGTGATGCAACATTTGAGTTAAGTGCAGGTTGGCCTTGTCGTTCATTTCTGGTGGTAGCTATGAATCTTATAGAAAGTTGTCCTCGAAATGCTGGCTTAAACAGAAGCATTGCTAAATCCCTAAACGATTTTTCCACTACGAACATTTTAGAAGAACAGGGACTGGGGCTTGAATAACGGTATTTTGTTCTTTGAGAAGTCTACAAATGCATGATAGATCTGCGGTGTCGTTATTTCATGCTTAGTCTTTGAGGTACAAATGAAGAACGTGATGTTCTCATTGCCTTCCGTTAGAACCTCATTGCATGAACGCCTCTTTTCACTGGACATTATCAAAGATATGAAAACTATATATACTTACGATTCTAGTGTAAAGACTACATCCTCTGTCGTCAATGCTGTAGACGATCCTGCACACATGCATGAGCGCAAGAGATCACAACAACACTCATCGTGACTACCAGCAAACACGAATCATGCCTCAGCGATTTCAACAACATCAAGATGCAAGGAGGCAAATTTTCTACCACGTATACAGTCATTGGTAGCAGAAGTGACGTTCCTGACCGGAGTAAGAGGGGCTCATGAGTCAGGTTCGCCACAACAGACAAAATATATTATTAATTTAAACCATTATTTTACTAATTTCTTTTGTCTGTTGTGGCGAACCTGACTCATGCGCCCCTCTGACGCCGGTCAGGAACGACAGGTTTTCTTCCACTGAGTTGTTCTGATCTCGGTGCAACTCGTTTCAAGAGTTGCATGGTAGAATAGAAAGAGAACTCAGCTCTAAATATTCATGTATTGAATGGTTCCAATGATCAAATAACACTACAGTTGGAGAGAAACTGATTTCAGTGTACTAAATATAGGTTTTAGCAGTCCTGTTACTCCGAATCATGAGGTTGGAAAATATGTAGAACCCTGCATAGAAAATAAAGACTTCTCTAAAACTCTAAGTTGGACCGCAATACAACTCCCAAACCGATCCTTGTGGGCTCACGTTCTATTAGTAAATCTGTCAAAGAAATACATTGCTCCTTTTCAAAGGCTTGATTTTGATATCACCTTTTCCCTTAAAAACTGCTCAATCTGCTCTGTTTTCTAGTTATCAATTCTGCACCCGCTAGAAACAAAAGTGAACAATAATTCATGACCATCCACTTTGAACTTCACTCGTTTATGAGGATTATTGTAGTTTTCCGTGTATGACATTTTTTGATGAAGACAGCCAACAAATATACTGAATTATTTAAATCAGCAAGTCCTATAATAATCACAAAGGAAAGAAATGGACCAGATATTTGGACAATTGAAACACATGTTGGAAACCTTACCGGATAGATTCTTTGTGGTTGCCGCTTTCATCCTTCAAGATGAGCCTTGGGGGTGCACCAAAACGGTATTGCACATCCACGTCAGGAAATGCGCTCATCTTGTCGTCAATAAAAGTCTAAATATTTGGATAGAACATCACCTTCCGCATACAAATCTCCAACACGGCTCCAACATACTTCATCTGCAGATGCAGATAGTTATTTTTACATGCACTTGACCTCATTGATAATTTCTCTGTCTTTAGATAAGATCTATTGTAGCTTTTAATGTCAATCATAATTTCATAAAAACCTTCTAGATTTGATTTCTACATGTTTCAGATTATCGATTTGTAAAACAAAATCCTGCATGTGGTAGGGACTCTTTTGAGAAAATGAGCAATTCCCTTGAAGTCATTGCTTGTGAAACAATTCTTCAGGATTTACTTCAACGGATGGCGGATAGACCTGACCTTTGGAAATCAGTGGGCCCTAGTAGAACACGATGTTGGACTCCTCCACCGGTAATCACATTTTAAAATGTTGAAAATGCTCGTGCTGTTTTGAAGCTTTGGGAACGGGAGATTGACAGCAGTCCGGAATATGCATGCCTCCGACTTGCAAAATGGGATTACAATTCATATACGAGAGGGCATTGGACTCCCAAGGATGAGTATGAAGCGTTTCACTTCAACGTGAATTAAAACATTTTTAAGAGATCTTGGTCATTAGCAAATCCAACTAGTAATCACAGGTTAGAGACAATGTCACGTGGCAAACTTAGTTGCTGTGAGTTAGATCCGTTGAGGACATTGCTATGTGACAATAGAAACCACTCTCTGTGGCTGCAACCGGGAGAGAAACTCATTCCACGTAATGGTATTTGGGTCTCTCCTAAGCATAGATGAGATTGGTATGATTGTGAGAATGTGTATATTACTTTAATAATATTATATATATGTTTTTTTGATAGTTTCCTTAACCTTTTTCCTTCTTATTTTTTTTAAATTGTTTGTACATTTTTAATTTTTAATTTTATTTTGAATTTGTATGAAGGACCATTTTTGGACCCAGTAGTATATTGGATGTTGGAATATTTCAACTTTTCTTCTCCATGCAAATAGACCAACATCACATATGGCAAAGATTCACAAATAACTGGACAACACTCATTACCACCTTTACTAAAGGAATCTGCATAATTCTTTGAAGTTCAAGCAAATCTTTTGGTTTAGGATTTGTCCTTGACCATACTACCATTGAGGAAATTCCGGATGTGCCTCGTGAATCCGGGAATGGAGGTCAGCCCATCCATGTATCAATTTCTGGAATCGCTCTTGGCATTTACGCAAATCAAATCGGATGATTGCTACCGCCCGCTCATGAACTCCATTCTCGTGCACGGCGACGTTTCTTTCCTGACGCAAGCTGCGGATGTGCTCTCCTTATCCTGGAGGCTTCTTTCAAGAGTTCTAATGCAGTCGTCTAGAGCCTCCTTCACATCGTCGTCAAAGTCAGAAACACAGGGAGATTTACTTCTTTTTCTTCCCCACTTTGAACTACTTCCTAACATCATCAATGTATTTGAAGAGCTTTGAATTGAAAAATAATAAAGGGTGAAAATGCTTGCATTCAAGTTAAAGATTTTGAATTGACTGGGGCAGATTAAGAAGTGTGATGTTGAAACGGTGCGTTAAGATGAAAAGACGCCGACCAGGACTGTTTGAGTAGAGGTTTTAGAGGGTTTAGAGGGAGCCACCAATGAATGAAGGTGATGCTGACGTTTTAAGACGCCTGTACAATGAGAGTGATCAATGCAGCCACACTTAACATTTTAACTCATGATTACTGTGAAATGGTTCTATGACGTCCAACAATCTTTAAATGGTTTGACCCAGCTCCCTCGATGGTCTATTTGTGTGAGGAAGTGCTTTGGTGATGTAGAAGAGTTGCATAGAATAGGATTTTGCACACATTTTTTGCGTTTGGTTGTTTGAGGGACTTTGAGCATGACGTCCAAAAGGAGAAGAGGAGGTAGGTTGCAGAGGGCTAAGAACTCTAGTCCTTCAACAGTTGGTGTGGATGCCCTTGATAGTGGAAGTGGTGAGGAGAATGCATAGAACCTAGGGGATGGAGGGCAGAGTGAAACACTATATTGCGCAGAAGAGTTCGATCAGCCATTTATCTTTGATAGTATAAAGGAAGCTGTGCGCTAGCGGATGGTGGTAGATGCGCCCATGCTAATGGGCCGATGTGCGGTCTATGGTCGCGAGTTCTTTATTGTTGATGTGGGGCTCTATGATCAAGGTCCTCTTATTAGAGACGTCTCCAAAGTCTACGGCTTCATCAAGGACGAAGACGTCACCGCAGTTTGGAAGGAGGGAGCCTTGAAGGGGCGCTACGAATTGGCAAGGTGCAAAGATTTGGAGCAGCTGAAGCAGTTTCACCACCACTTCTTCAAGGTGTATGGTAACAAGCCTGATAACAACAAATTTCCTTTGCAGTTGTTAAAGGCTTGTTATGCAACATTTGTCCATAACAAGCTTGTGAATTGGTGTGCGGAAGCTCTAGACTGTCACAAGGCTCGGTTGAAAAATGCCAAGCGCAATCCAGCGAAGTTGGGAGCCATCGCAACCCATTGCCAAGTGGAGGGCCTATGCAAGATAATTGAAGACTTTATCTTGGCGGATTGGAGGTTCAAGTAGAGATGTTTCTGGATTAAAATGTTTGTTAGCAGCGCAAGAAGAAGAGCAGGCCCGTAATGAAGATCTCAAAAGAGCGGTATTAGCCTTGGAGGTGTCTTGCAAGAAATACGCATCGGCAATGGAGAAAATGCAAATTATTGACGCGGATGGAGTGGAAGAAGCACTAAATGCCAAATTTAGTGCTCTACAGAAGGAGAAAAGATGGGCCCTCTTATAGAGAGCTGCAACGCAGAAGGAAAAGGTCCTATCCACTGAGATGGAGGCTATTTCGTCTCAACTGGCAAGCATGCGGGAAGCTGATGCTGAGATACAAAGTCAGATAGTCCAATTACTGGCTATGGTTGGAATCCATTCTACTGCTCACAATTTCGCAATGGCGGCATGGGAGATGGCCAAGAAATCAGTCAAAAAGGCGAGGGCAAGCA
Source organism: Ceratodon purpureus (assembly GCA_014871385.1). Classification (NCBI taxonomy): domain Eukaryota; kingdom Viridiplantae; phylum Streptophyta; class Bryopsida; order Pseudoditrichales; family Ditrichaceae; genus Ceratodon; species Ceratodon purpureus. The sequence goes on from CM026427.1 coordinate 17,235,678, forward strand.
CCAAAAGTCTTTACATAGCCAGAGGCATTATCTATCCCACCTTTGGGCTTTGCGAGTAAGGATACTTGTGCATATTGTGGGGAAAGTTAGCATGCTTGCGGCGAGCGGCGAGCGGAGATGGGAGAGCAGAGATTTGACATTTTACCAAGTTTTTGGGAAAAGAAATGCACCCTATAACTGTGGGGAAGTACTAAATTTAGGGTTCTATTTTTGGTAATAAGATAAAAAAGAAAATTAATTCCGAGGTATTATTATTTGAAACCACTTTATTTCACATTCACTTATAAACGACATTTATATAGAGAAAAAAATTAGGGCTGACGTCATGATGACGTCATGTTCATAGCTAATAAGTGAGAATATTTAAATTAAATGAGGTCCAGGTCTTCTTCGCTTCTGGTACAGTGAAAGGAATTTTGCGTAGCAGATAATATACCTTTGAAAAATTCTTGGAATATTTAAAAACATGTGTACAATAATGCTCATAATGAGTCCAAAATTATAAACCTCCTATAGATGCCTAAAATTATTGATAATTTCCTTGTCCTTGGAAAAGATCTAGTGTACCTTTTTAAGTCAATTATTATTCCATATAAACCTAGGTGGGTTGAGTTCAACTTATTTCAATTAGCAATTGGTTGAACTGAGTGTTGCTTATGATAGACATAGTTTTGAGAGTATGAGCAATTCCCTTGAAGTCATAGCTTGTGAAACAATTCTTCAGGATTTGCTACAAAGGATGGCAGATGGACCTAACCCTTGGGAGTGAGTGGGCTCTACTACAGCACAGTGTTGGTCTCCTCCACCGGTAATTACATTTCAAGATGTTGAGAATGCTCGTGCTGTTTCGAAGCTTTGGAGACGGGAGATTGACAGCAGTACAGAATACGCTTGCCTTCGACTTGCTAAGTGGGATTATGGTTCATACACGGGAGGGCATTGGACTTCTAGGGATGAGTTTCAAGCGGTTCGCTTCAATGTGAACTGGAACATTTTTAAGAATTCTTGGTCATTAGCAAATCCAATTGGAAATGACAAGCTAGAAACAACGTCACTTGGGAAACTTAGTTGCAGTGAGTTAGACCAGTTGAGGACATTGTTAAGTAGCAATGGTAACCAATCTCTGTGGCTTGAAGCGGGAGAGAAACTCATTCCAGGTGATGGTATTTGGGTCTCACCTAAACATAGATGAGATAGGTATAATTATCAAATTATGAATGCAAGACTTCTGTATATTAGAAACAGAAAGTCGATAATTATAAAAACTAAAATTCCTATTTTGAATTTTAGTTTAACAAATGTATTCACATTTACTTCTTGTATGCGTTTGAATTGGACAGGAATCCAATCATGTAATTCTCTTTTTTTTTCAATTAAATGAAAGAAAAATTGTAACAGTTCATTCTTATTGTTATTTTATATTGATTAGATTTGATTTTTATTATGTATCTTCGTTTCACTTGCCGTTCAAATAAATTTTTTTTCTTTGTGTATCCTTTATAAAAAAATATATTATAATTTTAACAATTTATACCATATATTCATTTGTATTCTACTACTCACTGGTTATTCTTCATCCCCTGATTCTTATATTTGTTATTTTTGTTTTTTCCGTTTTCTTGTCTTTCTTCCTCAACCCTTTTGTTCAGCATGATGTTAGTCATCATGGAATTCATTGTGTTACCGGTTTTATGTTATGTATTTTGAAGGTTTCATTATAAATCTGTTAATTGAGAGAGTCCTCAAATGCATCAACATCCAACAATGATGCCTACCTTACCTTGTAATTATCCAGGACAACTTCTAATGAATGCACTCCCTTCATGTACACAAGAAAAATGATTTCCGACAACTCCAATGATAAGAATTAATTGCCTCATGCGGCTGTTTGCAACACTAGTCATCACTTTGTGCTTGGTTATGTCTTGTTCCAGCAATTCCATAGCTCAGCATTGTATGCTGAGCATCGTCGTTTACTTGTAGTGAAGATAGAAGTGAGTACTGAAATTTTAGAAGATGACATCAAAGAGAAAGAAAGGTTGCAAGCATCATAGGACCCGGCAACAGAGTGCTGGGCAGCGCGTAGTTGATGTTAGTGACGACAATAGCGGATCCCGGAGTGATGGAGAGGGTGGAAGTGATCGGGTTTTTAGCACAGAGGAGTTTGGAGACCCGTTTAACCTAAATGACATCGAAGACGGACTTAGACAGCGTATGATAGTTGCGGCCCCAATGCTCATGGAGCGAGATGCTGTCTATGGTAGTGATTTCTTTACTGATGTTGTTGGTCTATGTGATCAGGGCCCGGTTTTGAGGGATGTTTCTAAGGTTTACAGCTTCATAACTGATGAGGAGGTGACAAGTGTGTGGAAGGAGGGAGTCTCAAAGGGCCGTTACGACTTCTCAAGGTGCGAGGATGAGGACCAGCTCAAGAAGTTCGGACAGCAGTACTTCAAGGTGTATGGTAACAGGCCCCATAACAATTACTTCTGTCTTCGTTTTTTAAAAGCTTGTTTCGCAACTTTCATTCATCAGAAGCCAGTCAATTGGTGTGCGGAAGCTCTCGATCGACACCAATCTCGTATAAAGAGCGCATCCCAAAACCCATCTAAGTTAGGACCAGTCGCCACTAGATGCTAGGTGGAGGGTCTGCTGAAGATAATCAAGGAATTCTCAACTGTAGATAAAGTCGAAGCGAGACCTGATCCTAATGCTCGTGAGCTTCTAGTAGCACTAGAACTAGAGAAGGAAAAGGCGGACACTGTGAAGACTGTTGAAGAGCGGGTTCAGAACTTACGCCAGAGGTACCACGATAGTCTTGAAAGGATGAGAGCAGAGTCTTTTGAGATTGCAGAGGAAGATATGAATAGCAAGTATGTTACAATTGAAAGCAAAAGGAAGCTCGACAGATTCTACGCAAGGAGGGTCCCACAATCCAGTACAAGACAGCTGTAGCAGAAGCTGAGTTCCTCTTTCAGCAAGTGGCGAATATGAGGGAGGCAGATGCTCACATCCGAGAGACCGTTGTTCAGTCGGAAATGGAGCTTGCTGATGAAGTTAAGGTCCTGGAAAAAGCCAAATTCGACTTGCATTCTTGTGGAGTAGCAGTCGCGATTGCTAGGGGGCAGATGCTCACTCTGAAAACTCCTCGGGTCTTTCAATATCCTAAGGCTCCATCTGTACCACCATTGGGCTATGCTGGTAAGGACGCTTGTGCATACTGTGGCATGGGATTTGTCTGGAAAGCTGCTGTCCTCTCCTCTTGTGGGTGTTTCTTGCACCCTCCGTGTGTTGCAGAAATTATCTTATGCCAGCTTTACCGATGCAAGGTATGCAAGGATGTTCTCCTAGCTTCGTCTCCTATCCATCTAACCGAGGCATGGGTTGCCTAGTTCGGTGGCGAATTAAATCCACAGCAGCAAATTGAGTGTGCGAGCTTCTCGGCAGTATTGGAAGCTGCAAGTGATTGTACTAATGCGCCTAAAAGTCTTGGAAGCAAGAGTTGAAATTTGAAGGACTCTTGTTGTGAACACTGAAGACCAATATGTTTTGATCAATTTTCTTTCCCTTCTGAAATATAGATATTATCGGTTTCTTGTTGAGGCATTAGTATAGGCTCTAAAGCTGACTTTTACTCGGTTGTTACTACAAGTTAGGTTGGCAGGATTATACTAAGTTGAATAGAAAGTGTTTATAAGACATTTACTTTATCGTTCAGGCTTTTATCTTTAATTGAGAAAAATTATTTTGTATCAGTACATAAAATAACAATTTTCCTTTTTATATATGGCTAACAAGGCATGTAACTTTATTTGTTGAGGCATGGCTTAGGGGAAAAATTACGATGATTTCAAGACATATCTATGTGCTTTTCCATGTTGGGCTTAGAAAACATGTCACAAGATTGCACAACTGTTTGAGAAATGATTGCATTAAATATGAGAATAGAACATTTACGATCTTCTAACGATCAAGCCCATTGAAAACATCTGACCATGTATGAGCTTGTTCGGAGGTAGACTACAAGTGCAAATTGTAATGAGCCCAGGACAAAACCATTAGTAAAGATCTCGATTGTATTTCAGCCTGAAATTGTGAAGTTACAACTCCTGAGAAATGACGTGTACCTGTACGCAGAGTGTGGGCAGGTGCAAGGGACTTACTTAAGCGACTTAGTTTGACGTATGGATTGTCATGTGTATATGAGACAGTAATTGAAAATTTGTAATCTTTAACTCTATCTCCTGAACTCATTAACTCTATCTCCTGAGAAGGTATTACTGATTGTCAACCAAAAATGCTTCTTTGTGTTCAATAAACTAGAAAGCATACGACAACATTCTGAGAACTCCGTAGGTTCTATGACTTCCTGAACCTGCGCAATACTGTGGTTCCAGAACAGGAAAATTAAAGAACCAACTTATCATAGCAATAAATTAAAGATCCACATATGGAAATATGCATATCAAAGTCTCGAAAATTAACAAGTATATTATCCTAAGGATTGAACTCGTCATCACTTTCTTCAGCAATATCATCTATGAGATACAATACTCTGGGGTCATAATTTCTCCGAGGGCTAGAAGACGCGCTTGAACTGGTTGAAGATTCTTCTGCATAACGACAAGCTGCTTCCTTAGCGTAACATGGAAGTTCAAAATGTGAGCTCCATGGTGAAGCATAGGTCCAGCAAGTACTCGCGGTCTTCAGACTGAATGACAAGAAAGTATTTAGTAAAATTACTCAACTGGATTTTAGAAGAAATGAAATACTGAAGTTACTAGTTACTGAATTCGACTTACTCACATAGATTAACCTCATCTTCATCTGGCAATTCTTCATCTTCGTCTTCATCTTCGTCGTCGTTGTGAGACTGTTTCTCCAAGACTCTCATTGCACCTTCCTGGAGAGGTTGGAGAACCTCATAAAAAAGGGCCGTGTCTAGCTCCAAAGCAACAATGTGCTTGTTGACCGACCTGGCAGCCCGCTGCCCTAATAGAATTCCCTGAAGACAAGCAAAGTGAGTTTCAGATGCTGGAAAATATTTCATGCGGAAATAAAAAATGTAGACAATCAATTCCAAAATTCACCTGTGCCAGCGGTCAGGTCTGCAACGATGCCATTCTGCGGGCAAACTCCACTGATAAGGAGTTGCAGCAGTGCCTCCGATTTCTCTTTCGGCCCTCTCCAGAACTTTGCATCTGCCTTCCTCTTCAGTGCCGTCTCAGCTGTTACGACATTAAGAAGGACATCATCTTTCCTCAGATTGACATTCAGAAAGCGAGAATCCGTTGTGATCACTAACTCTGTTGGCTTCCGTTTGGTGGAATCCTCTGATGATCGCACACAAAGCATTGCTTTGAACTTCAGAGTCTGCAATGTGAGTCAATAAGTAACGTGAGAGATTTTGAACTCATAAATTAAAAGTAGACCTATTCAAGAACTATCAGAAAATAAAAGGTGACTTACGTATTCTGAGGGATCCAGTGGGTGAGCAAGATGAAGAGAGTTGATGATGGTCCACTCCCTCTTCAACGTAAGTCTGTTCTTCTCAAAATATTTTGAAATCTCCTTGTCAACATTGACACTGTCCGGGTAGAAAATAAGCAGTGCACCATCGTCATGTAGATAATCCCCACAGAAACCCACAGTGTACCGGATGAAGTCTTGGACAGTTTCATTCCAAGGTGGAACTTCATTTGCTGCTAAGGAGATACCAGGGACATACAATCCATCTGGAAAGTCGGCAATGACGAGGTCTACTGCAGGCTTCACAACAAGTTTGCCATCAAAATGGAAGTCCCGATCCGCTCCAACCTGAACTCATTTAACTTTTTTATAAGAAAAACCATCTTTAATTGAGTTCCAAATAACAATCTCATAATTACAGGGAAAAAAGTCGAACTTACCCTAGTCATGAAAGCAAGCATGGAGTTCCACAAATCTGGAAAACGTTTGTGTTTATCCTTGAACGCCATGATTCTAGGAAACGAATCATTGATAATGAGGATTTCAGAAGTAGGGACATGTGAGGACCCTGAGGCTGCCATTGCCATAGATTTCATCGAAGGGGGGGTAAATGCAACCTTTGGTAAGGGTTGTGGAGGAGGTGCAGCTCCAATAGGACCTGATGGCCGCTTTTCTGCAACAGTTTTCTCGTCCTTCTTGTTGGTTGCCTTGTCCTTTTCGTTGGTTGTCTTGTCCTTCTTGCTGGTTGCCGCCACAAGTGCTACAATATCCTCCTCCTGTTCGTCTTCCACTATCTCGATGGCCTTCCTCTTCAACCCTCTGGTTTTCGTGACCTTTCCCTTGCCTTTGGTGTTTGCAGCAACCACTTGGCTCGGTGAATCAGATGCAGGGGCTGATGGCGCAGGAAGTGGCATCTTTGTTAGCGCTGGCTGCAGGGAGTCACGGAGCTCGATATCGAAGGCTGGAGGCTTCTTCACCGGACAGTCCAGGTACCATCCGCAACTTTCGTAATGGCAAGAGTCCCACGCCTTTGTAATAGCCGGAGTAAACATACTGTCCTTGTGTGTAGTATCGAGATAATTGGGAAAGAATGCTGGAACTTTGCTTACAACTTTTTGCTTTAAAAGAACATACTTAAAGTACCTGTAAAGCGTTCTTCGCAATGCTTGCTGAAATCCAGGCTGCTGTACAGCTGTCTTGTTTTTGTGAGCTTGGTCCTCTCCTGTGAACGCACGAAAAAAGGCGGTGTCCCATAATGAGCAACGCATTTGTTCAACCCAGTCAAATATTGTGGGAATCAGGGACCCTCTATCAGGTGAATAATCGATAGTCACGTTGAGATCCATCACAACTCCGTTGAATAACTCCTCTGCCTCAGTAGCCAGCTGCAGCAAAAGTGATAGCGCAGTTAGTATTTGAAAAGATAAAAAAATTTACAACAATATAAAAGTACATGAGTCGGAACCTTGACTTGACTGGCCCCATACAGTGTGCACTTAAAATCGTACTCCTCATCCCAAATTTTTTTAACCACATAATGTAACTATAAGTGCTCTCCCAGCATTCCAGGCTTAGTGCAATCGCATGCAGAAGCTCCTGAACTTGCTTCAAGATTTATCATTCCATAGTCCTCGCATAGCAACATGTCAGAAGCCGCTACCTAAAATCAAGAGCATCTGCGTTACTTCTGCAAACCCACACAGGCACCATAATTATCACACGTCGTCATGTTTATTCAAGTTGTGCAAAAAAGGAATAAACAGCAATTCACCAGCCATAGTGACCACACTATCCTCACCCTTCAAGCCCATCATCTGATCAAAGTTCAAACAGTGTAATGCACGTTGGAGAGACCACTGTCAATGCAGACACCCTAAAAAAGCTCTATTTTCATTCAGAGCCACGATAGACAATGGTATTGATCAAGCAATTAACCATGACACGCTACGGATCACACTAAGTAATGCGCGACTAGGGTAAATTGAAAGCAGGCTGCAGAACAACCAGATGCACCAGACTCCACAGGCATCTCCACATTTCTCCATGCAAGCTCAATCGACCAGGACCACATAGTCCAATCCCACTCTCTGCGAATCTCCAACTAAGAGAAATGCCGCCAGAAATGCAAGTGCAAGAGAACCCGGAAACAAAATCTCCTACAAGAAAAGCTTCACTCCGGTTTCCAACACTACTCAACGAAATTCAAAGGCCCAGACATGAAGACGTCGATTCTCATATTCCCGAGAATTGCGAATTCTATCACACTAATTTGAAAAGGGTATAATCTCAACAGCGAAACCGACTTCCTCATGAATGCCTCTCGCTAGAGTTAAAATAAACTATCCCAAAGACAATTCCAGCTACAATCCTTATATTTAGCATTGCCGGCACCGGCATTTGAGTTGCAGCCTAACAATGTCATAATCGCAGCAATTTCAGAGAGCCGGAACTTGAAAATATGACATGAGTAGAAGTTAAACAAATAAACACTCTCTAACTCACTCACTCACTCACTCAATCACTCAATCAATCACTCACTCATATACTCTCACGGTCACGCAATCAAAGATTGCCTCACTCACTCATTAACTCACTCGTCCAAATTCAACTCGCACATTGCTCACACAATCTGAAAACTCTCTCGTCTGTTCACAATTTAAATCGTTAAATCTGAAAACTAGTCAAATTGTTAAATTTACAATTTAATTCAACACTCTGAATCCGCAAGAAGCAATTGCAACTTCATCTCACTGTCCAATGGAGCTAACTCTGGTTGCGCTGCAATGTGTAACCCGTCAAATCTTGCAACCAAACTCTCATTAAATTATCTTCAAAAACCACGAAATAGAACAAACTCCCTCACATTCAGTCTAACAAAATACATTTTAATGCAACCCCTCAAAACTACCAACATGATGAGCCTCAAGCACTGGTACCAAAGCATAAAGCATATACCCAAAAATATGAAACTGAACAAAATGTGGAACACAAAATCAAAGCACCTGAAACAAGAGATTGGCACTTGCAATGAGAACTCTCACTGATGACATCAGCTCCAAGGAAATGCCAATCAGATCTTGACCATACAGAAGACCAAGGAAATGCCACGAATGAGATTTAATTGCGCATCATCATCGCAAATGGACTCATCGCAGGGGCGGCATTACAACTGCCGGCACCGGCAGTTCCGTTGACCGCGGTGTTCTGTGAAGCTAGAGTTAGACCGTGGTTCTAGAGACCTTGATGATTTCAGGGAAATGAAAACTAAATGAAGATATTTCTCACAGAAGATTTCGACAGCAAATAGTTTTATCATTAAGTTTGTATTGAAATGAAGGGTAAATTGCAAGTGTTTCAGAATCTTTTGGTGAGAAAAGGATCTCGTTCAAGTTTACACACAATTAATCTGCCCACATCACCGAGAATCATGATATCATCTAATGCTCTAGATGTTCATCCCACTCATTATAACTAGAGAAACAGAATCTAATGGTCTTGAAACTTAGATTTACCCACGCAATGCCAGCCCCCATGCACCTCAACTCCAGCCGCACGCCAATCTGTGAAATTATTTAATCTCAAGATGTCGGTCATGCGAGCGAGCGAGCCTGCAAACTCACTTCTAGACTCCTTGACTTCAAATCTCAGCGTGAAAGATAATCATTGCGGAGTTTGCATCAAGCCTGAGCATGCAAACATCACGCGGACCTGGTGATCATTTATTAACTTAATGACGACGAAGAAAAAGATCTACAAACAGTGCGGCAACAACATCACGCTAGAGTTAGACCCTGGTTCTAGTGAAACTATCTTTGGCCTCTAAGACATTGACTAAGACATTGGTTCGAGACACTAAGGTATCCTTTGGCGGTACCCTTGTGTCTATTGCCGGTATCGGCAGTTAAAAAGAAGGAACAACATTTGAGAACTACCTACGTAAGACACAGCAATCCAAGGAAATATAACATCGTCATCTGCCACTAAGTAAAGCAATTGACCAGCACCTGCCTCAGCTTACATGCAACCCGGTAGGGTTCGAAAGGAAAACAATAAACTTTCCTAATTCGAATTCAAATTCCTCACAGTCAACTCTAAAGAAGGAGGCATTGAATGGTAAGCCACAATTGCAAAGTACACAAGATAGGACATGAAAATCTTGACTTACTTGCGCCCACCACGTTGCTCGATGGAGCCAGGGAAGAAATACAGCATCTCCAAATTTCTCTTTCGGGAACTTGTGTCCTTTTCGGATAGACTTCGGAGAATTCCATCGCTGTAGCCACTTAATCTTCATTTGAGTGGGCATAGCTGATAGGGCGAACATCCAAAGTTTCACTTGCTGCATCTCCGGCTGCTCATCAAACTTCTCGTAGTGCTGCTTCACCTGCTCAAGAAACGCAGGCGTGTGAATTGGATCAGCAATGGGTAGCAGTTTTCTAAGCTCTGCCTGTAAAGAAGACTCGGCCGCCTTAACTGTTTTATTAACCCAATCGTCCACCGATCTGTTTGTCCACTGCTCCGCCTGTGGAAACCGCTCATAGAACCTTCGCTCCGCAATGGCTGCTGCTTCTCCAAGCTCGGTCTGATTGACACTTTACATGGTTATTAGTCCTGACAATATACAATCTAATTATTAAAATAAATTGAGAAGTTAAATCATTTGGCACAATTTCAAAGCTCACCTGATAGAGAACTGCATTCAATGCCTCCAGTGTTAGTGTATACCAAGTTCGTTTAGGCCCAGACTGTTTTTTTTCGAACTCTCCATTGCAGCTGGAGAAATAAGCTTTTCAAAGTATGAAAAGGGCTGCTGTGCAATTGTCTGAATTCGATACAACTTGTGCACAATATTTGTGGCTACATGTGATTTCTGATTCCTCCTACAGAAATAATAGCACACAGTCAGGTCAAGATGTTACAAGAACTTGAAGAAAGAACAAATAAATACAAGCATGCAATTGAAGATTACTTACCAATTGACCTAGTGAAGTGCTGTGAGTACTGAAGGAACATCTCCTCTTGGATTAAGAACGACACATTCAACTTTGTAGTGCCAGTCGATGTCATGGGAATGGTACTCCTCGATTATGGGCATCCAAGCTTGTAGCCTATGGTTCCCATCCCAGACCATAAACATCTTGTTGCAGAAGACACTAAGATCTGGATCATTAACTAGTGTATTCTCAAAGTCATCGTTGACCTTGTGCCAAAGCTCTCCCCACTTTGCACTTATAGATGGTGACACATCCACAGTGTGTCCATTGTTGTCTTCCATAGCGACATAGAAATATCCGTTCCCCTCCATGTATCCGCAGGTGGTAAAATGAGAAGCTAACTGGGAGACATCATTCTTCAAATATGGTCTGACCACGGGTAGAGAAATCATTCTGCACAAAGGAATAAAGAGTCGCCCTTTAGATTTAGGCTCCCACTGCAACTGCTCTAGCCTCGATGCGGTGTTAACTGTCTCTTTCACCACCAGTTCGTGAAGCTTCTGCTTCACTTCGGCGCCTGATAGTGGTGCCTGAGGCTCCTCCGGTTCCTTCCCCTTCAGCGACCTTCCTTCACTAAGAGAACTCTCTGCAAAACAATTCAAATCATGTTAGAGCAAATTATTACACAAATAACAAGTGCCGGTACCGGCAGTGTAATGGACATGCTAAAACGAACAGCAAACGCAAAGAACAGTACATTCAAATGGAATTAGCTCAAACACTACATCCGTGTTGAAGAAACAGTTTAGTCAAGGTGTAACATAAGATCACAACTTCATTAATCATTAGTACCAGTACACCATTCATTCCAGTTGATTCAGGACCCTTATCTACGTGTGATCAGAGGACCGACTGCTCTCAGAACTTTTTCACACTTGAGTAGAATGCAACATGTGATGCAAAATAGATACACAAGCATGTTGTCAGTTCATTACAAATACATACTTAACTCCTCATAAATTTGTACTATCGAAGGACCTAGCTTTGTTCAAATCACAACCCTCATAAAACATTAAGAGTGAATAGACAAAAATAACCACAACATCTACAATACTGTCGAGAAATCAGAGTAAATAAACCGCACTTGTGCAAACAGAGTTCCAAAAATATACACAAATTCTAAGTGCCGGCAGCGGCACTTCATATCCGAGGGTCAACTCGTTCAGTGCTAGTGAACTTCGCAACGCACTAGATAATTCACTTGGTGATCTAGGAAAACTTTCTACCAACAAGGAAATGGTTGCACAGACCGTATCAGGACCTCAGGAGTGCGAAGTCCGTCATAAATACGGTGCACATGAATGAGACAAAAGATAAAGAATCAAGTGCCGGCACCGGCAGTTCAAAAGAGAGGATGAAACCATATCCAACCCAAGACATGTTAGGTTGCCTTTCACACTGCCGGTGCCGGCAGTTCTCTGCAAAGGTTCGACAGAATTCAAACGACAGTAATATGAACTCGCAGACAACAAGCTTTTTGCTTCAATACTAAGTCTTCAACAACTGCCGGCACCGGCACTACCTGGGCACGAGTAAGGTTAAGGTTAAGCTAAAGATTAAGCACAAAAACATTATTATTTTATATGAAAAAAATACTGAAAAAAACTGGAAAAAAACCTCGTGATTGACTGCCGACACCGGCAGTCATGAAACATGTTGAAGAGAACGTCAAGCATCACACACTCTGAGTTTTTCGAGAGAGGCAGTAATGAGAATGAGAAGGGTATCAGGTGATGAAAATGAAAGTCAACAACACATAATTAGGAGTGCCGGCACCGGCAGTTTAAATATCCTGCGAAGTTTGCCCAAGTAGAGCTCCATCCTTGAACAAGAAGGAACAAGGAAATGAGACCAAGCTACATCATAAGCCTCCTAAACCATGCCTCCTCCAAAATCACATGCTCGAAAGCCGAACGTCACAGGCAGTTTATTACCTCACTTCGACCTCATCACATCATAACCGACCCATCATACTCAACAAACCAAGACAATAAAACGTCAGCGCAGATCAGAGCATCACAACATGAAACGGCGTCGACAGCTTCACATACTAATTTTTGCTCAATAAAGCGCACATACAAGCCAGAACTTGCACCAGCAATTGTGAACAAAACTGCTTAATGTTATGGCAATGCGATTCCCGAATCACAATCTTGAACACCGCTGCGGACAAAGATGACTAAAATTCTAAGAATTTTCAGCAAACCTCTACACTTCTAATGACTCCAGTAGGCAATCCTCCTCAAGCATTAATAGCAGACTTGTAAATGTGAAGACTCAGCTGGCTCAAAACGAAGGAACAACACAAACGCCGTGACGTCGAAATATAAATTGAAACGGACTAGTTTGACATCTTGCTGAGATGGCAAGGTCGTATGCAAGAAACGAACTAGTTTTCCGAGAGAGAAACTGATGAGGACTTAAAGGTATCAGGTGTCATAGATGCAGCTCAATTCGGTGTGCCGGTACCGGCAGTCTAAATAGAAGACTGATACAGTCTACAAATTGAAGCTAATTAAAGTCAAACTTACCAATGTCCCTGTCAGTGTTTACAAGATTTCTGCGAGTGCTAGCTAGGACTTTACTCCAGGAAGCCCTTTCTGATTCGATGAAGCTCTTCGAGATGGTCCCAGATTCGATCGAGAATGACCATAGGGACTCTTCGAAGCAAGTGAGCATACTTGATCATAGCAATTATACAATGCACGAGCCATTTACAGAATACCTTTCTCTTGCAAACTAAAACTAAATTCATTCTCGAATTTCAATGAAAAGAAAAAACCGTTTGTATTTGCATCTTAAATGTAGGATCTCATAGTGTAAAGTACTTGGCACAGACCCTACTTACTCTCAGCTTCTTGAATTACTTCGCAATAGATGATACAATTGTTGGGTCTGCAGCCACGCTTTACACTAATCGGGTACTCAGCAGAGAGCAAATTATTCATTCGCCTATTACTAAAGAACACCGTGCGCTAGGTACAGTCTTCTATTTGACCGAGTCTCACACTTGTGCTCAATAATGAAAACATCTCAAACAATCCACATTGACACACCAAGCATCCCAGATAACCAAATGAACCTTTAAACAACCTAATCAACCGTTACAATGCTGCTCTTACGGGAGAGAACTCGACCCAAATCTGATACCTTGATATTGCCTGAAGTCTCACATGTATTGCCAGTGCCGGCAGTTGTTCAGGTGTTGTTCATAGATTTGTTTTTGGTGGCTAAGTCGTATTTCATCAATTACGTTAATCATAAACTACAATCGGATAGGAGAAAGACTAAATGCACAATGGCTACTACCGACGCTGCCGGCATCGAAACTACCTACTGAGGGCACTCGGATGTACTAAGAGCATTGCCTACCGGAAAGCATTGAGCAGCGTTCAAGTGATCATATTTGGTAAGCAATTGAAGATCTGTGCATACTACGAATTGCAAATATCAGAATAGTTGACTCTCAAGAACTGCCGGTACCGGCACACCTGTGGGAGGCCGTAAAGGAATGAACTGGTATCTAGCAAAGTTCAAGAATGGCATTTGAATGAGAACCCACCAGTTCAGCGAGGAAAAGAGATACACACCTTCGTTTTGTTCGCGGTTTTCTGTAGTCTCAAAATGTCCGCTCGCCGCTCTGCGCTTGCCAATCGCCGCACGCATACAAGCTACCCCCTGCATATTGTGGCTTACGCTTTGTATGGAAAGTCGCTATATTGTCGTCATTTGGTTGTGTTTTGCATCCTCCTTGTGCGCAGAATTAATTGCAAGAGGGAATTACAGATGTAGGATGTGTAAGGATGAGCTTCTAGCCTCGTCACCAGTACATCTTACTAGAAAATGGGTTGCTCAATTTGGAGGAGAGATGGACAAGCAGTAGGAGAATGAGTGTAGGAGTTTTTCAAATGTTCTTAAGATAGCTCGTGGCAAAGAAAGGAAGTTTGGTTAGGGGAGTAAGATGACGAGGAGAAAAGCAAATATGCATACTAAGAATTGGATTGAAGTTCTAAAAAAATAGACCACATTTTGTTTAAGTATTCCCTTATTTTGATGACTATGAATTACTAAATCGGCAGATAATAAATATATTACTCGCTTTCGCAAATATTGACTACATTTTGTGGCATATAGAAGAAAAAAATTATTTTCAAAAATGAGAATATTCTGCTGTGCACTATGAAAAATACAGAATGCATCACGCTATTTTTGGGCCTCCGGAGATAGTGCCATAACAGCTGTGGCTAAGGGAAATCTCTGTATTGGTGCTTTGGTCAGTGCTCGTCTTCCTTGGCGACCACCCTAATAGCCGCCCAAGCTCGTTAGTGACTATAAAGATGTAAACATCAAACCAACGTACCAAACAGACATTCCATATCTCACAAGCAGCCTTCCTCTTCTCCCGTGTATAACCAATATAGTTCAAGCAAAATGAAGTAGATCCAATAAAATCAATAATCACATTGTTCTTCTGAAAATTATGAATCCAAAATCACATTGATGTTTAAGGAATAAACTCATCTTCACTCTCCATAGCACTATGATCAATGTATCGGACTGCTCTAGGATCGTATTTTGAACATGGACTAGAGGAGGCACTAGAACTGTGAAAGGAGCACTGCGCTAAGGCTTGAGTTTGGTCTTCTATATAACAAGGAAGTCGCATGTCAAATAAGCTCGAGGACCTGAAGTCTCTCCATTGTAGTGAAAGAGTCCATCAAGTGCAGGCAAAAAAACAATGATCCCATGTCAAAATTTATAAGAGCTGAAAACGTATAATTTAAAAATACGTGCAACGAACAAAAACTTACCCACATAGACTAACAGTTCCCTGATCATGTAAGGTGTCCTTGTCATCTGACAAATCAAGAGAATGGTTTGAGGCACCTCCCGACGGCTTCGATGATGAGGCGTGAAGCGGTTGCAACAACTCTCTGCAAATGTCCTTGTCACCTTCTAGAGCCAGAATTGCTCTGTTTGTTGCCTACACCGCCACAATAGATAGTCATATAAACCGGTGTTAGATTGGTATCGTAAAATTAACCATGCATGTATAAAAGAAAGAATTAAATGATGACTAACACGTTCCAGCCAAAAGATCACAAATGATAGCATCATCTGTACATAGGCCACCTATGGAAGATCTTCATAAGAGATACAACTTTCTCCTTAAGGCTCCTCCAAAATATGTCACCCTCTCTCTTCAATGCCATCTCTTTAGTGACAATGTTTGGTATCGCATTGGAAAAGAGGAGACCGGAAGTACGAGAGTTAGTGAGCTCGGGAAAATTAGGGCTGTGAGAAGTGAGCTAGCGAGAAGTGTAGACGGACGAGAGCTTATGAGGGCAGCTAGTAGGGTAGCCAGGTTGTGGCCAAATATGCTACTGACTGTAATCACAACATACATTAAGAAAGGCTATCAAGACGTACTTCAAGAAATGTAAGACGTCTAATCGGCTCGAAGGATATGAGTGCCAAGAAATCTATCAACTAGGGTTTAAGACTTGGTACGGATCAAGAAATTCTAGTAATGATGTGCCATCTACTTGAGCTGGATGATAATATTGCAAAACAGTATCTAAAATGTAAAAGATGTTGCAAACAGAATTGCAATTGTAAATTGACGACTAAATGTTCAGCATACCTCTTGCCTATCGTCCAAGGTTTTTTGAGTTTCCATTGTCTTCTTGGTGTTCTTCCTTTTGTATTGCTTGGTATTTTCTTCTGGGACTGCGTCTAGGGGTGCCTCCACTGCAATCGCATAGTCAAAAACTTTTGACACTCTTGCAATATCTAAACTCTGGGTTCTCTTCTTCCTTTCCTTTGCCGTCCGACTAGACTTCAATGCCTTATTGCTACCAAACAAGATACCTCGTCTTTATTCCTGGGTTGCAGGGGATACTCATGCATGAGAGCCGGAAGTGAGAACTATGTATTGTCGTCATGGTAGTGATTATTCTGGTTGAGCTTGGGGTATTGATCATTGTTATGATCTTGAACAATCCTAAACTTAAAAACCATCAGAACACGACTACGACCACAAAAACAAAACACAAAGATCATGAGCACGGCAGTCCGGCCAGGACTGGCTGTGTGGCAACAATGCCCAGGTGCAACGCTCGTGCGGGTCATTTAGAGAGACCCGCAAGGACGAACGCTTCCAACATATTGCTTTGCATGCAGATCCAATTAGTGATAGAAAGTCAAGGATTAAACCATTAAAAGTCATACAATATCACTCAACCGACCCAATCAGGGTGGATGCATGCTGGGCTCGAATGCAGATTCTGCTTCAAATGGCATAATGTTAGTCATTTACGATTCTAAAGTACAGTGCCTGTCACATAGAGGCTCCAGATATAAACACGGCCGCCGCGAGACAGGCTCTTATAGACGTAGTGTATGCTCCACGATATGTATATAAAGGATGGGTGCGAAAGTAGGCAAAATAAGATAAAGCCCTCCTTTGTGCTAGTAAAGGTTCCCACTCAGTATCAAAGTCAAGCCTATGATTCTAACTCGTGATGGAATGAACAGCAGCAATAGCAGCTGCCAGCTAGCGAGGCAACCCTAGGCGTATATGGTCTGATCCAAGATGTAAGGAACCTCTTGCGTTGGTAGTTCCGCTTATTGTATTCCGCCTCTCTGAATGGTACAAGGTCCCCCAAACTATGTTGATTATACATGCCTATATGTATCTTTCCGATGAGGATACACAAAGGTTGAATTAATATGATGCATTTTCATACTGCGGACCAAGGAGATCACGTAGAGTCATTCCCTTAAAAACTGGATGGTTCCGTGTGCTTAGCCGCTTCTCATTCTTCAAATCTCGGCCTGCCTCCTGGTTATAGGTAGACTCCTTAGAATCAACTCCAACTTCTTCACTCTCGCTTGCAGTCTCCCACTCCGATTCATCATCTCCATCCTCCTCAGCCTCCTCAGCCTCTAACTCCTCCTCCGAGTCCACACCCCCACTCTCATCATACTGAATATCCCCATGCTTTACAGCAGCATCTTTGAAAAGCCATGATGCTTGCATTTGCTTCTTAACAAGACGCTCCACATAATCAGGAACTTTATTACCTGACTTCAAATCAGATTCACTTGCAGATTGCTGGGAGCACTCATTTATAAACATGATTGCATCTAGAAGACTTTCCTTGTGAAGAGACAACAGCTCATATGCCTGCACGAACAAAAAGCAGTCATCAATGCGCTGCAAAGCCAGTATTATTAACCATAATTTTTTGATATATATCCGAGCTTCCGAAAATAACTCTCGGATTATTCGAACACTGCCAACAACGCAAAAACGTCGCCTGGAAGGAATGAAAGATTAGCAAATAACTTGTTGCAAACCAAGACAAGCCGTAACAAATCCTGCAATAGATCAGAAAGAAGAGTAAGTTGAGCAAGCCACCATCCCTCATCACTGTTCATAGTAACTGTCTCTATGTTGTCTCACAAACAAACCAGGACCATTACCTTATGAACCATGGTAGAAAGACAGTCAGCAAACTTACCTGAGCTCTTCTCCAGAGACTTTTGCTGTGACGGTTCACTGGGTTGTGGATTGATAAAGCTCGAGTAGTGTCACTAATAGCTCCTTCTGCATTGTGAAGGAGCAAGTGACATTGAGCACGATTACTATGCAACACGACCCTCTCCTTCTTAGCTCTCACGGGACAGAGTGAAAGCGCCTCACTGTACTTGGCGGCAGCACCACCAATGTCCCCAGCTGAAAATCTAGAATTGCCTTCTAGCTTTACTACAAGTGCTGCGGCTTGCTTAATTTGTAGATCCTCCTTGGGCACAGTTCTTTCCCACTTGGTCTTCTTCCGTAGAGCAGCAAACTCATCCAGCAGATGCCTTGTCCTGGTTGAAAGGTGTGCTATTACCGTCGGTGAGGGATGAGGAATGTAGTCTTCCAGCAATACACTAGTTAAAACCTCTCCCAATCGCTTGTGCTCTCCAAGACTTGGTAGCTCTGCCAAGTCTACCAGAGCAATTGCAGCTTTGTCTAATACCTAGACACACATGCACGATTAGAAAACTAACATAAGAGGCTTCATTTCATGAATTGATTAGGGATAGGTGAGTAAAATTAGAACAGCTAGAAACCCTTATTGTCATGCTACGCTCTAAAACCTCCAACTCTTGCACGAAAATCTCATGATTGATAGTGGACACAACAGATAGTATATCAAAATTTTGCTTTACTACTGTAGCAGTCCCCCAACCTTACAATATTAGACAAACTCTACGTATAGCATACAGATGGTGAAGATATCGACCTTGAGCCGAGTATTTGGATCCTGTAGCAACCACACTAAACAATCCACTGCCATGTATTGCCAGTCGTCCGACGACCTCGCAATGTTACAAAGAGCCTCGATAATACCAGAACACTCAGCTACCGGGATCCTCCCAAGCCTCTGATGACAAATTGTGCGCAAAACCCCCACTCCTGCAGGTGAGTTCTCATTGACAAGCCCTCCCCACATAGAAGGGAGCTGTCCCAAAAAATCCGTCTGGCAAATCGTTGGTAGAAACTCTTCCTTGAAAGCAAAACAATTTATGAGTTGAAGTGACCAACACTGCAGCTGGCTAGCCCATTCCTCTGCTTTCCGAGACTCCATTTCCAGTCCACCCATTCCTCGTGTCAGAAGATCACAATGGTAGCTCATGCGCTTATCTACAAACTGCAAAAAGTGAGTGTAGACAATCTCAAGAGCATCAATTGCGAGCTGAATGGAGAGCTCCAAAATGTCCCTATGAGCAGCTACTGCTGGAAACGTGCTATCATAGGTGGCCAAGTGGCCAAGCGCCCTGACAGCTACTCGCTGCTCAACCCAAGTCAGACGCCCCCTCAGAAGCTCCACCAGCGCAGGGATCACACCTAAGAACATCAATCACCTCGTCAATTGATGTACCCAAACCTAAATACACGAACTATGACATCCCCAACCCTCCTCCATCCCACTAACCTCGCAACATGCAAATCAACCGAAGATTCTACAAACTAAGGGACATTAATTAAGATTTCGCATGACACAACAAACCAACAAAGCCCGGTCCTGACAGTACCTGCCCGGACAGCTTGCCCTGCAAATTCTTCCATGTTCATTGTGTAAGAGCCAATAATGTGGGCAGCATAATAGGGAATGTAGATGTTTTGGTCCTGTGCCAACCAATGCCGATCTTCAATGCCCTTCCAGATGAGCTGGGCCATACACTCAAAAATTCCAAGTTCAATGAACTCTGGATCATTGGGATGTGCCATGGCAGTATTCCAAAGCCCACTAATCGCAAGAACCTGCCAGGTGGACTAACTGTTTAAAAAATACCTCAACAAATAAGGGATAAAAACTAACAATCTCAATCCTCGCACTGCTACCAGATTGATATTAACCCTCAGCGCGGAGGTCTAAATGACCCAATTCAAGAATGCTTTAAGGCCATCTAACAAACAAGTGGAGCTCATACAAAAAGGTATGATAAAGAAAGGTAGTCGTCTTGCATCTCAAAACGAACACATTAACCAAAACTGAATATAAAGCCATGATCAACTCGACATGACAAGCTGACCGTACCTGGCCATCTTCGTTTTGTGAAGGTAACTCCTTGAAAAACTTGGCAACATTCGCCCGCCGCTTCGTAGGGTTAGTCTCTTTCATAACACAAAAGAAACAGCCCGGATAGGGGCAATCAGGCGCATGCCTCTCCATCTTCGACAACTCTGCAGTGACAGCTCTGTGCCTGGATTCACAGACTTGTTAAAACAAGTTTCCTGTACATGGTTTACATACAGAATACATGTCACCCCTAAAACAGCTCTGCTAGGCTGTTATCACCTACAAGTCACACAGTAGGATGGTAATAACATCAATGAATCATTCCAAAATCCAACCTATAATTTCAAGAAAGCCTAGCACAAGCGCAGCCATAGTTCATGTACTGTTCATGCAAATTTTGAAAAACCAAAACTAGGACTCCCGACCTTAATATTAATGCTAATCCTAATTCCAATCCCACTACATAGAACATACCACTATTTACTTGGTGTCAGCGCCACAGAAGAAAATCTGATATCCTTCTTTAAAGAAAAGAGAGTAACAAGGGAGTGTGTCAAATAGATCGCCTAACATCCAGTTTCGAATATCTCGAGCTTCATAATGAGCGATACCGCAAACACCAGTAGCAAGGTCAGTCCAGACCTGTCCTTAATCTACACCAGGTAGAACAACAATGCTTCAATTTGCGCAATATGTTATGGAAATCCCCCAAATCTTCGACCTAACAGCCACCAGCAAATGAAAAACCGAGTGCCGCGCTCTGCTTCCTCGTGCAGCATACAGCCGGGCACAGGAGGATTTCCTCAGAGATAACCAACAGAGCTCGGTCAACCAATCCGAGGTGACTCGCCGTACAATGATACACGATGGAGGCTGCCTGGATCCGTATCATCACTGCAGATCTGTACAGTAAATACTGCACTTGTCGCCAGCCTGTGTGGCAGCTTCCTCCACTCCCTCCTACAAAAAGAAAAGAAAAGGCAGTATCACAACTGCTCACAATCAGCCTGCAGCTAACTTAGCCTAGCCCTTGAAGAGAGCTGCTCTCCCTGCCCTGCCCTGCCCTGCCCCGCCCTTCACTTCCCTTCCTTTCCCTTCCCTTCCCTTCCCTTCCCTTGCCTTCCCTTCCCTTCCCTTCCAAGTAAGTTATTAGCTTCGCAACCACACGAACTGCTCCACAGCTGCTCAGATCGAAGGCAATCAGAGGAGAAAGAAAGCAGACGCCCTAACTTGAAACAAAGCCATCCATCCGAAAACTAGGTCGCCAGGACTTGCTTGGTATGCTAAGCTATATAAGCAGTAGAACCCTGACAGTATGGTAGCTAGTGTAGTGTAGTATCCGAAGCTGTTACATGAGACAGGAAGCAGCAAGTGGGGTGAAGGCTTGAGGCGTGAAGTCGTGACGCGAGCAAGCACGGCAGTGGTGGGAGCAGCAATGGAGACGTGCAGCAGCAATGGAGACGAAAGAGAGGTCGTGCAGAGTCATGGATTAAGCGGCGGGCAGAAGGGGCAGGAGGGAGGGGGAAGGAGGGAGGGGGAGAGGTGGGGAGTCGGGAGGGGGCGAGGGAGGGAATCTGGTACGGTATGTGGGGGTAGGGAAGGAGATAGACGCACACAGAGACGGACACAGAGACAGACAGAGAGAGACGGGGAGAGTGGTGAGCGTGGGTGGGGGTGGGAGGTGCGGTGCGGTGCTAAGTTACACCAGTCTAGTCTAACTTAGTCTGGGCTTGGAGGGACGGAAGGGACTCAAGGGACTAAGGGGGGCCCGGGAGGGACGAGGGAGGGAAGGGAGCCTCAGGGACCACCTCCACCTCCACCTCGGATAAACCACGGGGACCCTGCCTGCCTCCCTCCGCCCAGGATACAGGATACAAGATACAGCTACTAAGGTAGAAACACCTATAACCGACAACTTAAAGCAGTTTAGCATATCAAAGCTTGGGTTATCGACAAGGAGATATTTTTGGTTCATAGGAAAATAAGGTTCATGAAGAATACGCATTTTTTCATGAATTATCTCCCAATATTGAAATTTGTACAATTTTTCAAAGTGAAAAGTACTTCCGAACCAATAGCCGATATATACAAATGAGGTACATCTGTTCTTTCATAATCTAGGAATTAGAAGATATCGGCTATTGGTCATCTGTCGACTATGGGTGTCTCAACCTTAGGTGCTTGTTACTAAGGCCCACTTTATACTTGGGCCCCCATTGAATTTCCAATCAATAGGATTGCTCAATTCTTTCAAATCGGCCCCAAGGGTTTTATACTAGGCCCAGTCCCAAGCATCAACATATTCTACATGGCACTTTATATGGCAATAATTTGGCGCCAAATCTTTGGGCCCATGTGGTGCAAGGTTTGCCTCGGCCTGAAAATGAAACTTGGACCGGATGGTGCACCTTCGTAGGATCCTTTGAATCCCCACCGTCCATCAACTTGTCTTCCTCCTTCCTCTTCCTCGCTTTCTCTTTGTCCGATGTCTCTCAACCGCAGAGAATTTGCTAGAATAAATTTGCGCGAGAGGATTCGCAAATTTGCATCTCTACGGTACGATCCAACTTCTTCTTGTACATTTCTCTCCTATTGATTAGTGTGTGGGTTCAGAAGTGAGTCACTTGTCGGTGCTCTTCTTGGTTACGGTTACAATAAGCCGCATATATGAAGTAGTGATCGTAAATTCACACAAGGGTCAGATGAATCAGTGGTTAAGTTAGTTCAGACATAGCTAGGAGGTCGATGTTTGTGCGAGGAGCATCTAGTTTTGTCTCTGCCTTGGTTTCCCTCGCCCACAGATATTAGTTGTTGTTCCTGTATGAGCCTGTGCATGTGGATCCAAGGATTTTTCTTGTGCTACCAACTGTTTCTGAGGTGCTGTAGGTGGCTCCAGGGGATTAGTCACGGATCACGATGGAGGGTTTGGAGGTTTGATGTCGTCGTGGAGGTTGGAATCTGAGCTCTGCATTGAGTTCTCTCTCTCATTTGACGGCTATGGTTTATGAGGGAGCGCCAGGTTTAGAGAGCTTGTGTTGGGTATGTGGGGGATTGAGGGGGTTTCAGAATCTTGATTACCATGTTGATGTTGGTGAATGAAGCATGTGTGTGCATTGTTTAGGGTTCTAATCTACGAGTTTTTGCATGGTTAGGGTAATCGATTATGAGTCTGTGCATTGTTTATGTTTTAGATCTATGATTCTACGGTGTCAATGAGCATGTGTCGATCCTGCATTGCATAAGAGTTTACAGGGATGGCATATAGAAATTCATGTGCTAATTCGGGGGGATAATGTTGTGTCATGTGTAGCTGGATTTCTTACCTCGGGACGCAGATAACGAGGCCATGACAGGGCCAAGGAGTTGCCCCTGCTCTTATCTCCAACACGCAATGATATGGCTCCGGGGATGGAGAGGATCAGAAGTGGAGACGATTCTCAACACATTCAGAGATACAAGGGTGGGATAGCAAGGGGGTTAGGGATTTATGGGGTTTCAGGGTTTTAGGGTATGGGGTTTTGTTTGTCGACATGCGAGTGATTGACTGACTGACATTCAAGTTTGAGATTCGATGGAGGCAGTTGAAGGTGCCGCAAATGCAGACATGTCGCAGACGTTTGACGGAGATCCAGGGGAAGGGCAGGTTACGCAGGCCGGGAATCATGGCGAAGGATCAAACAAGATCGAAAGGTAAGCACTGGTTTCATGTGAATCTGGTTTTGGTTTGTGGTATACGGTTGAGATGGTAGTCATACATTTTGGTTATCATTTGTCTTCGTTGGTTTTGCAATCACTGCTGGAGTGAGAAGGATCCTCCCATGTATGGCGAAGAAGTCCGTAGTTCCAGTTGATGTTGTTTCTGTTTCAAACATCACCCATAGACACAATAGAGGTTTCAAACCATAGAATGGTACAGCTTAATGTTCTCCAGAAAGACTCAGTTTGAAGTTCTTGAGAACCCGTACAACCTCAGACAATAACTCGTTCTCTTTTTGAGCCTTCAATTCCGAAAACTTAAACTGCAATAATTGATCACTTACGGGTAGAAACGTAGCTTTTCCTTCTTGGTATCCTGCTTTATGGGGGTGTTTGGCTCCTCGGTCGCCACCTCCATTTTCATAAACCATTCCAATTGTTGTAGAGGTCTCGCAGGATGTCTTCTTTTGCTTAGATTCTGCTGGGCTTATGTAATTTTTGAACCATAGAAAACGAGGTTTTGTTATTGAAATTCTTTTGACAAACTGGCTGTTTTCATTTGAGGCACGAAAGTTTTACTGGTGAATGCTGTAATCACATTGCATGTATATGGTGTTTTATTCTGATTAATTGCTAACGCGATTCTGGCTCTGCAAATCGTTGTGCTCCATCTCATCGGGGACACAGGCGAGGCATTTCAGATGTAGGGATTCCTGAGCATGCGGAAGCCATGCCATCGAAGGCTGCACACGCAGATGATGCCACCGTGAGTGCATCCTGCAGAAGAGGTCAGCACATATTGAGCATAAAGATTGAGAAAGGGGAAGCAGCTGCAGGAGGTGGCGCACTTTAAATCAGTGCCATAACCAACAAACCTGTGAGGAAATATATTCGGAAGAGTGGTTCCACAACGGAGAAGAAAGGTGCAGTGCTCGGACAGGGCAAGGAGAATGTGCCCGCACAGAGGAAGTCTAAGTCAGGGAAGACAAGTGCGGTGCTGGGTCGGGGCATGAAGAATGTGGTAACTCAGAGCTTGGCAATGACGGGCTCTACGGAAGGGACTCCAGTGTCTACGTTGTTGGTGGACTATGTCACAGGTAAAGTGTTGCTTCTCAGATTCTGCCTGCAAGTTGTTGTTGCTGAATTGTTTGCAATTTCACTGAATGATGTAATGTGAGTATTAGGGCTTGATTGCTGGATTCTGTCGCAGGTTTGATTGATAGGCTTGTGCAGCCGCGGACGCATGCCAATTCGGTTGTGGGTGAGAACACCGGCCCTTGCTTACCAGCAGCGAAGCAACGTGACGGACAGCATGGGAAAGGAGATAAGAGCAAGGACAAAGGAGAGGTTGACGAGTGCAAGGGAGAGATTGACAAGGGGAAAGGAGGATTTGTTGGCGAGAACAGTACACCCCACCTCCCAGCAGTGAAGAACTGTGACAAAGAGCAGGGGAAAGGCGAGGTCGACAAGGGAAAAGGTGCAGCTGTTCGTGAGGACATGGCTCATTGGTATGCAAAGGTTATCAGCCTTGACGATGAGCAAGGGAAAGGAGACGTCGAGGAGGGGAAAACAACACTGGATAAGGGGAAGCACATCGTCGACGATGCATTGCCTAATGTGCCAGCCAAGCCCAACACCGTTTGCAAGGGGGTGTGGTTCATCGCTCCAGATGGGATCAAACGCTGGGTTCATAGTTCAGGGTGTAAGTATGCTGCCTAGGTGTTTATTAGTTGTCAAATGATATGCACTGTGCGGGTTCTTTGACGTGACTCTCATTTGCTGTAGCTTGTGCCAGTGATTTGAAGGGGAACTTTAGAGATTGAGAACCCTTTTGTAAAATTTACAGTGTTAAAAACAAGGGGCATTGTTTCAGTGTACTTATGTGCATGTGTTCTCTTTTGGCAGGTTGTCCTTATGCATGGCTGTCAACTCTGGAGCAATTCGACCTCGGTTTGCTCACAGGTACATCGTCAGCCCATGTACTCTATATGTTTGGGTCGATTTGTTTTAAGGAAATTGTTTGCATACATTTAATCTGACTTGCAGATTACCAACTTGCAGATTACGCGTTGTCTTCAGATAGAGAGAATGAACCCCATGATTACCGAGATGATGATGAAGTGTACCCTCCATGTGCCATCAGCACCAACATGAAGGACATTCAATCTGCAGGTAAATATGTGAAATTCCCGGGAGTTAGTTCTATGTGAATATGGTTAACTCTTTGAACCTGCTGGTATGCTCTATGCATGTGAGGCCGTTGCTAACCGTTGAGCATTGTGTGTGTCTGATGCCGAGCCTGATGTACTTGCTGCACCGGCCGCAGTGAGACCAAGCTCTACGCCAAAAAAACCAACTGAGAAAAGGGCCAGGACTAATGCAGGTGAGCGTGTGCTCATTCCACTGTCCCCTATAGTTTTGTTTGCTATTTTGCATGTTCCTTATCTTTGTTGCTATTTGGAATGTCACGTGTCAGTGGGTTCTTATTTTGTAGAGACAAGAACGAAGACACCAGCTAAGCCGAGAGTTTCAAAGAACTCGAAGAAGTCACCGGAGTTGAAGGAGGTAGGAGAATGCTCCAAGGGTCAGCCATCGAAGCCAGGTACTTTTACTTTCCACTACTTCCTAAAGCAATTGGTTTTGTTCATGTACCGGTAGTCCCAAATGAGTTCAATGTGGCCTTCATCGGTTCAGAATGGAGTATGGTGGTTTTCCAATTATTTTGAGGGACTATTGCTTGGGGAGAAGTCATACTCTGTAGTTTGTAGCTGCTTCGAGTTGTAATGATCTGCCGTTGTATTTTGTGCAGTTAAAAATAAACCAGAAGCACCTAAGAAGACAAGGGCCCCCCGGATGCCTCGGCAGAGAGCTACTCGATGCGTTGCTGTTGGCTATGATGGCCAGCCCATTCTTGAAGACCCTGCCATAAGAGTCGCAGCAGCCAAAAAACGAGCTCTGGTTTCTGACTCGGGGCACATGAGAAAACGTCCGGCACGTAAAAAGATGCCCACCGTGATTGAGGAGGAGGTGTGCTCTGATGTTGAACTCCGGGATCCAAAGGATTTCACCCCACCGCAGCGGAGGTCGTACGTATTGTGCATGAAGACCCCTGGTAAACGGCTGAGAAGAAGCTTGTACTCGCTGGGATTGCAGTCAGCGGAGCCACGAGAGGATAATAGTTCGGGGGGTGTAACAATCCCAGTCGAGCAAGCTGTCTCTGGTACGCCACTTGAGCAAGGTGTGTTCATCTCATCCATGGCCTCCTTAGATTAGTCTCACTTGTTTAGGCAGTTTGGATTCATGTTGTTACATTTTAAGAATGAGTATAGCTTCGGCATATGTCAATGCAAGTTTTAGATTCAATTGTGACTGCAAACTGCTAAACACCATTGAAATAAAAAGAACCAATTTTGTTCTACTCTAACATCGTCCACCATTTTCAACTGTTTCTGTGGTTCTCTTCATGTATACACGGTTGTTGATTGATCTCCTGAGCCAAATGTTTATAGACGTGGTGTGCAAGATGGAGTCTTCATGAGCCAAATGTTTATAGACGTGGTGTGCAAGATGGAGTCTTCATGTGTGGTTCAGTGATGAGTAACTCATGGTTGTGGGATTGTAACTGCAGATTTTTGGCCAAACTTTAGCCCACAACGCATGGTACCTGTAAGTCGTAGTGTTGGATTTGATGGCACAGAGTTGCTTGTCTCGGAAAGAGAGTTGTATTACAGGGTGGAGGAATTTGGAGAAGTAAACTTGGATGACGATTCAGGGGTTGGGCTTGCGGAGGGTCAGAGTGATGGGCGAACTCAGGTGCGGCCATCGGCAGTGTCTGAGTCTGTTGGTCTGGGCACTTTCAACGACAAAGGAATGTCCCCCTCGCAAGAAGATGGATCAGTTGGAGGGTGGGCAGATTGTAACGCAGACATGCCCGACATCTGCGAAGGGGATTCCACAGACAGTCTTAGCGACCTCGGCCAGGAAGGTAGGAACCACATACGCCGCATTCAAGTGCAAGCTCTCTGCTTAGAGTGGGGCGGGGAGTACATTTCAAACCCAAGTCAGTTTGTCTTCGGTATTGTTAGGGAGATGGTTCTAGATGGTCCGAATGGTAGGGTATGCTTTGAGGTTGAGTTTGGCAGACATCTTGGAGTACAGCTCGTTCCTGTCAACCACTGCATTCCTTGGGTGCCTCCACTGTCAACGGAGTTGGAGCTGATTGCAATTGAGAACGTCCTCGTTGATGCCTTTGCTGATCCGTTCTGTCTTGGAGATTTGCTGGGGCAACGGACTTTCACCATGGATTGCTCTACTCCAAGCCTCGGTGTGCAAGCTGGGACCTCACAGGTGCGATTTGGATTCCAACTGGGAATGGCGGATGCACCAGTGTTGGAAGCCGATGCTGTAGAAGTTGAGGGGTCGCACCTAAGGAGTCCCAATGAGGAATCTGACCCTGAGTGGGTCCTCAGACCCGACAATGCCACATGGTGCCGCCGCAGATGGATGTACCCGCCTTGGAATGTCGACAGGGGAATCTGACCCTGACCCTGATGAGTCCATCTACACCATACTTGGAGAGCTTGGCGATTACAGGATGCATGGACCCCGAACATTGGAGGAATCGACATTTGACGCCCACTATGCCGATTGCAACTGGCATGCTCGAACATGGAGTATGCTGCCCAGGGATGGCTTCATAGGCCATACACCTGGCTGCACGTGGTGGAGTGGAGAAGATGTGCCCTCGCCAGTTCACTGCTTTTTACAGCTCTGGGACGACAAGATTCAGCAGAAGCTTGCAAATGAGGCATACAATTATGCCATCTTCAAGGCTACTGCACCGAGCTCCTCAGCAAGCAATCAGAGGGAGAAGCCCATCACCCGAAGAGAGTTTCGGCAGTTCACAGGTATCTGTGCATTCATGGCCGTGAGAGACGAGCCGACTTTGCGAGATTACTGGAGCGTTCAGGCTGAAGCACTCCATTGCAGTGAGGTTGCGAACACCATGACAAGGAATCGATTCCTTCACATACTGCGTCATGTGCATGTGGTGCCAAAGTCAACCCTGGTGCATAACAAACAGGATCCCAGGTACGACCCTATCGGACAGGTGCGGTGGCTCATTGAGAATCTCATTGTCAATTATCAGAAGAGTTGGAATGCATCCGAGTATCTCTGTATGGACGAGTGCATGGTGGGATACAATGGTCGGTACTGCAGCTTCAAACAGTTCATGCCTACGAAGCCCGTGACACATGGTATAAAACTTTGGTGCATGGCTTGTTCTGTTACCAAGTACGTTTTAAACCTTGAGGTGTATGTCGGTGCCTCAAACGAAGCCATCCTCGGGTTGCCTGTGCATGCATGTGGGAGCGGTGCAGGGGTCGTCACTCGACTAACATCTGGATGGGAGAACCGTCATCACACTGCGGTGATGGATAATTTTTTTTCGAGTCCCATGTTGTTTGATGACCTCCTGTCCCGTGGTTTCTATGCTGTTGGAACAATCCGTGAGGGGCGGGTGGGGTACCCCTCTAGCCTCCACATGATTGGCTCGAAAGGAGTGAGGGGGTCGCTACAGATCCGAATGCACAAGGACTTGAAGATGTCTGCCATCCACTGGCACAATACCAAGGGGGTTCACTTCCTATCAACTGCAGCTGATCCTGTGAAGAGGTACGGGATGTTTGTGACAAGGAATTCCGGTGGTGCTGAGAGAAGAATACCAACTTCACCGATCCAGCTGATGTATTCGAAATACATGCGGGGAGTCGACACTCAGGACCAGTTGCGGGCGAGTTTCTCTACCCAAATCTACACCAAGAAGTGGTGGCATCGGGTTTACTTCTTCTGCCTGGATACCACACTCACAAATGCTTTCATCATGCATAAGCATTTGTGCCTAGCACGCGGCTTGAGGCCCATGGTACATCGGGATTTCCAGCTTGAAGTTGCCCACGCTTTAATGGAGATACCACTCCCTGCTGATTTTGGCAAGAAGGGGTTCGTTTCTCCAAGTGACGGCCATGCTCCATCCATGTCTTCCCCTTCAGGACGTGTGTCCACTGGAGATTTGCCGCAATCTGCACTCACTGCAGATTTTATTCTGTCGCAAGAATCAGTTGCATCCATGGCGCCTGGATGTGGAATCCCCAACCCACATGCTGAGACATTTGTCACCCCTGATGATATGCATCCTCCCCCTGTCAACCAGAACGCACCTCCCGATGACCCTCTCTCCACACCACCACTCCGAAGACGCCGTCCAAATCATTTACCTACAGCTATTACACCGGGAGTTGCAGCTCTTCACACCTGGAACGCTCACTACAGTTCCCGCAGTGGCAAACGGAGGCTCTGTATCATCTGTGGGCGTGTAAACGGTGCAAGGGAATAGCAGTTTGTCCAGATGTTTGTTTTCTGGCTGCCCATGAGGGCCTCCGAATTTGACACCACTGCGGTTTTGCAGAGTGGGACAAACTGTGGACGCTGAAGTTCTTCCCGAAAATGCTGAAAAGGTGGAGATGAGCCATGTTGATTCGTCACTTCAAACATGTTTAGTTGATGCCTAACCCAATTTTGAATCCACTTTCATGTTCTGACATGTGTTTGTATATAATGCTATCTCAGATTGAAACTGAGAGCGATGACTCGGTGAAGGGAGCCCGAGACTTCCCCGACTTCAATGCGATCAGCTCGCACTGGTGCTTGTAAATTCGGATAGTGTAATCTCTGTATAGTGTAATGTCGTATGGTTTAGATGTATGTGCCAATTTCTTTTTTCCTTGCATGGCAGTGATAGTGCTCATCTACTTCAGTTCCGGAAAAATACGTGATTTCTTGCAGCAATGGGGAGCTCATTTTGCTTTGTACAAACCCCTTGTTCTCCCCCATAAAATCAGTGAAGCGTGGTTTTCGTTCTACTGATGACAAGTGTATCCACAAGTCAGTGTGTTCTTTCGTTTTGCAATGATCCATTCTCTACTCTGATGGCATCACAATTTCAGTGTTTGGTAAGTATACGCATGGTTAGGAAGATATATGTTTTCTGTCGATGTAGGTGTTGTTTCAAAGTAGAGGTTGACATATGATGTGGATTTATGCTAACCATGTTTATGTGCATCGACCCTTGGTATGTTTTCTTATGTTGATTTTGTTTAGTATGAAATAGCTTGAGGAGGCCATGTAAGAGCAATCTATCCGCGCTGCTGAGGTACATTTCAGTATCTTCATGTTTGTCTTTAGATTACCATCTTTTCCATACTTTCCTTCTTACGGATTCCTCTGTTTTTCTCGATCCCTGCTCGATCTTTCATGGCGCAATTTGTACAAGAGGTCAGGAGGTTTAAGTCATTTCTGCTTTCATTTTGTTCGCAATTTTGAACACATTGTTTCGAATGGATCACACTAGTGTTAAGTGTTGCTTACCAATTGCATTGAGTACCGGCAATCAATAAGAAATCACGTGTATATGTCCGATTATTCTCAAAGTAGTAGTGCAGGATTTAATCAGAGAATAAATGTCGTTGCCAGTACAGGTCAGTTATCGAGGTCCGAAATGGCTTGACATTTTTGGATCTGATTGTGAAGCAAATTGAGGTAGGAATCTCTAAATTAAACGATGTATAGTCATCATTGTATTTAGTGATTGCTAACAACCGTGCTATATTATTCTGCTGAATGATCAGTTTGTCTTAATTTTGTAAGAATCCATTACTATTTGTTTGAATTGGTTCAAGATTCTGACGCTTGTTCTTTATATCTTCAGAACCTCAACCACACTTACAACTCCAGCGTGCCTCTTGTTTTGATGAACTCATTCAACACGCACGATGATACTCTAAAGGTTTGTGAGCTGATTTATGTTACGGGCTTCAACCTTCTCCACTGTTTTACGTATATATGTTTGTATTTAGATTTGCGTTATGTTGGGAAACTTGCTTTTTTTGAACTCCTCATGTGACTCGCTATTTATTCTTCCAAATTTGTCCTCCTTTCGTGCAAGAATCATCTTATTGTGATATTATTAGCAGTATTCAACACTTATCTGATATTTATATTTCCTATCCAGATTGTAGAGAGATACAAAGACTTGAAGTTGGAGGTCATCACTTTCAACCAGGTGCCATTTACTTCTTACTCACTATCCGAAGGTTTGTTCTTATCTTTGTTGCCAATTTATCTTTACATTGTGTGTGGAACATACTTAACGGGGATGTGCTGGTCATCAATTGCAGAGCCAGTACCATCGCGTTGTTGCAGAGGACATGGTCCCATGGCCTGCCAAGGGCAAGACGGACAATGCTGGCTGGTAAGATAGCTCTTCTTTGTATGAATTTACAATAACTGCTGTAAACATGCGACTTTGTATACAATGGAAGTCAAGGAGCAATATGGACAGGATTACAGGCAAATTTAGCTGCAGTCTATGGAGTTTTTCTTGATGATTACTCATCGTTGACAAATCTTTGGACTGATGCAGCTAAACACCGAAATTGAAGCTATAGAGGCAGATAGACGTGCGCAGCAGCCAGCAGTGCAACTCTTAGAAACCGAGACCAAGGAATTGCACCAGGAGATTCAAGTTCTTAACATACAGCATGGAGCTATAAATACTGATATTCGCGCTCTGGAACAAGAAGGTGTCGCGGTTGCTGACGAGGTATGGCTTCATTTTTTCATCGATGTGTCGTTCTTTATTCTTTCCTGCTCTGAGCATGGACTTCATGCTGAAAGCTCTTTGCCCTTGTTGCCACATATATTACTATCCACTAGTACTGGCGACGGCCATGAAGAAAGTGAAGCAATTTGTGCCGTTAAAAAGAGCACTTATCGGATAGATGATTGAGTAATACAATGCATGCGTGGATAGTTTTGAATCTGCTCAATAGTTTGAATAGAAGCAATTTGACAGATGGTATTTTATTCTTCTTACATGAAGGTACTTGTTTTTAAGCAATGGTTGACCGCCATAGCTGTCTTGGAATTTCAGACGTCGGCAGAGAAGTTCTCCCTGCTACAGCTTGAGGACGAACAAGAACGATTGAAGTGCCAGCTCGTACAGTCTTGCCAAAAATTACAGGTATTGCCATTTGAATCCTCATATTGAACCACTGCAACCCAGGTATTTGGGCTGTTCACTGTTCAAAGAGTGTTTTCGTAAATGCCAATGTGCTTAGTTCGATGATAGCCTTTGAATGAACTAGGAGTTTTATATCACACAATTTGACTCACCGATCATCTTTCCAGAGATGCATGAATTGGGCTGAGTATACATCTGACTTATCATTAATTCATGGGATTTTCTTTTGTCACACAGAGATCTTTGGCAGAGAAGAAAGCTACCTTGATAAGCACTAAAGCCTCAGCTGAAGAGTCTCAGCAGTTGCTCAATTTCTGTAAGGACAAACTCAAGAAGCCTACAGCAAAGTGGATTCCCACTTCTGAGTGATATATGACGATGAAGTTCCAAGCTGATATATGACGATGAAGTTCCATGCTGGCTAGATAGTGTTGGATGCCCCTCTTTGAAATACAAGTTGGTCGGCGGGGGGAAGAAGCAGAAGGGTGACCGAAGTTGGTTCAGCAAGAAGTCTTTGGAGGAGGTCGATGTAGAAGATATGCATCAATATCCAACTATGATATCGAATTTCGACTGCAAGACGATGAAGCTGGCTGTTGCTTTGTCAGGGTCCGAAAGCACAACCTTCGGTCCGGCTGAGCCTCTGTCCGCTCTCGATGATCCTGTGAGTACTGATTTGCCACCTTGGAAGAAACTATTGTAGAAGCGTAGTTGGAAACAGAGAAAGTGATATATGACGATGAAGTTCCAAGCTGCCAACCTTGACCTAATTATATAAACTAGGTTTTCATTTTTCTTCTTGGAATATTTTCTGGGCAACCAGTTGATTTACATGGTGATGTTATTGTGTGCAGGATGGGAATGTAGATCTTCGCGTCGTTGATCAAAACAACTCGCACTTCAGATTCCTCATTACTACTACATCACATTCAGATGGATTTGCGCAAACACAGGTACAACCTTTGTTTTTCACAAGTAAAAATGTGAGGTACGGTCTAGTCGTGTTAATGACTGACAATTCTATTATTGTTT
Source organism: Ceratodon purpureus (assembly GCA_014871385.1). Lineage (NCBI taxonomy): Eukaryota > Viridiplantae > Streptophyta > Bryopsida > Pseudoditrichales > Ditrichaceae > Ceratodon > Ceratodon purpureus. The sequence goes on from CM026427.1 coordinate 17,269,529, forward strand.
TCTCTACTTCATTTTTATTTTGGCTTCTGTGGACTGGTGGAACAGGTGGTTCGCTTACGTCCATACACTTTATTTACAAATCGACTTGGCCTCCCTCTTGAGTTGAGACAAGTGGGTGTGGATCATTCAAATACACTACAGCCTTGGGATTGGCGAACCACATTTGCCTTTCCACAGGTTCAGGAATTTCTCCAATTGCAGGTAGAGTAAAGGGGGACTATTGTGTGCGCTTGTACTGTGTATCCAAGTTCTTTAAGTTTCACGTGCTACGCTACTTGCACATTTGTCTGGAATGTTGGTAATTCGTAAGTCGATCCATGATTTTATAACTGATGTTGAAAGTGTATTTTATATTGTTTATCCTATCTAAAATTGCTTAGGTTTGGATCATATCTATATTTCTGTATGGAGCTCATCGAACCAATAATGTTTTATTTTTTTCATCTGCAGATTCGATTGGAAGGATCAGAATGGTCACTCCTCTTTGCTATTAAAAAAGAAGGAGTTATGGACATTGTAGTGCGCCATGCGAGTGGACATAGGCAATATGTCCGGCTGGACGTCCGTGGCTATGACGATGGCTCTCGATTTGTAGCTATCTTCCAGTTGGGCTCAGGCCGAGGCCCTTACAGGTGTGTGGATTTTCAGTTTCTGATACTACGCACGTTTGTGTGAACAATGTAAGATGAATGCACTTTTACATGCCGTCACTACGCTATTTAGCAATAGTTTTGAATATAACTAAACGGTGAACCGTTCTAGAAGGTAGTCTTCACTGTCCTGATCTATGTTTTCACTCAAATTTATTTCTTGAATCACTAGATTCAGGTTGCTGCATACTTAAATTCTCAGCCAAATTACACATCAAAGTTGTGATCTCTGTTGTTCGATTTGCAGGGTTGAAAATAGGACGGGTCAAGTTAGAATTAAATTTCGTCATGTAGGTTTAGATGAAAGTGCTTGGAGGAGCATAAGACCGCACTCCTCAGCCACATTTGCATGGGAGAATCTTCTTGGCGAAAAGCTTTTGGAGGTAATGCAAGAGGGAAGGGATGCCTCACAAACCGTCCAGATAGACCCTGATAGAATCGGTGATCACCCGATGATTTCTGGCAACAAGACTTCTGGCTTCAATATCTGCGTTCGGGTATGACAAGCTAAACGTCTTTTTTTGTTCTTAAGAAATTAACACTTGATTTTGCTTGGAAAGTTGTAGGTTGTTCAGAAGTCAGCCATACTCATTGAAGATGTAGTTTGCTGAATATGTCACAAGGAATTGACTCAGAGTCCTTTTATTTTCTAGGTGTTGGATGCCCCAGCGGCCAAAGTAGTGAGGTTCTTTGATTCAGAAGTGGAGATTCAACCCAAAGATGATAGTGGAGGTTACGAGATCGAGCAAACTGCTCCAAGTCAAGGGGTGACGCAACCTATGCACGATGTACAAGAGAGACGCCCGGAAGCTCCATCTCAAATGGAGATCAGCGTGGGCGTTGGCAGACTTGGTCTATCAGTTATTGACCAGACGCCTCGCGAGTTGATTTTCTTGGTCACAGAAAAGGTGGACCTTGTTTATGCAACAGGACTAGGCGAGAATGTCAGTAGGTAATGGCAAGATCTCTCATGCTCATGTTTCTCTTATACTCTCCTTTTTTGTTTGTATTTTGTCCCCTTTATCTAATGTGCGAGATGGAACAGGTTCACTACGACGGTGGGTTATTTACAAGTAGACAACACACTGCCTCTCACACCCATGCCCGTACTTTTGGCCCCTGAGATACACAAAGTTGAGGGCAATGTTATCAAGGCTACTGCTTTGATGAAGGCAGACACCGGTGAAGCCGCCCAAGTGTATCCATACATTGGTTTGCAGGTGCGTTTTGCCCTGTCATGATTATATGGTCCCATATGCGAACACATTTTGCTTCTGTTAGAAATATTGAGAAGTACGTGGTTCATGAACTAAGCCAGTTGAATGACTGCAGTTAACTAAGGCCGCATTCCGAATCAATGCACACGAGGCGTTGATATGGGCATTTTTGGAGATGTACAACAACCTACATCTTGATCGCCTGTCATCAGACTCACCTGTTGTTTCAGTGGACCCAGAGATCACCATTGAGTATGTTAATCTTCCTTTTATCCATGTATTATGTCTGAGTTTGCTTTGCAGAAGCCATCCCTTGTGTTCATGGTTTTTTAGCCTCATATTTGGGTGTAAGTATGCTAGACCCTAGTACTTTTTGAGTCACAGTACAATATATGGCAAAGTACCTTAGCTTTGTACTTTGAAAAAGCATGAAGCCTCAATGTTTTTGCAGGTTTTGATCTCAGAAAGGAATAGGTAAGATGTCGAAGATCATATTATCATTGTTGAAAGGGTTGTAAAACTTAATTGCTCATGTTAATTTTGTACTTATGACGGGTTCACTTCATATGTCCCAAGTACAAAAAAAAAGGAAAAGTACAAAAATATTTATTTGAAATTGCATGGATTTTGTCCATTCTCTCGGAAGAGATAGGCAATGGAATGTTCTTTTCAAAACCGTTAGAACATTTGAAGCGAGATTACACATTTGGGGTGGGTCTGCATAATTAGTACTGTATAGTTGGCGGGGGGAAAGTGTATGTAAAATTAAGATTTTTGTGGATCCGAACGCGGATTTTGGGTGCCCAATGCTTGTTCTAAGATGGCTAATCAAAGAATACATGAAAAACCAGTTTCCCCGTCATTTCATTTCATACATGCGACTGCGTTCTATCTGTACAAAAGGTACTCAGAGTATATAATGTACAGAACTCCGGTAGATCTTGACCGTTCGTGGTGAGCATCGCTCATCTCCACCATCAATTTCTTGCCCCTAGATCCTACATTTCAGGACGCCAAGCGCCGTCAACGGCTGCCTTGTGTTCTCCCTGCAACTTTCAGTACAGCTATTCCAGCGTGGAGACCTAGTCAGGTGTGCGTCTTTCTTCTGCTTTGCCTTTCTTCTGCATTCCAACCGCATGCACAGCAGTGGATGCGCACCAGTGCCTTCCCTCAATCACTCAACATACCCTTGTCTTAGCACCTTCATCTTCTACTAGGTTCTAGGTTCATACAATTGTAGGGGTTTTGTTTAGAGAGAATGAGAGAGCTGAAGGGGTGGAATTTGTATCAGACTATTAGAAGAAGAGGAGGCTCGAGTACGTCTTTTTCAGGTTTGGAAAAACCTACCACACATTTGGCATTAGCATTTGTATATTTAATCACCACGTTTTGATTTCTAGATACTTATATTGTTGTTCAACTTGTTCAGGTGGGAAGTCGATGTAACAGTGGAGTTGAAGAACTTTGACAGGACTTGAGATTCGAGGAGATGGACGAACTGTTCGGCCCTGGTGATATACAGAAGGCCGTGCTGAGAACAACATCTGTTGAAGAGGACGAGGTGGAACTATGGTGGGACAAGCGGGAGTTGGAGGAGCATTTTCAATTCCTTGCAGACGTGTTAGGATTCGAGAAGCCCTTCGAGAATCATGTTGCTATGGTGAACGCCAGCGTCTTAACCACTCTGCTCCTCATCCGCATCGGCTTGGATCATGAACGGGAGCTCGCGCAAGATGTAGACATCTGGAACCGCGTCTTTGCAATGTTTATGAATTTTTATATGAGTTAAGGGTTATGTTGATTTCCTGTTGTCGGCCGCACTAATTACATGCAAGATGTATCATGTGTCTAAAATCTCCCCTTGTAAATGAGGTTCTAATTAGTTGTAGGAGACCTGGTTGGTATCTGTCGCAACTGCACAGAAGCTGTCAGGGGTCTTTTTTCATTTTTAACAGGTGTAAACTCTGATCAAGTTGAAGGATCTCGCATTTCTCTAAGTCACTGCAACTACACTGCTTATTGTTCTGCAAATGCACATTGTTACAAAGATATATTCCTCTACATCTTATTGGACGTTTAGAAATTCACATCCTGTAACAGTAATTTTAAGGCAGCCTTCATGTTTATCCACGTTAGCTGGCGTGAAATACACAAGATTCATTTATAAAGCGCAGAGCTTAAAAACTAATAAATATTCTCCACAGGATCAATATTTATCCGCAATATCAACGTCGACTGGTCAATTCAAAGGAAATGACAACCAATCCAAATATTTACACTCGAGGCTCTTATCAAACAACACGGTATGCAGTTAATTTTATTATGTGCAGTGTGTACACGCCGTGAGTACATGCAGTATGTACATGCAATGAGTACACTAAGTTTCCACGTACAGTGAGTACATTCTCTGGTAACGGATAATCAAGATCCTATTTTCTAGGGGCGCCGAGTCTAAGATGCCGCCGCCACTAGCAACCCTTTGGCCTCCACGTCGGCGCCGCCCTGGATTCTCTCTTCTTCTCTGCCTAGTCGTTGTGCTCTGCTGTATTATGTGTCTACTCGGTGTCGCTTGGAATTCAACTACAGTTTGTGCATGGCTCTTGTTTTGTTTCCTTGCTAGAATATGCGATTTACAGAACTGTTCGCTAAACAATGTCTAAGTCCAGGCAGCAGTCCCTCTTTGTCCAGAGACTGATTACTTCGTACTTCCCTGCAAAAGGCTTCCCTCTGGGATTGCTCTCCGCTAGTACCGAGATAGACTCCCTTCTCTACACAGTGGATAGCGAGACTCAGCGACTCTTGTTACATTTCTGAAACCCATGTCTCTAAACAAGGGAACCCTGACTATTATCTAGGCAAATGCAACACCGTGTCTGAAGAGTCCCCGAGGCGTGCACTATTTGCAACCGCAGTTAGTGTAGATTCCTATAGTAGCTACGAGTACCTGCCTTCTCTATCTGATGTACAATTTTCCATAGGTTCCCCCACTAGTAGCTGCGAGTCCATTGCATTTAGGCGGTGACAGGCGACTACAGTTTGGTAAGTTCTTTTACATTTTCATGTAGACACATTTAAATTGTACTACGCTCATTGCTATAATTTGCACCCTCTATGTACTCATCATTTTTATGTGTTCATATTTCAGGGTGTCAGTTATGGGGAATATTGCAAAGAGGCAACGAGTGCGAGGGGGTGTTAGTCGACCTGGTCCTGCAGCCAAGGCTGCTGCAGACAAGTTGGAGGAAGAGCAGAGAGCCGTATCTAGAGAGACGGCAAGAGCACGTAAGGCTCTACAAAGAGCACGTGAGAGAGAGAGAGAGGAGGAAACACGAGGTCTTGCTTCAAACCCTTTACATGATGACACACCTGATCAGATGTCAGTGAGGGAGTTGAATCGGATCTCTTTGCGAATAGTGAAGTATATTGTTGGAGAGTTGAGGAGTTGTCCCGGTCCTTCTAGTAGAAGAGATGCTGTCGAGAGGGTCATGAGGCATAATGCTTTTTGGCCTCTATTACCGCTATATTATCCTAGGCCTCAAGAGGCGAAGGTCACATACAGTTTCATAGAGAATTTCAAGAACGAGTTGCAGTTGGTGAAGGTGGCAAACTCGAACGAGCGATTAGCAAGAAAGAGTGTTTTATTAGATGCGGCAGTAAGCTTGGGAGTCGATGGAGTGTCAGCACTGTCACGTGTATTGGATACTTCTACGTCTAGCATCAATATAGCCATGAATAGAAGAGTGTATGGGTTGAGTCCTGAAGAGATAGTGCTTTGGCTTCGCCTCAATCGACAGAAGAGAGGAGGCTTGTCAGATTACGTCAAATCCCAGATTGAGATATGGTGGAATGGAGGGGAAAGTTAGCATGCGTGCGGCGAGCGGCGAGCTGAGAGCGGCGAGCGGAGATGGGAGAGCAGAGATTTGCCATTTTACAAAGGTTTTGGGAAAAGAAATGCACCCTATAACCGTGGAGAAGTTCTAAAATTAGGGTTCTATTTTAAGTATTATGATAAAAAAATGTACTTAATTCCGTGGTATTATTATTTGAAACTACTTTATTTTACATTCACTTGTAAACGACATTTATATAGAGAAAGAAAATTAGGGCTGACGTCATGATGACGTCATGATCATAGCTAATAAGTGAGACTATTAAAATTAAATGAGGTCAAGGTCTTCTTTGCTTCTGGTACAGTGAAAGGAGTTTTGCATAGCAGATAATATACCTTTGAAAACTTCTTGGGATATTTCAGAACAAGTGTACAATAATAATATAATGAGTCCAAAATTATATACCTCCTAGAAATGCCTGTAATTATTGATAATTTCTTCGTCTTTGGATAAGATCTAGTGTACCTTTTCAAGTCAAATATTATTCCATATAAACCTAGGTGGGTTGAGTTCAACTTATTTCAATTAGCAATTGGTTGAACTGAGTGTTGCTTATGGTAGACTTAGTACTGAGAGTATGAGCAATTCCCTTGAAGTCATAGCTTGTGAAACAATTCTTCAAGATCTGCTACAGAGGATGGCAGATGGACCTAACCCTTGGGAGTTAGTGGAATCTTGTACATGACAGTCTTGGTCTCCTCCACTAGTAATTATATTTCAAGATGTCAAGAATGCTCGTGCTGTTTCAAAGCTTTGGAGACGGGAGATTGACAGCAGTACAGAATACGCTTGCCTTCGACTTGCCAAGTGGGATTATGATTCATACACGGGAGGGCAGTGGACTTCCAGGGATGAGTTTCAGGCGGTTTGCTTCAATGTGAACTGGAACATTTTTAAGAATTCTTGGTCATTAGCAAATCCAATTGGAAATGACAGGCTAGAAACAGCGTCACTTGGGAAACTTAGCTGTAGTGAATTAGATCAGTTGAGGACAATGTTAAGTAGCAATGAAAACCAATCTTTTTGGCTTGAAGCAGGTGAGAAACTCATTCCACGTGATGGTGTTTGGGTCTCCCCTAAACATAGATGAGAATGGTATGACTATGAATACATGGATGCTATATTTATGCAGACGATAATAAAATATCGTTAGCTCTACAGATATGTCTTAGTCCGGTACAGGGAGAATCATTGCTTTCATAATATCTTACAGTATTCATTTGCTTTCTTAAGTTTATCCCATTACGTAACTAGATTTTTAATCCATAGGATTTAATAATAAATTTTTGACTCTATAATTGTTTTTCTTTTTATTTTTTCCCTTAGTATAAATGTTTCACGCATAATCAAGAGAATTCTGAATCTTCTCTGGAATTTTGTATTTGATATTTTAATTTGATATTTTTTTTTTCATTCCCAAATCATTTTAAATTAAATTCACCTTTAATTACTGCCTATATTTATAAACTTCAATTTCCAAGTTTTATTCTTAAATTCTGTCTTCTATAAATTAATGTAGCATTGTAATTACCATCATTTTTTAGTGCTTTCAGACCTTATATATATATTGTTGTCCAATCCTTATTATTACATGTCCTCATCACCCAATACGACTAGTTTCATTTAGAACTTCCTTTAATGTTTATCACGAACCTGTAATTGAATAACCATCATCCAGTCCAGAATGATTAGAGAAAAGGTTTATGAATGACAAGTTATGGTGTTGTAGTAAATGGCATTGGCATATTTAATGAAGGCAAAGAATACCCTGTCCCCATCTAAGGTACGTTGATCCATTTACGCCTATACCACGTACATTCTGTCGCTCACAACCCACTACAAGTATACCCCACTGCTGTGAGTCTGATTATGTGTCTTAGAGTTGGTGCTACACACTGTCGCAAGTCCACGGGTTTTAGGATACTTACGTTTATGCATAGTTGTTCAAAGGAGTGTATCTCTTGCGGTCATGACGTCGAAAAGAAGGAGAGTAAACAGACAACTGCGGACCAAGAACCCTAGTCCGTCTACTCCTCCAGTTGAAGCTGCTGAGAGTTGTGAGGATATGACCCAGAACCCTGTAGTTGAGAGATTGAGCGAGCGCTCATACTGCGCAGAGGAATTTGATCAGCCATTTGATTTGGGTGATATCCAAGGAGAAATTCGCGAGAAGATGTTAGTTGCAGCTCCAATGCTTATGGGTCGATATGCGGAGTATGGTAGACAGTTTTTTACAGATGTGGTTGGCTTGTGTGACAAACGACCTCTCATCAGGGATGTGGCCAAGGTCTACACTTTCATACGGGACGAAGAAATCAGTGCTGTCTGGAAAGAAGGAGCAACAAAGGGACGGTATGAACTAGCAAGGTGCGAGGATCTAGAGTTGCTGAAGAAGTTCCGACATCATTTCTTCAAGGTATATGGAAACAAACCCGATAATACTTACTTTCCTATGCGATTTCTAAAGGCTTGTTATGCAACCTTTATGCATAACCAGCCTGTGAACTGGTGCGCTGAGGCCCTTGACCGGCACACATCAAGATTAAGGAATGCGAGGCGCAATCCAGCTAAGTTTGGTCCTATTGCGACCAGATGTCAAGTAGAGGGCCTCTGCAAAATCATCCAAGAGTTGTCGTGGAAGTCAGGTGAAGATGCAGCAAATGTCCAATTACTGTTAGCAGCTCAAGAGGAAGAGCAAGGAAGAAGCAACGAAGTCAGTAATGCCAATGTTGTGTTAGAGGGTGCTGTCAGCAGACTTAACGCAACCCTAGAGAGGATGACCACTGATGCATCAGATGTCGCTGAAGAGGTTCTAAGCGCGAAGTATTCGGATCTACAAAAAAAGACAAGGCGTGTCCTACTTGAAGGGGGTGCGGCCCAAGAATACAAAGCTCTGACCACTGAAATGGAGTCTATATCGGTTCAAATTGCAAAGCTCAGAGAAACTGATGCACTGGTACAAAGCCAAGTCCTCGAACTCAGATCTGAGGTAAACAAGCATCGATTTACTCATAGAGCTGCCACCTTAGCTTGGGAGAGCGCTAAGGCCAGTGTCGAGAAGGTTAGAGGTAAACTGCTTACCATGAAGACCCCCAGAGTATTTGAATATCCTCATGAATCATCAATTCCGCCATTGGGTATCTTAGGGAAGGATACTTGTTCTTACTGCGGCCTAGGCTTTGTATGGAAGGCGGCAGTGCTATCTTCTTGTGGGTGCTTTTTGCATCCCCCATGTGTTGCGGAAATAATTGCAGGTCAGAATTACAAGTGCAGAATCTGTAAGGACCAGCTTCTAGCATCTTCCCCTTTGCATCTAACAGGACAATGGGTTGCACAGTTCGGTGGAGAGTTGGACTTACATCAGCGCACAGAATGTGCTGGATTTACAGATGTATTAGAGATAGCAAAAGAGAAGAGATATGGTGCTGGGACTAATCTAGATGGAGTAAAGGGATAGTGAGCACTACTAGTGAGTTCCGATGTGTTGGGCCAAGGGATAGTAAGAAGTGACACGGGGTTGTGGAACTTGGAATATTAGAGACTTATTAAAGCTCTAGATGTCTCATTGTATTTGCGTGTTTTATCTATGAACCTTTGTTGAATATTATATTAATATTTTTCACCTCAGAGTAGAATCTCATTTCTGTGCTAACAGTGTATATGTATTTAAGTAGGCAAAAGATATAGAGAAACTGTTTTGTGATAAAATTATTATCGACTAAAGTGTTTGTCATACTGATTGTGTGTAGTTAGGGACACATAACAAGACATAGGAAGATGATATATGAACAATTTCGCATAACTTCAAAAGTTTATCTTTTCTGAATTGTTTTCCTTACTGTTTTATAAGGTCATGACGAAGCAATAAAACTGAATATCCATAGTGAAGGTGAGATGTGGATTTAAGGTTAAAGCTTTAACAATGTAATATAAACAGAAATAAGCATGAATTGAAAGGTTTTGCGACGCATAGTTAGCGGGTTATCCAGATTTAAGGTTAAAACAGTATCAGGGAGATATAAATTAAAAAGACATTGACTTCCAAGATTCTGTGAAACTAGAGTTTAATTAACATTCGAATCAATCAAATTATTACCGAGGTTGTGAATTTAGCACATATTATGAAGAATACTGTCACATAACAAGGTGTAGTTCCAAATTCATTTTGTATGCTTGAATTCTGGATTTCCTTGGACCTTAGATATAATCATCAATTGGGTTCTCAGATTATGGGATTTTACGAGTTCATTCTTGGCCAGGAAACTTTGAAACAGAGGAAAATAAAAAAACTCTCATCTTTTTAGTAATACAAAAGTAGATAAAGTTCGGTGTCCGTTCAAGTACATGTTGGATATGTTACTACGCAAGAGAGCAATTAAGCAAAACAAGACACGCATAAAATTTAAAAAATTAATAAAAAAAAATAATAATACGCCCACGAGGAAGATCTACATCGACTTGGGAGAGTGGTTTGATGACATTGTAGCAGGGTCGTGACTTTTGAAGTCGCGACTCGGGGCGGGACTCTCCTTGTCCCTGCTCGCGTCGGGACTCGCGGCGGGGTTCTCCCTGTCCCTACTCCATCGGGACTCGCGGCGGGACTCTCCCTGTCCCGCTCGCGACGGGACTCGCGGCGGGACACTCCCTGTCCCTGCTCGCGTCGGGACTCGCGGCGGGACTCTCCCTGTCCCGCTCGCGACAGGACTCTTTGGATTGTTTTGAAAAAAAATAAAAGAACATAAAAACAGAAGTGGAGGGGGGAGGGAAAAAAGAGAATTGAATAAAAAGGAATAATTAAAAAAAAAAAAAAGGTTGAAGATAAAAAATAAAAGGATGGAGTAGGAAATGGCGAAGAATGGGAAACCAGAAGAAAAAAAAAGATGAAAATATAAATGAAAATGAAGAAAACATAAGAATAGAAGTAAAGGGAGGAGGGAGAAATTAAAATGAGAAGATAGATAAAATAAAGGAAAAGAAAATGTGGGTAATTTGAAGAAAATTATCATTAAATTTTGTCATATAAAATATGGCAAAATATCTCATAAAAAATGGTTATTGACAAAAGTAAAGCAATGATATCGGTTTAGGATATGAATTGTGATGTGGAAAAACAGGAGTGCCCATATAACAAAGGTTTCTAAGAATTGCAATTCAAGTTGTCGATTTCAGAAGTTAAATATTCTTTAGCAGAACAAAATTGGTTGATTAAAAAGAATGAAGATAAATTGATGTCATTTCAAGTTGATTGGTTCTAATTCGTGTTTAACATCTAATTACTTAAAAAACAATATGCTTTCCTACGAGACGACAAGACAACACAGTGTGCAGAGCACAATTCTGCAACAGTTATAGTACATGAGTATGAATGTTTATAAATCTCCTGAAGTAATCAAAAGAGTTTCATACCCGAGTGACCCCATACTGGAATGAAGTTTACGAGGGTTAATTTAATCATTATGATGGATTTTAACATGAGAAACAAAATGACATGCAAGTGTTAACATCTCTTAAACCAAAGGAACAGAGTTGAGCACTCATATGGTTGAAAAAAAGAATGGTATGGACTTGTAACTGTTCACTGTAAGCATACAGTGACAATGGTGCTTTGCAGAACAACTTCTGAGCAGTTTGTTTAATTGAAGTTAAGTGATAATATGTACCATAGATGTAAGCTGATGAGAAACGGGGATGTACATCCAAGACCTAACAATAAGTATTCACTGTTCAGACATCATCCAACCAAAAGGAACAGAAAACAAGAGTTCAAAAAGTAGTGTGGATGCTAGGGAGAAAAGACGTCGTCACTTTCTATTGCACTATGATCGATAAAATCCATAACTCTCGGATCATAGCTACGTGGTGAAGAAGATGCACTGGAACTATGCTCGGATTCTTCAGCAAGGGCCTGAGCTCTTGCTTCAGCATAACATGGGAGATTCCAGGTATTCTCATAATTGAAGCTCGACCCGCTAGATGGAGAAGTACCACTCATGCGACTGCAAGACAAGTTTCATATATCAGAATTAATGTAGCACAATAGCACAAATAAAAATTGGAGCTATAAGTATAAACGTGTCAGCATGAGACTTACTCACATAGATTTATTTTTTCTTCTTCAGGATATGGGGCTTCTTCATCAGACAGCTCCTGAAGATTGGTCTGAGCAGTACTCGCGGTATTTGTGGGAGGGGTTTGGAGTGGTAGCAGAACTTCTTCATAGATCTCGCGGTCGCCTTCAAGTGCTACAATATTCCTGTTGGTGGATATTGCAGCACGGACCAAGGCACCTGAAAGAAAGGATGTTAGTTTCGTATGGTGGTAAATTTGAAATTAAATGTCTTTAGCCTTGAAATTAAAAACTCATCGATTGAAATTCAAACCTGTTCCAGCTGTAAGGTCGACGATCGTGCCATTTAATGGACAAGTTCCAGAAATGGGGGAATGCAGTAAAGCATATGACTTCTCTTTTGGGCCCCTCCATGGCTTGCCGTCATTCCTCTTAAGACAATCCTTATCCGTAACAAAGTTAAAAAGCACATCGTCCTTTGCCAAGTTAGTCATGCCTATTCCCTTGCTCGAAGGGAGGAGAACAGGATTTGGCTGCCTGACTACCGAGGCCCCAAAGGATCGGACAAGCAAGAACGCCTTGAATTTCAGAGTCTGAAGACCAAGACAGGTCAAACATTAGAACCACATTGTCTAAAAAAATTTCAGGTAATAATTACTAGGCAGAGTTCCAGATTTTTCTTACAAAGTTGCCGGGATCTGTTGGATGAGTTAGATGAAGAGCGTTGATAATTGACCACTCCTTCGTGTCCTTCAGATCGTTGTTGTTGAGAAAAGCAATCAACTCCTTCTTGAAGTGTGGGCTATCTGGACCAAAAATTAACAGCGCTCCATCGTCGTGCAAGTAACCACCACAAAAACCAATCACAAATTTAATAAAGGACTTAACTTGATTGTTCCAGGCAGGTACTTGTGTGGGTGGGTCAGAGACTCCAGGAACCGGGAGGCCGTCTGGAAAATCCGCTATAACGAGGTCGACTCCTGGCTTGAACATGATCTTCCCCGAAAAATAAAAATCCCGTTTCTCACCAGCCTGAATTCCCACAAGAGGCATTTAGTTACATGATCAATAAAATTATGTGCTAAATTAAAATACAGTTAAGGATTGAACGAATTACCTTGAGGAGTAAGTAAACCATGTCGTCAAAGCTCTTGGGGAATTTCTTGTGCTTGTTCTTATAGTCCATCATATTCGGAAACGTGTCGTTCAGGATCAATACTGCCGAGCTATGGGCTGAAGTGGATGATGGCTGGGAAATGACCAAGGACTTAAGTGATGGAGGAATGAGTGGGGTACCTGAGTCTGGGTCCTGAACTTCGACATGCGGCTTTTTCAGAACTTGAGGTTTTGGTACAGGGGACTTAGTAGGGATAGGAGCTACCTCAGCAGGAGGTTCCTTCTCAACAATGTCGCCACTCGCTGCCGTGGTAGCAGGAATGTCCTCATCAAAAGTTTCTTCGACCTCGGCAGCTTTTCGTTTAGCACCTCGAGACTTGCTTGCACCAGCAGCCTTTCTGGTCTTCTTTGGCAAGGTAGGAGAAGCACCTGGTTGTGCGGGAGCAGGGGCAAGGGTCGCAAGAGTGGGTTGGAGCGAGTCCCTCAGTTGCACATCAAAGGGGGGGGGCTTCTTGACGGGGCAGTCAAGGTACCATCCACAACGATCGTAGTGACAGTTGTCCCAAGCCTTCAAGATAGCTGGGGTGAACATGCACTCGGGACTAGTGGTGTCCAGGTAGGTGGGAAAGAAGGCAGGTACCCGCGTTACTGCTTTCCTTGGCAGCAAAATGTACTTAAAATATCTGTATAGAATTCTCCTCAAAGCTGGCTGGAAATTTGGCTGTTGATCCTTTGTTTTGTTCTTGTGTGCCTGATCTGGTCCCATGAATTCTCTGAAAAAAGCTATATCCCACAGAGAGCATCGCATGCCCTCGATATAGTCAAATATGCTTTCAATGGGGTTCTCGCCATCTGGACAGTAATTGATATGTACCCCCAGATCAGTGACCACTGCCTCAAAGAGCTCCTCCGCTTCTACTGCCAACTGAACAATCCAGTAAGCAATTAGGACAACTTAAGTCACGAAATTACGATTTCAAAAGAATTAAAATCTCATTCCTAATCCATTTGAAATATTCAAGAAGCATGACAAAAGCAAGTGCAATATTCAAGAAGCATGACAAAAGCAATTGAAGTAAATCAGCTAGACAATGCAATTAGCATATCATGTCAGTACCGGCGGTTCAGAACCAGCATGTCAATAATATGAATGGAAACAGACTCAAGGAAACATAACAAGAATCGATTCTATCAAACCGTGCCTAACTAACTAAGACACTGAAACATTAAAATCTAGGTAAGCATTAGGTACTGCGAAATAAATTCTAAATAATGTACCCCTAAGATAAATGAATTAGACAAATCAATCAGCATTTCTTTTAGTTAACGGCGGATCTATTTAAAAATGGTGTTAATTAAATGCAATTAAAATCATGCATAACCGAGCTAATCAAACAAAGCAAACAAAGCATCGCAAACAAAGAATCGCATACATGAAACAGTCCAAGCAAACAAAGTCACGCAAAAAGATTCGTAAGGTACTGCCGTTAACGGCAGTACATAATCAGTCACCAACAGTGAGGCTGATATGGAATTAAAATGTACTGCCGTTAACGGCAGTACCAAAACAGCGATTCAATTGCATTAAATAATTGTAATAATATGAAAATACTTAAACAAAAAACAAGTTCTTCGCAGCCAAATCTGCATTGCATACAGAGACACACGATTTAAATTTGGCTAACTTTGATACTGCCGTTAACGGCACTACATTTTAAGCTAATTCCCATGACACGAAAATTGAACAGATATGTACTGCCGTTAACGGCAGTACCTAGACAGCGATTAAATTGCTTTAAATAATGATATAAATATGAATCCTCATTAACAAAAAACAAGTGCTTCGCAGCCAAATTAGCCATGCATACAGATTTTTAAAACGCTAACTTTGATACTGCCGTTAACGGCAGTACATTTTAAGCTAAATCCTGTGACACAAAAATTGAATAGATATGTACTGCCGTTAACGGCAGTACGAAACCAACAAAGCAGAATCATAATTTAAGGGGAGCAAAATGTCATAAAAATCACATAGAGCATCTTTCATCACATAGAGTGCACATAATTAATTACCTGTGCCCACCATGTGGCTCGGTGAAGCCATGGGGGGAATACTGTATCTGCAAAGGATGGCTTTGGAAACCGATGCGATTTGCGGATTGACTCGGGAGAATTCCAGCGTTCTAACCACTTGATCTTCATCTTGGTTGGAATAGCAGACGTAGCAAACATGTGGAGTTTCTCCTGCTGCATTTCAGGAGACTCGTTCTTCTCAAAATGGAGCTTTACCTGCTCCAAAAACGCCGGTGTATGCTTCGGATCCGCCACCGGAAGGAATTTTCTGAGCTCTCCTTGTTGCGTGGCAACAACTTTCTCCACGGCTAATCTAACCCACTCGTCTACCGACTTGTTGGTCCACATATGCTTCTCTGGATACATTTCATAAAATCGCAATTCGGCATTTGAAGCTGCTTCACCAATTTCTTGCTGCGATATCACCAAGTTATTTAATTAGAATAGCTAGATTTTTAGAACAATCAAACATGGAAACTGGAATCTGGAAATCGAAAATCTGAATCAGTACCTGATAGAGGAACGCATTCAGGGACTCCACAGTAAGAGTGTACCAAGTACGCTTAGCTCCAGCCTGTTTCTTCTTCGCACTTTCAATTGCTGCAGGTGGGACAAGACCTTCAAAATAGCTGAAGGGTTGCGGTGCTATACTCTGGATCCTAAAGAGCTTGTGAACTAGATTTGTTGTCACGTGTGATTTCTGGTTCCTCCTGCAATCGAACACTCAGTAAAAACCACGATCATTTTTACAAAAGGAGTACCAAAATCCAAGCAAAGAGAAGCTTACCAATTGACTTCGTGCAAAGCCGCAATGACTGCAGGTATATCTCCTTTCGGATCAAGTATGATGCTCTCAACCCTATAGTGCCAATTTATATCCCGGGGGTGATACTCGTTAATGATTGAATACCACGCTTGCAGACGGTGATTACCGTCCCACACCTGAAACATCTTGTTAGAAAACATTCTTAAGTCTTCGTCCTCCTGGAGAGTCTTCTCAAAATCTTCATTAACTTCTCTCCATTCCGGGCTCCAACTGCTTGTAACAGCCGGTGTGACATCTACGGTGTGGCCGAGGTTATCCTGGAGAGCAACGTAAAAGAATCCGTTCCCTTCCAGGTAACCAGTCTTCACAAAGAAAGAGGCCAGCTGTGAAACATCGGTCTTCAGATATGGCCTTACGACTGGCAACGAAATCATTCTACACAGCGGAATAAACAGTCTTCCCTTAGTTCTTGGCTCCCATTTCAACTGATCAAGCCGCGATGCAGTATTCGGTATTTCCTTCTCCACCAAGTCGTGGAGCTTTGCCTTCACCTCACTCTCTGTCAATGAGATAGCTTCTGCAAAACCAACAATAATTATGTTGTTAGTGAATCACCATTAAGCTTTGAAATTTCAATCAGAAAAGTATCCTTATGGTCATCCTGAGTTTAGTTAAACAATGACAATAATAAAACTATGAGACATGGTCATTAAGCGATACCATAGCAAACGTACTGCCGTTAACGGCAGTATCTTTTGGGTCAAAATAAGCAAAACTCAATTAGCAAGATAATCTATTTCTATGACGGCAGCACTGAAACTATGTTGTATTAACGCAAGTAAAAGTATAAGATTCGAATAAAAAGATGAAGCAGAGCAATCTTCTTAAACCATCAAACCATATGAACATAAAAAAGAGCTATGCATCGGTACTGCCGTTAACGGCAGTACAATGTGAGTCAATTAAAGAATCGCTACAAACTACATGAAAATGTACTGCCGTCAACGGCAGTACATTGTGAGTCAATTAAGGAATCGCTACAAACTACATGAAAATGTACTGCCGTTAACGGCAGTACAAAAACATCGAATAATTAGTTGTACTTACTTATGTTAATAATCCTTAATCTGCTGCAAAACTACACATAACTTTCTCTTAGTAAGCGAACACGGCATGAGATAACAAGAAGATAATGAGTCATTTTGTACTGCCGTTAACGGCAGTACCAATGCGGGATATGAGAAAAAATAATAAGGCGTTGCCTAATGTACCAGAATTGACATGCGTCTGAACAGTGCGAAGTTGATAGCATCAATTATGTACTGCCGTTAACGGCAGTACATTTGGAGACCCTCCGATACCCATTGACATGCACATGAAACTCTACCTGAAGTGTAAAAATAGCTTACCTGAAGTCGATTAAAGACTTGCAGTGCATCATAGGCTCCACTAAAAAACGCTTGAATTTCGTACTGCCGTTAACGGCAATACATTTGGAACCAGGCCCTTACGCAATTACAATGGGATCCAAATGTACTGCCGTTAACGGCAGTACTAAAATGGCATATCATTAGTTGAAATTTTAGATACAAAAGACGTTCGTAGGGTCACATCCGTAAATGGATTTTTAAATTGAGCAGATGAAGCATCAGAAAAAAAGCCATAGATAGCAAAACCCGTTAACGGCAATACAAATTAGGTACCAAAAAATTAGAATAAATAATTAGTCCTATGTTACTGCCGTTAACGGCAGTACTCTTGGACCGAAACTTGCAAAGTAAAATAATGTACTGCCTTGGTTATATGGTAACATTTGAACAATGATGATCATGCAACGTTAAGTATCAGATTTTATTTTTGTAACTCAAGTGTTCCGATACTATGAAAATACTAAACAAGAATCATTAACAATAGCTTAATTCTAAGGTCAAACCTAAGTCAGTATTTAAGCAATGCTATTCAATCAATTAAGAACCAAAGAAAAAATTCAATTTACAAACTAATCAACGGCTGTTAGATGTCAATCCAGTTACAGAAATACTTATAATAAAGGCTACGGCGGTACAAAATTAATCGAGCCATTTAGGATACATAATTGTAAGCCATATAAAATTCAAAAAAAATAGCACCAGTACAGATAGGGTACTGCAAACGAAGACAAAACCTGAATTCTCCAGTTCGAAATAGTTACCCGGATTTATACTGCCGTTAACGGCAGTAGTATTTTAGAGCTAAAAGAATACCTAAGTGTTGACACATCTATGCAAAGAAAAAGTGACCATAATGTACTGCCGTTAACGGCAGTACAATGGCGTACACATTTTAGAACTTTCACTGCGATTTATTCTACAAACTCTTGTAGATAGAATGCAAGGATTAAGCAGTGTCGCGTGTGCGCAAACCATTGATTCTGTACTGCCGTTAACGGCAGTAGTATTTTCAAGCAAGCAAACAGATGCAAGAGCAATCAACAGAAGACTATGAACCTCTACCTTCGCAACTATAAATCAACAAGAGCATCAGGCTATGGCATAAACATCAAATGAAGAATCGTAGAAACTATCGTACCTTGTTGCCATCGAAGCCTTACAGTCTTACACAAGTGTTTATGAAAAAAACATGCTGCAGAATAAGAAGATGCGCACATACCTTCAGATGGCTCCGGCTGTGGCTCAGTCTCTACATCATCTTCTGGGTCTTCATTGTCACCGCGATCTCCCCCCTTTGGTTGTTGCTCCTCCTCCATAGCCTCGTCTTCGTCACCCATTTCGGAGTCTTCGTTGAGCGCATTTGAAGGAGGCACTCTTGACGCCTTGTTCTGCGTCACCTCCTCCTCTGATTGCTCCGGTGCATCAAGCTGCGGCTCCATTCTCTGCGACACAATCAGGAACAGAAATTAGGGGTACGAAATGTCCTGAAACTCTTATGCCCATCACAAACCAAACCCATCATCCAGCTTGCAAAAAGATCGATAAGTGCTTACCCTAAACCCACACAACGCTTCACACACAACGAACTCCAAACCTAACAACAAAGAAATGAAGTCCGCCCCAATCCCTAAAGGCAGTGAAAGGAATCTAGACTTGCGCAGAACTAGCTATCATTATGAGTATCTAATTCACGGTAAAGGTGGCGATTTGACATTCTAGAATCGCTTTAATAGTGGTTTAAGTTGGAACTACTGATGGTAATCTATCAGGGTAATATTCAGTAACCTATTTCATTAAAAGTCGTAAATGAAAACAAAAAAATATCTCATACCTTATTTCCAGCGCTTACACTTGTATCAGATACCACGACTTTTGAGCTTTGATGCTTGTGACGTCTTCTGTAACGCAATGTGCTATCTTCTTCAATGCCCCCCAATGCTGAATCTCCGTCTGTCTTCTCAAAGTCTAATGCTCTAGTTATGCCATCCTTCTGAAATCTTTTAGCCTCTTTTCTAGCTCTAGCCATCTTACTACGTCTAAGGGCCTTAGTGCTACTAAAATGTGACGACACTTTCTTTCGCCGCTTCTTAGGTATAGCCAGCATAGCACACTCAAAACATCAAGAGGCAAACAGCAAAATGATAGGTTACACTCATAACAGCAAAATGCACACACACCCTAGAAAATAGATGACAAGAGCTTCAGTCAGTTCTTATATAGAGTCCTCTCATAATAACGAAGTATACATGGATGAACGAGTTCTGTCCTCTACAACATTGACATTCAATTGAATCTGCAGACTTTCAAATTCTGCGAAGCCGAAATTTAAGGGATTTAATATTTTCAACTAGAAATAACAATTCCAATACCAGATCTAACTAGAATTTATTTCAAAGACGGCTATGCCTAATAATGTGCAAACATTAGACGAGTAGAAAGTGGACCATGATGCAAATTTTTAAAATACTTTGGAATGACACGTCTGCACACCAAACGACGGCTCCATAATTGATTCATTCTATTCTCTCCTAGTCCTTTTCATCTACGAATATGAGGTATATAGAATTCACTTAAACGAATGTATAATTCTACTTAGAATAAATAGGGTGAGCACAATGTCCTATTCCTCTCAAATTGTGTTCACAAATTCCTTTAGCACCATTTCATTCGAACAGCACACATTTTAGCATGGCTCACCTCCCTGCAGACAGAGTGTTAGGCATGGCCGTGCTCAGAGCACAGGGTGTTGGTATTCCACTTACAGTACGTGTAGATGAAGATGGCTTGGCTCTTGTGACGGCACAACGCCTTAGCCTCAGATTTCACTTCAGAGAGGAGACTATCTGTTTAGAGGAAGAGATTTATGATGATGAGACAAATGAGATTACACATACGCTAGATCAGGTTTCTGAGAAAGATGATGATGATAACCGGTTCTGGAACCTTTATCCTCGTAGATACAGAGTTTATGGTCTTACAGAGTCCCAGATGCAGGCGTCTACTGAGATTCTAACTCCTCGTAGATCATCTACTGTTCAGACTCCTCTGCCTCGTGATGTGAAGGTCAAGTTAGAGCCTGGCTTGGACACTCCTGATGTAACACCAGTCATCTCCCTCTCCTCAGATGAGGAGACTAGTCCTGTCAAGGCATCACCTGCTTTGCCTAGAGAGACTGTAGTATCTAGCACGCCAGCTACAGTACCAGTTAAATGTGCCAGTACCTCACAGACATCAAAGGAGCAGACTGTCAATGTACTGCCACTCATTAGGACACTTGCAGAGAGACCTGGGAGGAAAAATATTCTGAAGAGAATAGATTTCTCCACAGTTCGTCAGGAGAAGGTGGAGTACTTACCTGCAGTCTTCAACAACAACGTGATCTTCGAGCTCCCCCCAGTTGGTGACGGGGCTTCCAAGACGCAAGCGAAGGCTATGAAGGGGATGGACAAGCGGTACGACGGCCACATTTGGACGAAAACAATCACTACCAACATCACTAACGAGTTCGGCCTGTCGTTCCGCTATTCCAGCTGCGTTGGTTGGCTGCGCTGCGTCAACAAAGAATGTGAATTTCTCAACTGTCGACCTCAAATCGTTGAGGTAAACGAGACTGAGTTTAAGGGTAGTACCCTCCAAGCTTTTACAGTGAATCAGCCACCCCCAGCGGATGCAACACTTGTCTGCAAGGTATGTAAAGAACCTCCTGCATGCATTGCTACATGCGGAGCCAAGATTTATTCCGTTCTAGGTAAATCCAATCAGACTAGGGCATGTATCCATCAAGGAACACATAATCATCCAGTGAAGGTTGGAGACTATAGAGACACTAAGGAGGAGATCAATAGCTTGATTGAAGAACAGGTGGAGAATACTCCCCGGGCTACGAAGAGTGCCGTTGTCCTGGAGGCCAGCAAGATTCTGATTGGGAACTACCTTCTACAGCCTGAGGACGCACCACCGAAGAAGCTCACTATGGAGGAGCTCATTCCTGTACTTGACCGGTGCAAGGACATGGCTTCCCCAAACAAGGTGATGACGTTCAAGCGAATTGGAAGGTACGGAGTGATGGACGCCATCACCAAACTCCGTGGGATCAGTTTGTGGGCCTTCGTCCAGGAGAACAAGTTCCCGGGCCAAGGAGCTGACAGAGAGAAGGTCTTCGTCTTCAAGATGTCAGAAGTTGGGCCGGGTTGTGGTGTGGACTTAGTCACCAGAATGCAACCTGGTGGGGATCTTGACAATGCTTGGATTATGTTCGACCACGTGAAGCGTGTACGGGATTGGTCCACGATGGCTTGCCATGTATATGACGCCACCTACTGCCGCGTCATGACGATTGCAAGTTGCGACATGCAATCCGAGGACACCGAGGCTCAGCTGGTCTTCTGGAAGAACCTGAACAGCGTTATGGAGAGGAATGGCGTTGCAGCGCCAAACTTCAAGGGGTTCATGGCGGACAACGCACAAGCAAATTGGAATGCGGTGCGTATTCTCTACGGAAACGGCAACAAAGAAGACAAAATGGAGGATCGGGAAAGGTCATGCTTGTTCCACTGGACCCAGAACATGGTCCAGTACACTGACTAGTACTTCCCCGAAGAGCTCCGGGAACAGCACAAGAAGATGTGCAACCAGTATAGGACAGCAACGACTTTGACAGAGGCGGACACTCTTTATCACGCGTTGCAGGCATGGTGGATATCTACTGGGGTCCTGGGAAAGAAGCCCCTAACCAATCTGGGGACTTGGCTCGCATTCTGGCACCACCGCTATCGTCAATGGGGTGGATTCATGTCTGCGGTATGATGCTACTAAACCCTGCTGCTGTACTTGTTTTCTGTAGAGGTAAATTTACTCGACATCACTTCTATAATTGATCCTAATTATTGTAATTGCTCAAACTGCAGAAATTTACTGAAGAAGAACTCACAGAGATGCCGACCTGTAACCTCGCCGAAACAGTTCACAATAAGTGGTTACAAGCATCAGGTAACAACGGCAGCGACCTCTATGTTGCGACTGTGGACGATTACGTCCGGGGCTTTCTGCAGGTTGTAAACTACTACCAGTTCCTGAAAGGTGATGTAGGCGGAACTGGACCTTCAAAGAAGGAACTCAAGCTTCGAATGGCGGAACGCTTGGCGAAAAGAACAGGAAATCCTAAAGTCCTTAAAGATCCCATGCTGGATATGCCTGGTGCAGATGAGTTCTGCACCCGTGAGCCTGTCCTGGCCGGAGCAGAGGTGTTTGGATCACAGAAGCGTAAGGCGGACGTTCCCATCGGAGCTGACGAGGAGTCACACCGACCAGACAAGGTTAACTTCTCACGTCCTAGAGGTGTTGGACGCAACGTTCGAGCCCGCACTGTCCAGCTGCCCATCATCGTCGAGGACGATTCTGAAGAAGAAGAGGCCCAAGAATCTCCCGCCCAAGAAGCTTACTCGCCCCCAACGTCTCCTCTGAACGAGGTCGGCGTTCGCCATATCAACGCTGTTGAAGAAACCAAGGTTGATGTGAAGGAGTGGCACATTGCAAGACTTCACAAAGCTTCTGCAAAGTGCTGCTGGGCCCAAAGAGCTGGTACAAAAAAGAAGTGCACTGAGAGAATTGTCAGGGGCCCAAACTTCACTGCTGCACCGACCTACACCGGAGTTTGGACTAACTATCGCAGGAATACGGTTGAGAGGACAGAGTTTTTCTTCTGCTCCGATGATATTGAGCGCTGCGTGAAAGGCACAAGGCGCAAGTGGGTTGCACACTACTCCAAGGACCTCGAAGTGCCGCCGATTCCAGAGGTGTGGCCCGTAAAACTAGGTACTAACCTGAAGCTTAATGAGATCCTCGCCCTTGAAGCTGCAGGGTTCCAACTCCCGCCGAAGAAGCCTGTCTCCCCAAGACGTCTCTTCTCGTCTGCTCCGCCTCCTGCAAACCTCGCTTCGTTGCCGATTCCAGCAGAGGCTGACCGCTACCCTGGTAAGCGAGATGGGAAGATGGTCAAACGCACAGCAACTCGACCTAACCCGGCGTAGCGACTCTCCATGGGCTCCTCTCAGTCCCTCAAGGCTCGCCTCCGTTCCATCACCATGATACCTCATCCAGGCCATGGTTGCATCATCGGGCTGGATTCGGGCGTTGCTCCAAACATCACACAGTACAACATCACCATCACCTCTTACGCGAGTTGCACTTGTCCAGCATTCAAGAAGACGATGACTAAGTTTCGAGGTAAGATACAGTTTTCATACTGTAAACATATTTATTACATCCTTTTAAAGGTCTGCAACCGTAATGCGGAGGCCGAGCTTTTCATCCATGCGCCTACCTTTAGTTTCAACGAAGTCAAGCTAGTCCTAGAGAGCGGAATCTTGACACACCCCTTGGCCAAAAAATAAGAGGCACTATACTATTATTGCCTCAAGTAAGCATAGTGGACAGTGGTTCATGCGGATACTTAGCCCGAGGTGATTGAATTTTTCCTTGTACTGAGTCAGCAATACAAATCTCGTATTGCCTATTTCAATATAAAGGTTTTGTCATTCACATTTATACCATTGTATTACAATAGCATTCATTTCATCAAGTGGCATTTGTTATTTATATCAACGCACAATTGGACTGTACTCACTCCATGAATACATTCAAATATAGATTTTATTCCTTGAACTTAATGCGTTTAGGTATCCCGTTCGCATTTTCAGCACAATCACGAACTACCTCCTGCACTACAGGACAAGCTACATTGACATTCATTGTTCGTTCCCTAATTGGCACTTGTCGTGGGCGGGGACGTTTCAACAATGGAATAGCTTCACTCTTTCCACGTAATGCCTCCCTAGAATAAGTCCCCGGTGGAATCTTCCCGACCTTGGAGTATGCATGAGGTGCCAAAGGGACAATCGGTTCGTCCTCGAGAACTACGAGAACGCGTGGCTCTTCTACAGCCACTATGTCTCCTATCACATCTATTTTTGCTTCCACGCCATCATTTTCAGAATGCCCTTCATTGCATCCATTCAACTCCTCTTCCCCCTCGGCCTCCTCATACGGATGAAATGGGCCAAGGACATCACCAAGTGAGATAGTGGTTTTCCCGGCAACTTCCATATCACAACACGCTCTTCTTGGAACTTGATTCAAGAAGAGCACGAACAAAGAGGATGAGAGCTTCTACTGCCACTAATTAAATATTGAGGAGGTAGATGCTCGGCGCCCTTGAATAGTGGGATATATAAGAAGGTTTAAATATTATAACACTCCATGGCATGAGTAGGTTTGTCATCACTGTTTTGATAAAATACCCTAAACCATCAATGGAGAGTGAACTAGAAGGTCTTTCAAAAGATAAAAGATAAAAAATGAAAAGGTAAAGACTTAGAAGATAGTAAATTAGAGGACGAATGAAAAAAAAAAAGTGATTAAAAAAATTAGAAATCAAAAAAGATAAAAGATGATTTCATATATATATATATATATATATATATATATATATATATATATATATATATATATATATATATATAAATTGAAGAAAAAAAAGAAAACAGTGTAAAATAAACTAAAATTAATGATAATACAAAATAAAAACAATGAAAAGATAAAAGGTATGAAAGTTGAAAATAATTAAAAAACGATTAAAGATAAAAAGAATAAATGATAAGAAAGAGTTAAAAGATAAAATGTTAAAAAAAATTAAAAATTAAATAAATATAAGATAATAAATGCAACTTCTAGATGATGCATTAATACGAACCGTAAATAGTATTTAAAAATAAAACCAAGAAGGGAATAACACAAATGAAAAATCAATAAAATAAGTATATACATTAGAGTAAAATTGAACACCAAAAAATGGAAGATTAAGTGCCGATTAACATCAACACTGTAACACATTTACTAGAGATTATAAAACGACAGTTAGTATTGGAATTGAAAAGATGGGTAGAATTGAAGAATGTCGAAAGAGTAGTTGATTCAAATAATTAAACAAAGAATTGAAGTAGAAATGTAGTAATGTGAAGAAAATGACCTAGGATTCGAAATTCAGTTATTCGATCATTTTAACATTAAAGAAAGGGACAGATGACCTGAATTGAAAATTATCAGAAATAGTGAATTCCAGTCCACGGTTATAGGGTCATAATTATTACCAAAAATAGTAATATTCTCAGAATATTCTAAAAATATTCTGAGAATATTCGAATTTGCTAATAATAGTTTTTATTTTTAGTAATAATATTACTGTTTTTAGATTTAGACCTCTATTTTCTGCTCGTCGCTCACCAAATCTCCGCTCGCCGCTCGCCGCTACCATACAATCTACCCCCGTGGAATGGACAGACCAAGGTTTCGCCAGACAAAAAGGACGTTGTTAAACACAGGGTAGGCAGAAATCTGTGGGTGGAGCCTCATCCTACGCACTACCTCTGCGAGACACAGGTAAGACCTTCCACTGAACATACATGTTGTACATTCATTTTGTTCCTTCTCTGCGTTTTCAATCATAGTGTACAAGGTCGTCAATATCATACCAATATATAGAGCACTATGTACTTGATTTCTTACTAACGTAGGGCCGAATGTATTAATGTGGTCAACAAGTACTGCTAATATACAAAGTGGTATAACTTGGTTAAGCAGTTGTGTATATTAAATACTCTGCTTCTTGTTGTTGTTCTTTACATGTACTTATGTAGTTGACGATGTACGTAGGTGATATTTGTGATAAGTCCTCTGTACTGGCGATGTACAGCTAAGCTTAAATGTATGAACGCCAATATACTTTGTGTATATGTCGTACTCATCGAGTGTAGGAGTCGTCTATACTCGGTACATTTGGTTAGTGTGTTCGAAGTACCGTTGTATTTCTTGTACTGGATGTAAACACAAACCCAAGGATAATGTACTTAATATAATCCGTTGTATAACTTGTACTTGATTTCATAACATATTGTACCTAGGTTTATTACTTTTAGTACAACAAGTATAACACTTTTGGAAAATGTCTCCATGGTTGACAGACAACATTCTTTTTGCGTTTTATGGAGGCTCATCCAGAGTGCAACGTGCGCCAGAGAGCCTTCGAGAGGTTGAAACCATGGTGGGTTCGGAAATTGAAGGAACGAAACACATGGTGCTGTATATACCATGTAGAAATGGACTTCATGAAGGTTGGATTGAGCCATTTCAGAGATCAGCTAAGGGGGTTGCATTCAAGGATCACGTGCAACTGTGGATGTCAAGTATGTAAGGGTGAGGCTGAAGGGGCTTGCCATGCACACAAGGCAATTTATAAGCGCATTACAATGATGTGGGAATCTTGTGTGTGCCCAAAAGGAGAACTGGATGTGTGGCACAAGCTTGATTGTCTCATGGGAGAGTGTCCAGATTGTGGCTTCCATTTATTTCCCCTTTGCCCTTTCGAGTTGTCTAGTACTGACTCCTTTCTTGTGAAGTGGAAGTGTTTCGAATACTATGAGGTTGGCGTTGATAAGAGGACTGGAAGGCCCAAGAAGCGGCTCAGAGAGGCTTTCAGGGATACTCCTATGAAAGAGTTTTTGTCGTACATGGAGAAAACAGTGTCCACGTTCATCACCCACAACTTCCGAGCGAGGTGGCAGGATGAGCAATATCAATTAATGATGAAGAACGTCCCGGAGGGAGTACTTGTGTCTCATATCGATTTTGCAGAAAATTATAGCTTTGCTATTCAGAATGAAGTGCAAAGTTTGTACTATTTCAGCACGTCCGTAACCATCCTTGTCCATATTACAATGTGGAAAGAAGGGGATACCGTAATGAAGCAGACGCACTTTTACATATCGGATGACAAAGATCACGACTCTGCTTATGTCCAACATTGCTTGCTTTTGCATTGGGACTGGTTAGAGGACTCAGGATTTATTCCAGAGGAACACTAGGTGTATAGTGATGGCTGTAGCGCTCAGTTCAAATGTGCAACAGTTATGTACTTCGTGGCTAGATATCCCATGCTCACTAAGGGATGCAAGATGCGGTGGAACTATTTTGAGACTGCTCATGGGAAGGGAGAGTGGGATGAGGCCGGGGCGGTCGTGAAGAGGGCGTTGAGTGCCGAGCAAATCTAGAATCCTCTGAGGCCATTGGCGAATGCTACACAAGTTGTCGACTTTCTACAAGAAAAGTATACTGAGCGGGTTCAGAGTTCCTACAGGCGGACAAAGATCAGCACGGCTCCACCCCTCTCTCGTGTATTTTGGCACATTGGAGAGAAGGAGGTCGTTCATAGTGACAGGAGCATCCGCTGCAACACTCTGCCAGGATCTAAATCACTCTATTCCATTATGGGCTTCTCTGAATCTGACCCTACTCTTCTCAGGACACGTGCTTTATCTTGTTTTTGTATATCATGCGTTGATGGCGATTGGGCTAATTGCTTGAACTCATCTCATATGCAGGGCTGGAATGTTGCTAGGTTGGTTCCGGAGAGCGCTTCTTCAGTGGCGGCACAGATGGAGGAAATGGACGGTGAAGGTAATTGGGTGCATGATGGCGTGTCGTTGGTCTTAGGAGACCTGGTTGAGGTTGGCGATAATTTCATGATACCTGCAGAAGAGGAGAATGAAGACGGCGTGGATTTCTACATCTTGCAGTGCACCAGATCTAAGTTTGAGATACAGGAGCCCCTCGAATGTCCATGGGGGGGCGTCTTTGCCGCCGGGGATGAAGTTATTAGGGCAAAATACTTCAAGAAGCACGGACGTGGGGATAAAACGTATTTATTTTGCAATGAAGCTGTGGAGGCGCATGTCGATGCACATCTAGTCAGAGCGTGCAAATTCCCCATGGTACTTGCTTCCCATAGGGCCAAGGGCTCTCTAGTATACAAGATGTCCAGCTAGGCCATGAGAATATGTGAAGATGCTTTGCGCGATTGGTGGGCATTCCATGAGGAGTAGTTAACTAGAACTTTGAGTATCTTTGGATACTACAAGTACTCTTAATGTCAAGAACTTAGTGCTTTTTAGTACTCTGTGTATTTTAATGTAAATTGGAATGTATAATATGAACTACTTTCGAGTACTGTTTGTAGTTTTTGAATGGCTCTTTGTGATATTTCGAGTACTCTTCGTAACAGTTTGGATACTATTGGTATTTACTTTCTAATTTACTATGACCATTTATTCTTTAACTGGATCGATCCTTCATTGTAATTCAGAACTTAAGTTCTTTGTTGGACAAAAATGCGGCATTCAAAGGATCTTTGCAGTCAATTGCTGTAAGTACTTCAATGTAGCACTTAGTGTTTACAATTAATTAAACGCAAGATTCATGTCACTTAGTATTTAGAAAAGCTTTTTTATTGTGATCTACGAGATACGACAAAGGTACTACGCCAGTCCCTACAATAGCTACTCCCACACTTGCATGCAAAGGAAGGCAAATGAGGGTCTTCGTAGGTAAAGTCGCAGCCGTAGTCCCAAGTTAACTCTTCATGAATCAAAATGTCTCGATTTGTGAAGAATACAACGTGGTAAATGCTCTTGTCCCATTCGTCAATCTGCATTGGAACTTCAATCAAGTTGGCATCTTCACACCTAAAAGAAACACACATTTTCATTAGACATAAATAAACGACTTCGAACCATTACAGTAATGCATATCAGCCGGCTGGATTACAAACCTGTGGTTTACAAATCTTCCCACGTTACCAAAAATTTGGGAATCCAAGCAGAGCGCAGAGTTGTCATCAAGTTTGGCTTCGGTGGCCCAATCAGCATCCAATTGCATTGCGAAAGATGGTCCAGGTGAGGCTACAAGATTTCTAAGAATCATCTCAGCATTTGTGAGAATCTCCCCAGCCAACTCGAAGAGAAACACACCTTTTGGAAGGGGTCTACTTGCCCTCACCCCCCATCCAGTATGGCCCGTATGGAAAATCTTTACTGGATACTTCATCCCCTGTTGAACAACACGATTACCACATTCATTGTGGCAGCCACACCTGACACTACATTCTCTAATGAATCTGCGTGATCCACGATTACCGCACAAGGCACTAAGCCTCCTCTCCACATAAATCACTGAGCCACCATGCGAATAGAGTTTTTTTTTCCTCTTACAACCAAGGGAATTGTTGCCACCATGCTGAAGGTACCGGTCCTTGAGGATGCCACCCTCCTTGTAGGCTATCTCTCCACCTGACTCCTTTCCACATTCACAAGGCTGCAAAGATTTTAAACAATCCCGAGGCCCACAATTACAACATTTCCCAAGCTTCGGAGAGAAAAGGCTCAAATTCAGAGCGGCCTTCTCATGAACCCTGCTGTTGGACATGTACCGGAATGGCGACATATAAGCATAGGGATTACAGACTGGAATAGGTATAGCCTCCATCCCCCTCGACAAATCTCCAGGATCAAACCAGGGCATAGTCTGGTACGGGTCCCAGCCCCCAAAAAAAAGCCCCAAAACAGTCAAGGGCCAAGAATTAAACATTGAGAAGAATTCTGATTTTCCACCATAGCTGAAAACATGTTGTAGATACATACACCCACATGCACAAATGAACCCAAAGCCGCACCAGAAATACAGAAATAAACAATAACAAAAAAGGGAGCAAATACCCCCGGCTCCTTTTTCAGCAGCCTCGTTGCAAGGTTGGAGATACATCACAGTGGCTACATTCCGTAGCCACGTATAAAATCTACTTCTTAATGGTGCTTCTTCCTCTTCTTTACCTGTGCAGGCGCCAGTGCTTGCTTCTCTTGTGACCTTGTTGTGGAAAGTAATTTCCACGGTTGACACACCGGAATACTAATTCCGGTAGGAAAATGATAAAAAAATTTAAAAATTTTGTATTAGAAATACGGAAGTAGTACTTAGATAAGTGAAACAACCGGTTAAGACGGTTGGCCGAATAAATAAGAGAACCGGAAGGTCAGCCGGGTGAGATCCGATCGTCTGCGGTGAAGGAGAGGGAGCACCGTCTGTATGACAGAACCCTGACACCGCAGACTTAACGATAACTACCGAAAGGTACGACGCACGCGGGAAGAATGGCTGCAACCATTAAAGCGCCGCCGGTCGCGACCGTCCAATGATGAAAGGCTACGACCGTCCGTCATGATGAGCTACGAACGGGTGGGCGTGAGGGCAGGTATAAAAGGAGGAAGAACAGCCGTGCTCCTCTTTTCTTTTTGTCATTTTGTGGCGCGCTGGGTCCTTGGGTTCCACGGCGAAGGGCGCAGTTAGGGTTGGACGGTAGGAGAGAGACGGTGAGACGAAAGTGTTTCCGTTAGGTGAGGGATTGTGGTGAGGATCGTGCGTGCAGGGATTACCGGAGTGACGGTGAGGAGGACTTAGCAGAATGGGTAGAAAGGGGAAAGAACCGGCGGAGGAAGGACAGTTGTTCAGGGTACAACGGGTCATGCCGTTGATGCCGGCAGACGACGACGAGCAGGAGCTCCTCCGGACCGCTTTAGAAGCCATGGGCTGTGAACTCCTACTGGACAAGGCATGGGGGTGGAAACATGCCCTTCCGGCCCAGGAGATCCTCGTCAAGAATCCCGAGAATCGAGGAACCATCCGGGGAGAGCCGGAGAAGTGGACGGCACAACTCTGGAGGGAGACGTATGGTTTCAAGAACTCTGGAGAGATCTCGACTCCGGAGACCCGGGAGTTTGTGTGGGGGTATATCAAAGGGCCCGGAGACCGGAGAGAAGGATGGGAGCTGGATGACATCACGAATCCGGAGGCCCGGAGGGTCGTAGGGTTTATGAACCCTATTTTCCATCCGGAAAAGCCCAAACGGATAACCATCAAGTGGGCGTCCGTTTTCATTGGGGCCATGATCGGTGAATTCACGGTAGACTGGGGCCTCATGATGAAGACGATAGTCGACCGGCAGGTAGCCAATCTCCGGAAGACCAAGAAGCAGACCACCTGCCTTCCGTCTTTCCTCATTCACCTCTACCGTCACAGGGGGCTGTTGAGCCCTAAGGAAATCCGGGAGTACGATGAAATCAAGAGCATACAGTAGTACGCCGAACCGGAAGAAGTGTCTGATCAGGACGATGATGATGATGTTATCGAGGTCTCCCCCACGCCGGCTAAAAGACCCCGACCCAGCCCGGAGAAGGGACAGCCGTCCGGATCACCTCGGACTCCCACCCCGACCAAGAGAACCTTGAACACGGAAGTCCAAAAACCCACCGGACCACCGGAGCACACTGGGGACCCGTGCCAGGACTTAGTTAACCTTTCGGAGCAGGTGTCGACGTATGCTCGGTTCCTACAGTCGACTAGGCAGACGGAGGGCCGGTTGGCTAAGGAGGTAATTGCCATTACGGAAACGGACCGGTGGAGGAATGCCTGAATATTCTTCGCAAGCACCGGGACTTGGCCAGTCTCCAGAACAAGCACATGGACCGGCTAGAGAAGTACCGGGAGAAGATTCTGAAGCTCGAGCAGGAGGTGCTTGATGCCCGGAAGGATTACAGTGACGCCCGTGACCGGGCAGCCGAGGCCATCCAGTCGGTCGTCGAGATCAAGGCCACCTTAGCACTTCCGGTGGATGTGGCCAATCAGTGCGCCGTTTACCAAGCCTTCCTGACCCGTCAGCCGGATCCGACTGTCAAGAAGATTGTGAAGTTCATGCACAACCGGACGCAGGTGATGAGGGACACTTGGGTGCAGATGAAGAACATGGTGGATATCATCAGTTCCGCAAAGGCCGGTCCGTCATCAGAGCCTCCGGCAGATCAGGAGGGGCCCAGACCACCGTCCCCACCCAGGGAACCGGCGCCGGTGCCACCTCCAGCCTCTCCGATACGATCGACCATCCGGTCAGTCCAACAGGAGGTAGGACATCCGCTGGAGGATCCTATCCCGGATACCTTGAGCAGTCTGCACACTTTGCCCAATTTGGCTGGAATCGAGACTGTTAACCCCGGAAACATCTCTTTGGAACCGGACCAAGGACCACCACCGGAAGACTTTATGCCGGTACAGGGGTCTCCGGAACAGCTCCAGGTGGATCTCAGCGCAGTTCCGGTGGCGGCACGATCTCCATCCCCGGCGGTTCAAGCAGGACGATCCCGGAAGGCCAGCGACCCGTCGGCAGCTGATGCTCCGGAAGAAGGCCCCTCGCTGAAGAGGCTGAAGAAGGTACAGAAGAAGGAACGGATGGATGGAACCTGGCACAGTCCCCGGTTCGATAAGCACAAGGAGTAGAAGTTAGGATAAGGACCGGATAAAATGGCAGCGACTAACGATGGGGCTCAAGTGCACCCGGCTGCCAATCCGGATAGATAGCGGCAGTAACTAGGAATAGAAGGCGGCCACCGGTCCGGGATTCCCGGATCCAAGATCCGGAATTTCTGGATCTCGTTGGGCCACTTGGTCGCTTTAGGAATCGATAGGTTTTAGTATTTAAGCTGGACGTTTTTCCAAGGCCGGGGCCCTTGTTTTGTACGCCGTTTTGTTGTTGCAATTGAGAATATACTTTTGGATTTGTTGTGTCAACCGGCTACTGACGGGTCCGTTGCCGTATGGTTTGTTGGTACTATTGTCTTCAGTAGTGTTCCGGAGGAGTGTTGAACAGTGGGATAATCTGGAGAGCGCCCGGAGAGACTGGGGAGGTGTCAAGCGTCGAGTGTTGACGGTTTCCAGTCCCGGAAGGAGTCCGTAGGGAAGGAGAGACGTACTGCAGCAGGGCTGGTAGTCTCAAGGACACGGAGAGCCGTGTGTACACCGGGATCGGGAAACGGACCGGTCGCTTCCTGTAGATGGGATAAAAGCCGGATGTCCTACTGCGAACCAATCCGGAAGGAAGATAGTATAGTAGAATACCGTGCAGCCGTAAGGTGATGTCATTGTAGTATGATTTCCGTATCCATAACCGGCACTGAGTAGTTATCCGGACCGGTACCTAGCCATACGGAAGGATTATTACTCCACTCCTCGGGTGGTAGATAGGAACACTGGGGTGTCCAGCCACTTTAAGTCACGGGACGGTGGAAAATCCAGCCACTTGAAAGGATAGACGGATCAGTGGGAACCGGCCACTAGTCTAAAAAGCCGGAAAATAGGAACGAGGCAAAAACTACCGGATTCGGCCAACCGGTCGAAAGACGGAACACGGTTGAATACAGGTGGTGATTTCCGTTAGGATCTAAAAGGAGGAAAACTATAGGTCTTCGTGGGAACGAACACAGAGTGGTTCACTTTGGAGGGTATTTATTGTGAATTAAGTGCCTTCCGGAGGAATACGGATACCACATCGTGCTACACGTGTCATGACTCTACCTAGTCCAGCCGGAGACTTTACCGGGGCTTGGGGACTCTCACTGTCATCCTTAGCGTCCTCACCACCCTCTACAATACCCTGCCTCGCTGCAAAATCTGTGAGCGCAGTAAGAGTTGTATGCTTCGCACTGTATAGGTTCTCCATCGAAGTCGGAAACTGTTCTTCATCCTTCTCTTGTTCCATCCTCTTTTTCCGCTTCTTCGATCCACTTGTATGGCCATCCTTCCCCGTTACCCTCTCATCATTCCCCACATGTGCGTCTTCTTCACCCTGTAGCTCGCCTTCCTCCTGCGTAGGCGCCATCTTTCCTCCAACTCTATCAACCTCCAGGCCTACCTCCTCCGTATTTGGCACCTCCTTAGACTTCTTCTTCTCGGCCCTCATCTTTTTCTTCGCAGGTGATTTCTCCGACTCCTTCAATGCAATCTTCTCCGGTGTTTTGAAGATCTCATCCTCTAGTGCTTCTAGAAACTGCTCTCCTGCTCCAACAGCTGTCTTCACATCATTCTTCCTTGTATTGCGCCCCACCAAGCACTCGGAACCAGGAACTTCCACTGCTGCTGTCTTCTTCAACTGCTCTTCACTCACAACATTCGTCTTCAGAGGTTCATGCATCTTCATCGTTGGAGCTACAATCTCTTCGATCGGAGCCACAGTATGTTCACCTCCAGCAATCTTCACCCTCAGCGGCTCCTGTGGGCTTATAAACTGTAGGTCATACAACTTTAGAGTAGGCATCCTAGCAGCATCCTCTTCTTCCTCATCTTCATCTTCTGAATCTTCACGCTCCTTGGAATCCACAGACTTCTCACCGTCAGAGTCTTCTTCCTCCCCACTTGAGTCCGTCGTTCCAGAAGATGATGGCAACTTCAACTGCTTTAACCGCTCATCACCTTCGGACGACTCATCTTCACTATCGAGTTCAGGCTCATTACCCTTACGTCTCACTGCAGCAGTCTCCAAACATTCATAGACAACCTCATCCACCTTTTGTAGTTTTTTTACCTTGCTTTTAACTTTCCGAACCCCTCCTTTGCGGGTCACTTCCTTCACAGTGCGTTGCAAAGGGTTTAGCAACGCAGCAGGAGAGATTCCCGGGCCACCGACGAGAGAGCTGGTGGCTTGACTCGCTTCACCCTCAGTGAAATTAGGTGGTGAAATCCTTGAAGTAGGGTGAGCGATTTCGGATACGACAAGCCTGAAATCCCACGAAATATATCATTGTTACTTATAATTCTGAACCACATCTTAAAAAACGGGTACTTCTATTACACGACAGTGTACAACTAGGGGGTGCAAACATTAGTACAGATAATACTAACAAGTCATACTGCATGCACCCATGAACAATACCATACGTACATAAGCAAAAATAAATCTTACCTCATAGTATACAATGCGTACAAAAGCAGAGTGTTTGTAACCCGAGTATAAGATGCACGTGGAGTACATGAAGAAAAGTACCTAAGCATTAGTCAACATATATAACAAGTAATCTAATGTATCATACCAATGTACTTCAAATACAGAAACCAGATATATCAAGTATTCTAAAGTCCTCTTATATACTTCCATACATTCAGCACAGTTAATTCTAAGTACACTTAATGTACAAAAGGACTTCTAATATCACATTGTATACTACGACTTCTTCTAAGGTAGGGAGTCAATGTACACTCAAATACATACCCTTTAACCTAGTCAGTATATGGTGAACTATAAGTGTACTATAAGTATATTGCATTGAAATTGCAGTTTCCATTCAGCTCATGCATTAGTACTCTAAACACTGTGAATACGTAACAGTAGCAGTGGACAACACAAATCACGTTGACGAATGTACTTCTTAGTACTCTAGAGTGGCACGTACTTTAAATGCTGTGCCAACCACTGTTTACAAACTAATCACACTACAAAAATGTATAGTTAGCACACCCTTAAACTACCAAACAAAGACCTAGCATACTTACCGTATATTCTGATTCACTCATAAGAGGCTGAACCATACTCCTAGGTACTAACGAATTAGCAAGAATATATAGATTCTATGCTTGAAAACTTACCCGCATTCGGACAAGTTGCTCTTGCTTCCTCCATTCTCAGTTGCAAGGTTTTCCTTTGCTCCTCGGCACATCCAAGCATCTCGGCCCTCTGAAGCAGCTCGGCACTAGGCTCTCCCCACCCAAAACTCTTATGCCAATCCGGATGTGATAAATTTTGGCACCCCTTAGCAGTACATGTACCTCCATGCACAAAAACAATCGATGCACAATAGGGATGATACAAGTGCCTACAAGATGATACAATAATGTCACTGTTAGGAAACGGAAATTGACACAGTGAACAAGTAGAAATCTCCAGAAGTCCACTTCGATCTGAAACCTGTGCACCCTTCTCCTCTGAGTAAGCCATGGGCCGTGGCCAAAATGACCCTAAAACCTTTCCCTTCTGCAACTCGAACAACTCCGCCTTCAGCGCTTTATACTGTAAACGATGAGCCTCGATTCCATGTGCCATGTTGGCCACCTCTGCCTCTGCCGATTCTAGATCTTCTCTTAAACCCAATAGCCGAGACTGTTCATCGCATAATTGCTCCATTATGAGCTCCATTTTAATTTTCTCCCGATCAACGTCACCTCCCTCACTGACCATGGCATCGATCTTCAACCCCTTCTCCACCTTCTGGTGCTCGTAGCTCTCCAAGACACATTCAGACTGCTCCACCTTCATTTTACACCGATCTCTCTTTTGGAGAGCCTCCTTCTCCCGCACTCTGTCCGCCTCCATCTCCACAGTCAACACAGTGACGAGCTCCTGTACCTCCCTGCCCCTCTCCTTCACCGATTCTGCGCATCAGGCCAGGAGCAATCAATGCAACAAATTCACGTATGTTAAAGAAATGGACAGGTCAACAACAACTCACATCAATTGACAAATCCATTTGAACACAATTATTTGAGCAACTTAGAAGCAAGACAGAAACTACATATACAAACGTAGAGATGGAAAGATATAGTTTATCTTGAGTCCATGATCCTCCTGTGCGTGCATACTCTGTACCACCTTCAACATCCACCCCTGATCCCATGCCAGACTCGAAAATACCGCCGCTTTCACCCAGCCTCGACTTCGTCCTCCCCTCTTCCCAAGTTCTGTCTCCTACATCTCCCCTCCTAACCCCTGAACTCCATCCTGGACTTTCCCCACGCACCCCTGGCTCTACCTTAATTTTTGCCCACTCTCTACCACGAACCTCTAGAGGCTTATCCCCCTCTAGCGTCTTCCTCAAAGCCAACAACTTCTGGACACTTTGTTCATATCGATTAACCTGCCTCTTATTAGTGTCAGCTCCAAAGGCACACCAATCTACTTTCCCTTTCCCTTCATCGAACTCGACTGCAACACCCTCGGCAAAATGAATCTTTAGGTAAGGAGGAATCTCACTGCTTGGATGTTGGTAGAGAATTGGGTGAAGGTATTGAATCCTCTTCACCACCCCCGCCTCCTTGCAACCTGCCCACCCATAACCTTGGCGTCCCCCATCGCTGTATGGGTCTCCAAATAATTCCTTCAACAAAGCAGGAGACACCCATCCCTTCCGAAATCGATGTGGGTTTTCGCCATCGCTCGCAAGAGTTGGGTACTCCCGCATGAAATCCTCTCGTGTCAGTGCTCGCGGTGGCGGCCGTAACCTCGAAATCTCCAAGTCCACCTGGTCAATCCGCTCTATCATCGGCTTTGGAGTCTTCTTCGGCGCGGAACGCCTTCGATTCACGCCTACACCCTCAGAGATGTCGATCTCCTCATCCAGCCCCGCTTGTGCACTCTGTCGGGACTTTCTCCCGCTGTGTGTGCTCCCCGAACGCCGTCCAGCAGACCCCTCCATCCTCCTTAATCACTTCTCGCAACCTGCCTTTGATCTCCACCTTCTCTGAAGCCACCGATATGTCGCACCTTCACACAGTCAATCCCGATCTCCTCCAACATGTATTGGAAAATACGCCTCTCCCTCAGAACCCCCCCTCATCGCTACGAAAACCCATTCGCCCCACCCTAAACCCTAGAATGAAAAGAAGGAAACTCATACGCCTCGTCCTCAGGCCGTCACGCACAATCTCCTCACCACCAACACCATCACCTCCCGCCGCCTCAACGACTCTCTGTCAACTGGGGGTGACACCCTACACCCCCGAGGAATGAGGAAGAAGACGACCACCGGTGATCACCTGTTGATGATGGTGAGGAAACGGTGATCACCGGTCATCCTCAAAGAGAAACTCCCCCAAACTTGCTACCACCGGTGACGGGGCCTTCCACCGGCGGTCACCAGTGGCTCACGATGCGCAACCTTCGGTCACTGGTTACTGAAGACTGCGATTCTAAACCTTATCCTCTGATCACCGGTTCAATGAGACATTAACTAGTAATTCCATACAGCCCAAGATGTCAAATTCTCCATCATGTTAAACCATTATACTATCTTGTACCCAAGAAGAACTATTATAATTGTGTAAATGGTGTTTTAATTATCTATAAGAATGCTTGTCAATTTTAAATTCCTTTTGAACCCATGTACCCTAAACCTCTATTTTAGTTCCAAGTCTCAATTGTAATAACATACACAATATTAGAGTATTAACAAATGTAAAAAAAGAATAAGGAATACACGAAATACATCCTCCCACTATACTTCATACTATTTTTGATTCACTATGAGCCTCTTAGATTACATTATATGATTTCATTTATATGGGTATTAAATGTTTCTACAATCTAAAAATACGAATAAATCACTTATAGAATAATGATAATTCTAAATACATGCTTGCACTAAATGTATTATAATTTTTTATTAATTCCAAACTACTTTGAATACACCTTGTGATATTGTTTACGTGGGTATTTAAATAGAAAAATAATATAAAGGTATTAAAAAAAAATAAAGTGAAAAAGAAGGAGGAGATTAATTAAAAAAATAATGACAAAATGAAAATATAAGGAGATAGAGTGAAAGAAATATAAAAAAATAAAAATTGAAAAAACAAATGGTGGGAGATTTAAAGGGAAAATTAAGGGCGGAAGAAAAGGGGGGAAAAAAGGGGGGGGGGGGAATGGGGGGGGGAGTAGGTTTGAAAAAGAGGGAGGAGAGAAGGGGGGGGGAGATTAAATGGAAGAATAATAAAATACTAAAAACATAAAAAGATAGAGGGGAAGATGAATAGTAAAAAATACAAAAAAAGATAGAATGGGAGAGTATTGGGAAAAAATTATGGGAATATTGAATGGAAGAATAATGAAATATTAAAAATATAGGAAGGTAGAGGAGAAGAGAAATAGAAACAAATTTAAGAAGGAGATAGGATGGGAGAGTAATGGAGAAAAAAAACATGGAGAGATTGAATGTAAGAGTAATGAAATAATAAAATATAAGAAGATAGAGGGGGACAATAAAATGAATTCAATGAAATTCTACAAATTTTATTAAAACTTGGAACCATTTAAATATATGTATATAATATATACATGCATAATTTACGAGGAACGAAATACAAGTGTACATCATTGGAATCAATATATATTGTGACCCACATTATTTATAGCAAACCCTCATAAATGATTATTTTCCCTCTACAACAATCAACGGTTCACAATACATGGTGATTTTGAAAATATCACTTTGGAAACTGTCATTATAATATACATACATCGATGAACTATGCTAGATATTGATTTAATTACATTTTAGATCCAACTAGAATATACTATTATTTGAATTACATGCGTGTTCAAATAAATTAAAATGAGATAATAATATATATACCCTTCCTTACTCATTTTAATATCATATTCAATGGAATTTGGGTCGAATAGAATAAACAATACTTCTATTGGGTTAACAAATATTCCATACATTCTAAAAAACGTAGGACATGA
The DNA here is from genome assembly GCA_014871385.1 of Ceratodon purpureus. NCBI lineage: Eukaryota > Viridiplantae > Streptophyta > Bryopsida > Pseudoditrichales > Ditrichaceae > Ceratodon > Ceratodon purpureus. The sequence goes on from CM026427.1 coordinate 17,308,957, forward strand.
ACTCTCATCCAGGCAACATCCACATTAATATTATGCATCTTGTCGAAACCATAGCATATTGCCTTATAAATATTTTAGATTGACAAAGTTGGATGAGACTTAGAGCATTTCAAATAAAAGTTCGGTGGGTTCCATTCGGGCTTTGGATGCCAACTAGGAAAATAAATCACATAGGATTCATTGCTTCCATTCTTGGCCCTAGTTCAACACGCGTCAAGGTATAAATGGCTGCCACGGTCGCAGGGTTAGGTGGCCTGACCATAAGAACGTGATACCATGCTGGTCCACCCTGTCTAGTGACCATGTACCATGTCAGACCATGGGATTCTCCAAAAGTACCGTGTCCTACTCCGGATATAGACACATTCCTTCGCTGCCACCGAGCCTAAGATACCCCTTTCCCGATTGAAGGATTCACGGATCCAATTTCCACCGTTGATCTCAACTCCGTGGCCAAAATTAAAACCCTGCGCCAATACTGAGTACATTTGAGTACTTTTGTGTAGTTTTAGTACTCCGCCATTTTGCCACAAGTATATAGGGTCTAGCATACTTACACCCGTTTCTCAAACCACTTGGAATTTACCATGCTCTGAAAATTGTGCAGGCTGAATCAAAACTGAAGAAACTTACTGGCATGCTAGATGAGATTGACAAACTGGTGCGCCTTCATCTGACCTCGCTAGCACATCTTAGTCTTTGCTTACCATAGCTTGTCACATCTCATGATGACACAATCGTTTATTAATGGCGATGCGACGTAGTGATCTTCAAGTGTGATCTCTTTAGATTCAGTAAGTTATTTCTAAACCCTAAACCCAATTGTGACATTAATGTTGAGCCCCATGATCTCTCCTGCACATTGCTCCCCTCATATGCTCAGAACTCTGGAACTTTTGACACACTTCTCATTTTCTCCTCTCTCATTTTCCTCTCACTCACACAGCTTCAGTTTCTTCTCACTCTCACAGATCCCTCATGGAGGCTTTTGAAGATGCGCTTACCCCGTATGTGGAGAGTGGGGTCACCTACTTTAGTACTCTTATCACTGGCAGTTTGAGCTTTGATGTACTGGTAAGCTCCTTGTTCCAATCCATGTGTTTCATTGATGGGACCATCATTCCTAAAGGGATTCGAGTCTAGTTTCACATGTATGCCATGGGGTTGAAGCGAGAGCATCTGGGGTCCCGATTGGAGTGAGTACTGCTAGCTGGATCCGCTTTTGCTTTGAATGATTGTTGGTGGGGTGGATTGGGTTGTGGGGTAGGGGGGAGGAGAGAGTGAGAGCAGTGTCTGTGGGGGTTTGGTTGTTAGTTCGGAGAATTATTGAGGAGGAGGTGCGGTATCTAACTATGTGTTCCTGAATTCCCCTGTTTTGCAGGAGATTCCAGCCCACTTCACCGCCAAAACCCGCTGGCCAAGGGGGAGGAACTGCACAATCATTACTTCCATCGCCGGCCAGCGGGAGTGGCCTCTGAAAATTCTCCGCGGTGAAGGAGGTGATGCCCGCAGCGTCGGCACAGAGTGGAGGGAGTTCCTCGAGGACCAGGGAATCGGACTAGGGCACTTCATCATTTTTGAGGCAGTCGATGAGCGGACCTTGGTGGCGGATGTGCACCACCCGCCGGGGCTGCAACCGGCGTTTGTCAAAATCATACGCCCCAGCCACCTCCGAATTCACAAGCTGGTAAGTTCATTGCACTCTGTGTGGGAGAGAGGGTGAAATTTTTGGTGGGTTTTTTGGATTGATTGCTACTTTGGTTGTTGAGCTCGGGATTTGGGAGTTGAGTGGTTTGCTATGCGACCCAACTGTGTTTATTGAGCTTTGTCTGGTCGTGTAGCTGCTCGGTCACTGGTCGCATGATTCGTTGCGTGTGCTGACGTTGAAAGTCGAAGCCACATCGATGTTGGTGTTCGTTCAGTTGCGTCATTCAGATCGTTTCTCTGGAGATTCTATCAAGACTGTTCCTGTGATTTGTTTGTCGAGGTTGAGTGGTTTGGGTTGAGGTGGTGGACTGGGATTTGGAGAGAGTGCTTACGTTCGTGTGCTTCGCATTCCTACTTCATGTGCTGGTTGGTTAGCGCCATTTGTGTTTAGGGTGAAACATACTGTGATTAGCGCCACATTATGCTGGGATGAGATGGTTTTTTTGTGTAGAGCGTGAGATGGTGTTGCGTTTGCTCTTTTTTTTTTGAGAACTGTCGGTTGGTGTTGTACAGAATTAGTGTCCGTTTTGATTTATTCGAATCATGAGCTCTTGGTTTCGGATGTGAATGATGCAGTGGAGACGGAGAATTGGAATAGACTGTCATAGTCTGCTTTTGTTTTTGCAATTTTGAAACAATTCTTGAATGTAGTTACACATTCCTTTAGCATGTAGGATCAAGAGAGAAGAGGAAGATTGATGTCTAACGTGTGTATTTCCTGCTGTAGGACATTCCAACCAAGTTTTGGCGCAGGCTGGGGTCAGGGAATTTCATTGGATTCAAGTATAAATTGATTGGCGACAAGTCCACCGTCCGAGTTTCTTCTGCTGTGACTGCGAATGCAGCTCAGACGCAGTGCCACTTCACCGTTGGCTGGAGAGAGTTTTGCAAGGAGAACAAGGTGAAGTGTGGGGATAAGATGACCTTCACCCAAGTGGACACTTACAGCTTCCGAGTGACCAAGTAGGTGTGAAAGGAATATTTTTCTTACTCCTTCAAAAATGAATACTGTCCTAAAGCTCTCTGAAATCCTGCGAAAAATTCTATACTGCCCCTGAAACTGCCCTGAAACTGTCCAAAATCCGGGTCCTAGATCTGAAACTGCCAACTTAGATCTAGTCAAATCCTGATGGTATTTTCCTAGATCTGATACATTTTTCTACTCTCCTTGGTCTGATCTACAATACCCACTCATTTAAACACCAGATCTATTGGACCCACCAGGTGAATCCACTAACCTGGTCCCTCAAGCACTCATAACTGCAATTTCAGACATTTACACCCAATGTAATCAATTCCTTCCCTTTACTCACTGTAAATCCATACATGATTCTGCTCCCTACTGATATCACTATCTGGACCCCCCAGGATCCTGAAAACTGCTCTAACAGCATCCTCCTACAGTCCTACAACATGTCCTACACACAAACTACCATCTGAGAGCTCTGAACTGAGAGGGAGAGAGAGAGAATGAGCTTCGCAGCCCCCTCTCCCACAACCCCATCCAAAACCCTAGCCGCCACCCCCAAAACCCTAACTGCCAACAGTTTTCATCCGACCACCAGATTTCATCCAACCACCAGATTTCATCCATTTGGCAGTTTTCATCCAAAACAGGCAGTTTTCATCCAACAGAGTTACTACAGGGCAGGACAGTAACTTAACAGTTTACTGCCCCCCCCAGTAACTGCAGTTTTACTGCTCCTCTATTCTACTACCTTAAATCCCCAGTTAACATTATCCCCCTTTAAGTCTGCATCTGCCCTCAGATGCTCGGTTTTAAGTTTTATGGGGTTAACCAAAAAAAACTAAGGTACCAAAAAATCAAAAAAGAAGTACTACTGGTCCTACCAGTAACCTGGCCTACATCTACTGTCTAGCCACTAACTGGTGCCGCCCCTCCTGCTGCTGATGCTGGTCCCCCTGGTGCTGCCTCTGGTCCTGGTGGTGCTGGTACTGGTGGTACAGCTGGAGCGGTACCTGCTGGTCCATCACCTGACTGAGATCCAATACCAGAAGTGGTCCCCAGGCCACTGCTAGAAGCCCCTCCATCATCCGCAAACTGCCCCCAATCAGGCATCTGCTGGTCCCCCTCATCCTGGTCATCCTCAGACCAGTACACAAAAGATGGGTAAGCCTCAGCAAACCTCATCAAATACCTGGAATACCTGGCCTGGTCCTCTGAGTAGGCCTGAATCTGGTCCTGTACCTGCTTCTTGGTGGTAGACAACAGATGCCTGGTCAACCCCCTAGAAGCCTGAGTAGAACTGGCCTCAGCCAACTCCACCCTCTGCCTGAGCTGCTGGTTCTCCCTGGCCAGCCGATCAAAGTCTCTGAACCTGGCACTGGTCCTGGCCACCAACTCCAATCTCCGGGCCCTGACTGCCTCTGCCTGGACCCCCTGATCCACCCAAGTCTGCCTCTCCCTGTCCTGGTCCTCCTGGAGTACTACCAGCTGGTGCTGAGCCTGCTGCAGCTGGTCAGTCAACTGCCGAATCTGCTCCTCCTGGGCCTGTCTGGTGGTCAACAACACTTGGTAGGTCGGTCCAGACCTGTCCTCCAGCCCCTGTAACATCTGCACCCGAGATGCTTGGGCCAATGCCACCTGCAACTGCTGGACCAACTGGTCCACCTCCTTGGTGATATCCTCCTGGTCCCCCATCCCTGCTGGTCCTGGCTGAATCCTGGTCCCTACCGAGCTTGTGGGAAAATCCACAACTGGCTCCTCCTGGTGGTCCATGGGATCCTGCTCCTGTACCTGGTCCCCCACATCCTGGTCCTGATGCTGCTCCTGAGGCTGCTCCTGGGGCTGGTCCTGGTACTGGTCCCGGGGCTGGTCCTGGTGCTGGCTCTCTCAAACTGGCTGCTGTCTGGTGGGTGTCGATACTAACACCAACTCTGGACTATTGGAGATCAGTACTGGACTGCTCACCTGGCCCGGCATCCTCCTCCCCTGATGTCCTCTTCTAGATTCCTGTGGCATCCTGGCCTGGTCTTTGGATCTTTGCTGCTCTTGTTCTACCTCTTGCTGGTCCCATTTCTCTTGGTCAGTTCCTTCATTTTTCTCTTTTTTATTTTTCTCACCTCCTCCATCTTTGGTCCACCTTGGCTGGTCCCTGTTTTCCTGGTCCAACCTATCCACTCTCTTTTCCTGGTCATTTGGACTGGTGTCCTGCTGGTCCTTCTCCAGACTCCCGTTCTTCTGGTCCTCTATCTTGGCTGCTGCCTCATCTTCTTGGTCTCCAACCTCTTTCTTCTGGTCTTCAAGCTCTTGCTCCTGGTCTCCAAGCTCTTGCTGTTCTCTGCCTTGGCAACTGCTCCTACTGTAACCTTGGCTGCCTCCTCCTCTTGGCTCACAGAGCTCCTCCTGCTGTCCTATATCTTGTTCATGTTTTAGAGGGCTGATTCCCACTACCCCGCACAATACTGCTAGCTGCTTCCTTTCTTTCTCTCCTGCCCCTTTTTTGATTACTTCATCTTTTTTTTCTCTTTTTTCTATTATTTTTTCCTCTATTTCGCCCTCATATTTTTTTTCTGAACTCTGGCCCTCTTCCCACCTATTCTGCTGCTTCTGATCTTTCTTCTGTCCCTCTTCATTTTTGTTGTCCTCGTCCTGTCTATTCCTGCTCCGCTCATCTTGGTCTGCTTCCTGATCCTTGAAAAAATTGTTGTCCTGGTCTTGGTCCTGGTCCTTAAGGCCTGCACTGTCTTGGTCTGCCTCCAGGTCCTCTCTTGTCTTGTTTTGCTTGTCTTGGTCTTCTCCCTGGTCCCCTCTTCTCTTGTTCTGCTGGTCTTGGTCTTCTCCCTGGTCCCCTCTTGTCTTGTTCTGCTGGTCTTGGTCTTTTCCCTGGTCCTCTCTTCTTTTGCTCTGTTGGTCTTGGTCTTCTCCCTGGTCCTTAGTGCGTCTGCCGTCCTGGTCCTCTGCTCCTGGTGTATGTCGCTGTCTGGTGCTGGTGCTGTCCTGGTCACCCAAACTGGTCCCTTCCTGGCCTACTTGCCCACTATCCCCCTTTTGCTGTTCGACCAGTCCCTTGGTCGAGTACTCTGGTATGGTTGTCAGAAACTGGTCCAGATAGGCCCTTTCTGCTCCTGCCACCGGCTCCTGGTCTCCATATTTTTGGGGCAGTGCTACTGTCTCAACAACCAGTACATCCTGCTTGGTGGCCAGCCAACGTTCCTCCTCTTCATCTATGAGTCCTTCAGTAAGGTTGTAGCAGACCAGTACCTCAGGTAAATCTGGTCCAGACCCCTTCTTCTGGCTCACTGAAACTGTCTTGACTGTCCCGTTGCCTCGAATTGTGACCAGATTTCTACCCCAGTCATGATTGACTTTTGCATCGATCAACCAAGGACGACCTAACAGCATGCTATAATCCTCATTCACTTCCTTATTCTTGATGACGGTGAGTGTAATCAGAAAAGGAATGCTATGGATGTGTACCTTAACATTTCTGATTATCCCTACCGGTTCCACCACTGTCTGGTCTGCCATCCTCAATCTGTAGGGAGCAGGTTGTGGGTCCTTCAGTCCTAAACGCTTCTGCTCCTCTTCAGTAATGAGATTGACACCAGATCCACCGTCCAGCAATACCTTGTCCAGGGTCCCGTTGCCAATCTGCACAGCTAATATAGGCAATTCCGTGTCAACATCTACTGCCAAGCTGGGTATCAGACATGGTTGACCTGCTGTTCTGGTCATCTGCTCCACCCCAGCCGTTTCTCCTTGACCTGAATCCTTACTGGCCCTTAACTCCGGAAATACATGAGCCTTGACAATCTCAGTCATTTTTGGAGCTAGCTGTAGTAGCTGATCCAAAGGCACAGTGACTGGACTGGCCAATATCCTCCTACCCACCAGGTTTGCATAATACTGCTCCTGGTCTTCCCTTGTACTGGTCCCTGCAGGTACTCCTGGTCCCTGTTGAGCAGTCTTTAAGCTGTAATTGAAGACGTCAGAATCTGGAAATCCTGCCCACTCACTGTCTTGTATCTCTGCTTCAGTCGTCTCCTGAGCTTCAGGTGAGTGAACAGTCTTGGTCTGCTCTGCTGCTCTGGCCTCCTGCTCCTCCTTGAGCTGAATCTCTTTCAAAGCTTCTAGCATAGAATCCCTCAGCCGTTCATCTTCCTTGGTCTGGACCTTCCTTGGTTCTGGTTCCTTGGACTGGTCTTTAATAGAAGGTAATCCTGCCTTCTTCCTTTGGGCCCTGGTCATACTGGCCACGTCTACTGGGTCCTGTGGCTCATCTAGCCATTCAATTTCCACATTCGTCACATGGTGGTCCTGCTTCTTGGTTGCCTGGTCCCCTTGTGCTCGAAACTGGTCCCCTTGTGTCCGAAACTGGTCCCCTTGTGCCCAAAACTGGTCCCCTTGTGCCCGAAACCGGTCCCACTGGGCCTTCAGAGGGCAGTTCCAACTCCTGTGCCCTAATCCACCACACAAAAAACAACATTCGGGCTTGTCACCATAACTTTCCTGCTGGCCATTACCTGCTCTAGTGTTTGGTGACCGCTGGTACCCCTGGTTGTAGTTACTGTTGTAGGTGGCTGTTGGCTTTGGGGCAGACACTTCATTCACCCCTACTGGTTCCTCTCCATCTTTCTTCATACCTAGACCCCTCTGATTTGTTGGGTTGTACCAGCAGTCACGATCTTCATGGCCCAGTTTCTTGCATGTGCCACAGATTCGCCTAGGAGCATCCTGGCCTGGTTCCTTCCTGGTCACAGTCGCTGGCTTACTGGTGGTCTCCACTTTCTTGACTTCAATCTTGGTTGGCTTGCCACTTGAATCGGTGCAGTTTTCTTCACACCTCAGAGCAGCATCCACCAGCTCTGTCAGGGTCTTGACTGGTGCAATACTGGTCGTAATCTTGATGTACTCCAGTAAACCTGCGCTGAAATTTGTAATTCGAAATCCTTCTCCAGGGTCTGACTGCAGACACTTGATCAGGGTCATAAACCTGTCATAGTAATCCTGCACCTTCTCCCTATCTGCCTGCTTCAACTCTCTGTAAACTGCTTCATCCGTTGTCTGGTCCCTGTATCTTCTCCTGAAGGCTGCCTTGACTTCTTCCCATGAGCAGTAAAGGTGACTCTCCAGAAAATTCTCATACCAGGCCCCGACCTTATCCAGTAAGGTGGTACCCATCAGGTTAATGATAACCTGCTCATCAGTTTCCCCATTGTGCCACAAAGTGCGCTCAAACTGACGAATATGAGCATCAGGATTTGTACCTTCCTTGTACTTGGAGTATGGCAGTGGCTTCCTATGTGCCATACTTACTGGTCCTGATGCTGGTAGTCCGACTGGTCCTCTAGCTGGTGGGTAGCCTGGTCCAGTAGCTGGTGGGTATACTGGTCCTGTAGCTGGTGGGTATACCGGTCCTCCAACTGCTGGGTAGACTGGTCCTCCAACTGCTGGGTACACTGGTCCTCCAACTGGTGGGTACACTGGTCCTATACCTGGCCTTCCATCTGGTGGGTATACTGGTGGTATACCTGGCCTTCCATCTGGTGGGTATACTGGTGGTATACCTGGCCTTCCAACTGGTGGGTAGACTGGTGGTACCGGCCGGTCTCGATAACTGCTGGCTGATGTTGCCACTGGTACTCCACCCCCCACTGGTGGTCTGGACCCATATGATGTTCCTCCAACTGCCTCTTCTGGTCTTCGGAATCCTGTCCCTGGATTGGTGGCTCCTGCTGCCACCTCTGCTCCACCACCTGGCCAGTACACTAACTGTGGTGCCTCTGGCTGGTATAGATCACCAGTCAGGTGGTCCACATAGGTTGTTGATGCTCCTCCTCCTCCCGATGGACCTGCTGGTCTTGTCTGGTGGTGGAAATGGCTCTCTGCTGGTCCCTGGGGTATAGCAGTTGCTGGTACTGGTACCCCCGTCACTTCTGCTGATTTTCCTGGACCAGATCTTCCACCTGGTACCTCACACTGTTCATATCCTGGCCACATGTCCTTCTGCTGGGCCTGTAATTTCTGACTTTCCTCCCTCAACACCTCCTGCCACCTGTACATGGTAGACTGGCAGGTTGCTTCTTGTCTCTCCTCCTCCTTTTTCTTCTGGTCCTCCAATCTCTGGGCCTCCTGCCATAGACGCATGGCCTCCTGGCATAGCAGGTCCTGCTGCATGGCCTCCTGCTTCTCTGCTGCCTGCTTGATTTCTTCCCTCCTTTGAGCCTCCTGCCAGGATCTAAGGGCTTCCTGCCTCTGTCTCTCCTGGTCCTGCTCCTCTATCCTCTTGGTCTCCTGCCATAGCCTCATGGCTTCCTTCATTTGAATTTCTTCCCTGTTCTTCTGCTCCCAAGCCTGCATGGTTTCCTTGAACCTGGTGGCTTGTCCTAGCTCCTCCATCTGGTGTCTGTACACCTCTTCCATGGTCTGCTGGTCCCTTCTGGCCTGCTCTGCCTGCCTCCTGGCCTACTGCCTAGCCTTAATCTGCTCCAGCTGTCTCCTATCTTCTTCTTCTTCATCCTGCTCTGGTCCTTGGAACTGGTCCTGGACGAACTAGACTGTCTGCTTCCTGGTGGTCTGCTGTCCCTGTCTGCTGGTCCTGGTCGGGTCTGAATTGGGTACTGCCTCTCCCGAGGCCCTGTCTTCACTCCTGACCTGGTCCAGTTTCTTCCTCAGTGTCTCCAGCGTCTCCCCCAAGTCTCCTGGTGTCTGTATTCCTGGTCTTGGTGTATTAGGTCGGCTGGTGTTCCTCCTCTGCTCCTCTTGAAACTGGTCGTATGCTAAGTATGCTGTCTCCATTTGAGGATTCCAACTGTGATGGACGTCTCCACCTCCTGGTCTTGGAAACTCCTTTCTGCTGGTCCTTGGTGATGGCATTGTGCCATCATACTTCCTGATCTCTTCATCCTCCTGCCAGTTCTTGAAACTGGGACCAGGTTCGCCCTTAGCTGATCCGGTCCTCCTGCTTACTCCAAGCAGTGTCTCCTGGCTTGAATTTTCGCCCACCAGGTCCATGTCAATCAAGTCCCTGGTCTTTCCTTTGGCAATACTCTCCTCAGAACTGGGCTGCCCCCCCATGTTCCTGCCTGGTTCAACTGCTGCTCTCTGCTGCTCCCTGAGCTCGTATCTGGCCAGCCTCTCTGCTGCCTGTCTTCTAGCCAACTCTTCCTTGTCCCATCCTTGGTAGTCGCCTTCCATGATAGGGCAGTTACTGCTCCTCCCTCCTGGTCCTTCCTGCTGGTGGTCTTCTGGTCTGTCTGCTCTTCCAGTAAGTCGAGTCTGCCCCTCCAGGTGATCTCTTGGGTAGGTACTGTGGATCTCTGTCCCAGTCCTCCTCTGGTCCCTGCCGGTACTAGTCCTTCGTACTCCTGGTCCCTGTCAGTACAGCCGTCTGCCACCCCAGTCTGGTCCTTTGTGGATCTGTCAGTAGCTACTGCTCCTACTTAGGTTGGTCCTAACTGCCTTTTAGGTTTTCAAGGTTATCCTTAGTCTAGAATTATACCAGATTTCTTAGCAATACAGTTTTACAGTGTTTTCCAAAAGGTCTGTCCTGGACCCTCCAGTACTGCCTTTACCGTTTTCAGTGAAACTAGTCCAGTTTTACACTGTCCTGGTCCAGTTTGACTGTTTTTTCCTAGATTTAGTGATTTTTAGGTCCAGTTTCCTTCCCAGACTCTTATCACTGGTCCCTAGGTTCCTTTCCTTCCTTTTTCCTGGTGTTCATTTTTACTGCCACATTTTTACTTTAATTTTTTACTGTGTCATTTTTTTACCTCGATTTTTTATTTTTATTTTTATTTTTTTTTTTTTACTACGTAATTTTTTACCGTGATTTTTTACTCCATCATTTTTACTGTCTGCTCATTTACGTAGACAGTAGATCTATGACTGTTTTACTGACTGCTCCGTTTTTTTACTGCAAGTCATACATTCAGCCTACTGTTCCTTGCAATGTAACCTCAAATCAGTGGAAAACAGCAACTTACCTGGTCCTGACTGACTATCCCCCTTTTGCTGTAGAGCTGCCCTCAGCTCCAGAGATGCGCCTCCTCTCCAGCTGGCTGTTGACTGCTCCCTACTGGTCTGGACTGCACTGCTCCTGGTGCTACGGGTGAAACGCCTCCCATGACTGCTTCGAAAACTCTTACTGTTCCAGATCTGGTCACAGTAACCTGACTGTCATAGATCTGGTCACTGTGACTACCACTGGTGCAGACCTGCTCCCTGGAACTATCAGATCTGCTCCCCCCAGACCCTGGATCGCCACTGTACCTGTCACCCCTAGAACAGTACGGATCTGGTACTGTCCTGGTGTGTGCAGCTAGAGCCACATGGTTTGAACTGTTGCATGGTCGCCAATGTGAAAGGAATATTTTTCTTACTCCTTCAAAAATGAATACTGTCCTAAAGCTCTCTGAAATCCTGCGAAAAATTCTATACTGCCCCTGAAACTGCCCTGAAACTGTCCAAAATCCGGGTCCTAGATCTGAAACTGCCAACTTAGATCTAGTCAAATCCTGATGGTATTTTCCTAGATCTGATACATTTTTCTACTCTCCTTAGTCTGATCTACAATACCCACTCATTTAAACACCAGATTTACTGGACCCACCAGGTGAATCCACTAACCTAGTCCCTCAAGCACTCATAACTGCAATTTCAGACATTTACACCCAATGTAATCAATTCCTTCCCTTTACTCACTGTAAATCCATACATGATTCTGCTCCCTACTGATATCACTATCTGGACCCCCCAGGATCCTGAAAACTGCTCTAACAGCATCCTCCTACAGTCCTACAACATGTCCTACACACAAACTACCATCTGAGAGCTCTGAACTGAGAGGGAGAGAGAGAGAATGAGCTTCGCAGCCCCCTCTCCCACAACCCCATCCAAAACCCTAGCCGCCACCCCCAAAACCCTAACTGCCAACAGTTTTCATCCGACCACCAGATTTCATCCAACCACCAGATTTCATCCATCTGACAGTTTTCATCCATCTGGCAGTTTTCATCCAAAACAGGCAGTTTTCATCCAACAGAGTTACTACAGGGCAGGACAGTAACTTAACAGTTTACTGCCCCCCCCAGTAACTGCAGTTTTACTGCTCCCCTACAGTTTTACTGCCCCTCTATTCTACTACCTTAAATCCCCAGTTAACAGTAGGGTGCAACCGTTTTTTTCTTTCCCTGGTTTCAGCTGACAGTGGTTCCTTGCAACGGTTTCAGCTGACATTGGGAATTTGCAGCTCCTTCATTCTCATTGGATAGGGGATGGTTGTTCTCTGAACGTTCCCAATGGAGCCATGTTTTGCATTTGGACATATATGTGGCCGTTTCAGTTGATTTTGGTAACGGAGGTGGATGATAGTCTAGAAAGAAGACTCATGTTTGACTGCTGGAAAGATGTACAGCGTTGTTTCTATGGTATTGCCATAATAGTGTACATATAGTGTATTTAGAGGAAAATACAGTAGATTTGAGGATTTTTTTTAACTTTTTTTCTTTTATGCCTCCATTCTAACTTTTCAACCGTTGTGGATTGCATTACATTTGAGTCATATGAATGAGATCCAATGTACCAAAAACACCCTAAACAGTACATTGTTTCCATGACTAAATCTTAAAATTCCTCTAAATCTTTTTGTAATTTTGCACATATATGTTTTTGATTTATCTTGGAGATTTTAACATGGGACATAGCTGAATAGCTCTTTTATTAAATTTAGAGATTTATTCCGAGATTTATGGGGTTCCAAACTTACCCCCCCTGGAAAAATACACAAAACTGCAAACTTTTTGTCCCCCATATACGGATTATACACTTCAACTTCCCACGGTTGGATTGGGTCCATGTTTTGCCCATAGTATTCTACTACCCTTGGCTACAGTACTATACGGTTAGATATCCAACAATGCGAACCTATTTTTGTAAATTCCAAGAATAGCGCAGAAAACGCTAAAAATCAGAGTTGCTGGAAAAAAACCCTGGGCACTAAAGGGTTAAACAGCCAGCTGGATTTGGCATGCATTGACGGACCTCTCATCGGATTCCGCTCAATTACAAGATTTTGTTCTACTCCTTTCCGTCTACTTTGACACATGATGCTTTCATACATGATTGCGATCAGGAGATGGTGTTTGTCTCTGTTTTGAGCGATTTGATTCATTGTCGAAGGGGTGTAAACGAAGCTCATATTATCGTTTACAACCTCGCATACAAAAGCTGGTAAGTTTGTTATCAAAAAACTATACTCAACTGATTATAAAATTCTACAAGGTCAAGTTTATTATATGATGGATTTCATTTAAGTGCTAATTCGTGTACTAATATGTGAGGCCTGAATCTTGCCGATCAATGCAATTTAGTTTCTATATTTTGTTTTTTTTTCAATTCCTACATCAAAAGGTCTTGGGTTTTCGACAGGAAGGGATCTGGTAGATGCAGCAATAAGAATGTTATTTCTAAAGAAGGAAGACACCTTTGCTCTCGTGAGTTCAATACTGCACAGTATCTCCCTCTCTCCATTCCTGTCACTATCCGAGTGTCTAAGCTGATCTTGCACATCGCACAATACATTTTAATTTCATGGCTTTTTTAAAGTGTGTTTCGTTTGATGATTAAATTTTCTTGGGTGCTCTCTTGCAAATGATTCATGCATACTCTCATTCCAATCTTCATGTAATACCATGGAGGAGATTTGCAGAAAATACTACGAGGAGCTTTACTCCCCGCCACCCCGGGTTGACCCTGAGGTCATGGACAAGGTCCTGAGCTACATCATGCCGCGAGTCCCAGAACATGATTGGCGGATCCATTAAAAAATGTTAAATCTTAGGGAAACTAATTTTCATAAATATTTATTTTTTTGGTATGTTGAAAAGAAGAATATGAGAGAATATTCCTACTTTTGGTAAATGCCATTATAAACTTTGAACTTTAATTCATTATTCAAGGCCAATACATTGACCCTTTTTTAGAGGTACAATGTAGTTCAATTATTTCAACCACAGGATCTTGAATTTAGCAACTAGTACAAAGTACCATATAAGGTTTCAGCACTTGAATCCACACCATTTCTGAGATCTTAACCTTCAAAGTTGATGTAAAACTTTTTTTAGGCACTGTTTAGGAGACATAGTTTACTTTGTGCTAAGGGAGACTTGATGATTCTTACCCCAAACATTTTGCTCATATCTTTTTCCTATATAAATAATTAATTTTAGTATTCCCATTCAAAATTTTAAAGACTCATTACGTTTTTTCAGTCTTCATGTAAATTATTTTTTAGAAAAAAATATGAAAAATGCAGTATAGTAAAACATGCATTACGTTAACCATATTTAGTCTAGCAAAAAATTGAATAGTACATGGGTACTTGCTCTTGTAAGGTTGCCCTTGTAAGGTTTGTAAAACTCTCAATTGGTGTCACTTGGAAATTTGACTAGTAATTAGGTAATTAGCATATTACATATATATACTCCCGCCGTCACACTAAAAGATGATGGTTTGGTAAAATAATCTGTCTCAAAATAAGAGTGTGGTTTGGTGAAGGCGAATGTCTTCTAGACACATGCCCCATACTACATGCCACATATTCCAAGTCAATAGTGTTATGGGAAACCCAAAATAGAATTCCCCTTAAATCTGCCAAATTAAGGAACTCACAGTCTTTCAATGAGACAGAGGGAATATATATATATATATACTAGTGGAACCCGTGCCGTTGAGCACGTTGTCATTAGATTAATATTAAGGACTTGTAGAAACTCCAAATAATTTTATTAAAAAAAATTTAAAATTAAATATGAAGTATATTATATCCATTCCTCTGTGATGGATTTTGAATTCATTTGGATGAATCATCAACATGAATATTGATTTATTTAATGAATCAAAGTTGAGTTCTGCTTGGAGGGCGTCGATAGTCATATTGAAGACACTCAATCGCCGAGGAGAGAGCGCCGGCTGCGGCAAAATTGACTTCGTCAAAAGCCGTCAAGACATTCTCCAAGGAAGAAAAGAAATATTTTCACTAACAAAAACGTTCCATCTGACCCTAAAAAAATCATAAATGAGGCATAAAAAAACCTGCTGGCCAGCTCCAACAACCGCTACCAAGCTGGTACTAAACAGCATCTCCACCACATTGATCGCTCCTTCAGCTGCACAAAAACGATGAACTTCAATCAAAACTCGCAACTCCAAAAAAATCCATGAACTACTCAACTTCCATCCCAACCATATTACCCTAAGCTACAAAATCTCGTAAAAACCATCAAATCACAAAACTGAGATCCTCTTCGTATAATCTCGAGATTACTTACATCTCTGGTAGTAGCACCGGCAATTATCGCAATTGAATATCTTGAACCCATCCTTCGTCCCTATCGCCACAGAACTGAATCACCCTAAAATCCACAAAAAATTCAATCCGAGAATCATTCTCCAAATTTAAAAAATAACCAAAACAATTATAAAAACCTAGACGACCTCTTGGATTTATCTGACTTATAGCGGTGGTGATGTTCCCGTTGTTCCTTCTTTCTCTTGGACTTTAAAGCAGTGAAGGCCGCACCAAATGCATATGGAAAAGCACTGGCTGTTATGCTGCTGCTCTTGCAGCTGCAACACCAGCTGATATAGCCAGTGCCACCCACAAGGCCCGATCGTAATTACTACTACCCTCCATCTTTCAGTCCTGCATTCATCGATCGCGAGTTCAAACGATGAGTATGATTGTTAGAAGTAATCGCTCGAAACAGAGCGACCTCCAAGGACTTCCTGAAATGAATTGCGTCGGTCCCATTTGTGGTGGATGTTTCCTCGATCATCATGCTCATGGTCTTGCAGAGGTAGACACCGCACATCTGTCTACCTTAAAATACGAAAAAAGCCGCCTAATACTTCGATCGCAACAATTCATCCCAAAATCAGGCGAAGAACTTGTCAGAATTGTAATTGCAACTCCTTAAGCCCTCGCACAACATCCCGATCATTGGTAATACAACCTTGAATCAAATAATACACAACTCCAAAAGGTTGTCAAACTGGAATTGAGGCTTCACCTGAAAACTTCTTGGAGTTGGTACTTCCATTTACGATCCTTCTTCGTTCTCTGCAAAAACCCCGCCGTCAGGACAAACAAAACCAACAAAGCACCAAAAACTGACGCAGATCCCACGAGTCCTCACCCTAAAACACATAACCAGCCAGAATTTCAGAAGGGAGCACACAAAGTGATAGCATCCAACCCCATAATCAACCTTAACAAACTTTCAAAGCCCTCCCGAAGAACAACAACACAAACCACCAAGACCTGCAGTTTCTGAATTACCCTCCCACCAGCTAATAATACTTTGATCTAAATGTAGAAAATTGAGTTAAACAACAAAAAACCCAAACTAAAGGCTCAATACCCAGTCAACTCTAAACTCCGTCAGCCAACTCTCCACGCACGTCTAATCCCCAATCCCTAACAACCAGGAGCTCTCTCCACAATACAAACACCCAACACAAAGAACCTCCCTTCCAACCAAATTCATTCACTCCGACACCCTCCTCAAGGACCTAAAGCACAGAACACATCACACAAGCCACTATCAAACCAACACCTCCACCCCAAGACCTCCCTATCCCAGCAAGAAGCTCAATTCCAGATTGTACAGAAACCTCTCCCCATCGAACCGCCCCAATCACACACTCCTCACACCGCGATTCCTACTCACTAACCCAACCCCAACACAGCCATTCCTCGTAAGCAACCGACACCAAACCATCACTTCACCAAAACTTCACCAAACCTTCATCAAAACACAACTCGAACGAAAGTGGAATTACTTCACAGACGATACACAAACTAAACGACCTCTCCCAGACACTTCAATGCCATTCGACGAACCAATCCACACAAAACGAAAAACCACGATCGAAGACAAAACCCTAACACCACCATCAAACAGTCATCGCCACTCCCCGCCTCCTCCACTCTCCACCACTCCCCTCCTCCTCCAACAACAACAGCAACGAATCTACTCCTCCATGAATCAACCCCCCCAGCAATCGAATTCCAACTCCGACTCCTCACCCCCACACCGACAAAACCACTCTCTGTCCAGACACAAACCCAATTCCGGAAACGAGCCAGCAATTGAGAAGAAGCTGGCAAGCAAGGGTGCGATGAATTCACCTCGCGGTACCATTGAAGCGCGCAGAGTTCCTTAGAGCTCATCGAAATTGCCCCAAAGCAGGCTGCATGTGCATGGAAAGTCGAAGCGTGTAGGCGGATCAGGTAGCACTGCAAGAATGTGTCGCCTTCTTTCTCCATCAAACCGTTCGCAACTGCACCCTGCGCGCCACCACTGCCGTAGCGGTCCCCAAGGCACATGCTAAAGGTGTGAGTTGTCTCCTCGACGGATTCCGGCGTGGAACCGTCGAGTGAGACATCCATGCTCATTTGTATAATAGATATATATATATATATATAAAGGGCTTGAGAACTTATTTTTTTACTAAAAATCCAAACATTGGTATTTAACTTTGTAAATTTCATCACATATATGTTGTGTTTATTATCACACCTACATCAAATTAACTTCAAAATACTAAAATTTGACCTTTTATCTAAGCTACCCAAAATAGCAAATAGCCATTTTGGCTTTCTTTGGGCCTTTAGGGATTAAAGTGATCCATATGCTTGGAATAATGTTATGTGTGGCTTAATAGTTTTTGAGTGGTCATCAAGAAAAAAAATTTAAGTTTCCATATTTTTGTGATATTTTTGAGTACTTATCAGATTTCTTTTCTAGAGGTGACAGATACGATATGATTGGTTTTCCTCAAGATATGTCATTTATTTCAATTGCATGTTTCTAATTTTAGTCAACGCTGATTAGAAATTAAATGCATGTGATAAAAATAAGCGACAAATCTTGAGAAGAAAAAGTCAATTCAAGTCATATTTTTGTGTTTTCCTTGTAGTGTTTGAAACTAAATTTTTACACAATCATGAGACTAAATAAACATAGCATCATAGTCTCCAAACAAAATCTTGAGACAAGGATAAAACTACAACATGTTCATTTGAGCATTTTGTGGTGATGACATTTGGAACTTAAATAGATGTGGCTAAGTAGAAGCAATCACCTTCTACAAAATTACAATGGGTGTAGTGCAAAATAACCAAATTTTTTTTTGCGTCTTTTGAGGTTGCTTCATGGTGCATTCAAATTTCAAACCAATATCGGGTTTTAATTTAGTTTTTTAATCATTTCTATTGTGCTTATTTA
The DNA here is from genome assembly GCA_014871385.1 of Ceratodon purpureus. NCBI lineage: Eukaryota > Viridiplantae > Streptophyta > Bryopsida > Pseudoditrichales > Ditrichaceae > Ceratodon > Ceratodon purpureus. The sequence continues at coordinate 17,326,918 of CM026427.1, forward strand.
TGGTCCTCAAAGAAACAAGTTTGAGTATTAGCCACGGGGAAAGGTCGTATGTGAGCGGAGAGCAAAAACCGGTGAGCGGAAAATTGAAAATTTTAGGGCCAGTCCAGGATTTAGTGTCGCCTTAGACCGCGCATTTAAAGCTCATATTTTAAAACATTTTTTGAGAGATGTCACCCTTTGTTTAGAGTATTGTGAATATATCTGCATCAAAAAGAAGTCTCATGTGCAGATATCCTCTCTTTCTGATACAAAAATTAGGGATGACGTCATCATGACATCATGGTGAATCGATTTGACATGACAAGATGGGAAACTGATAGCAGCAAATTTGTAAAAACCGTACATGTCAAATACATTCAAATTGTAAACTACATCATAAGTAATATAACATTCAATATATCAAGGAAGATTTATTTTACCTGTACATATAAAATACATGCTTACTATAAATGATTGGAATGAATATATAAAACATAATAAAAAGGAAATGTGAAAAAAATGGAGAGTAAGAGAAAGAAATGAGGAGTTAGGGAAAAAATGAGAAGTAGGAAAAAAGTTGGAAGTATGGAAAGAAATGGGGAGTAAGAAAAAAATGGGACATAAGTAAAATACCCCTATTTAAATTAGCCACCTAGAAAAATTATAAGTACTAATAGGATACAATTAATTACCAAAGTTTACATTTATTTCAAAACATACCATCTCATATAATCAATTATTTAAGGTAAATAGCCCCCGTTTTAATAGGGCATTATTGGAGGTGTATACAAAATATACAAGGGAGTGCTCTCCCAAGAAAAAACCGAAAAAAATCATGGTTTTTGAAGAGTTGTTTCTCCTTCATCCATCGTTAACGTTGTTTCAACTTTGTTTACTGGGTTGGATTTCAATTTATATATAGTTTTTGTTGTAAAAACCTTAAATCCATCCAAGGTGTGAGGACGTTATGGCATTCATTTTTGTGCAAGGAGCCTATTTTTAGACATTTTTTCCTTTGTAAAATTTAAGGCAGTTTTCACCATTGCAAGGCCATTATTTGTGCAAAGAAATTTCTCTTAGAGGCTTCTTTAGTTCAAGGGGATTTTGAGATGGAGGTAAACATCTTTCTAGTTGGTGACTTTTTCATTGCAATAAGTACGTTGGTAGCATTTGCACTTCAAAGTGAAAATCATGATAAAATTTTGTAAACATTTTTGAGTATTAACATGTTATGATATCACAATCGATTTTAAAACTCTTAGTTCGGAATCAAGTTTAACGTTATCCTTTTCACTTAATTTTAATTGTTGAGAAATTTGATCTAAATAGCTTACTTTCATTTTCACTAATGACACTTCAAACACAATGATGTTTGTAGAGTCAAAAGACCTCCAGGCATTTAGGGGTTAATCCCTAAATTTCCTTGGTGTTTTTTGGAGGGCTTAAAACCTCAAATTGCAATTTTCTACTTCTATGTACTCTCGCGATATGAACGAATTTTGGTTCGTTTTTCGGAGCTTCCAACCGTAAGATCGTTTACCTAAGACTATTTTTAAGTACTATCCAAAAATTGACCGTTGGATGTTTACCATTTGGGAAATCATAACATCCAAAGTTTGTCTCCCAAGTGTTTTTAGACATTGTGAAGATTGCTTTTGAACTTTTTGGAGGTTGCCCTTGTAAAATTGGTAAAATTTTTGACTTGAGTCATTTTGAAATCCAAGTAGTAATTTAGTAATGAATGTATTTGAAAAACAAAATTCAAAAAAATTACTTTTTTAAGCTGCCCGATCTTGACTTGAAATCTAAAATTTCTAGATGAAGGTTGTTGAATTGGAATTTGACTTTGAAAATTTCACCACATATACTTTGTTGTACAAGGAGCACTCAGTAAAAATCTTATGCAAAAATATCACTTTTAATCCCTTCAACTAAGCTGCCCAAAATTGCAAAAACCGGTTTTGGGTTTTAAGAAAAGTTAGGGGTTAAGGCACAACTTACTTACCAAGATACACAAAGGAAATTATTGTGTAATTTTGTTTGTTACAAGTTAATACCGTAATATTTCAATCTATTTCCCATTATAAATAGCTATACCTAAAATTTGGACATTTTATAAGAATAGTTTTACATTTAAGAGAAAACATTTAAGACTTTTTTTAAAAAATTGGACGTGCCCCATTTTTTAACAATTATGTGCAAATCCCAGGTTCATGTAGGATATAAAACTTTGATTGAATATAACTCACGACTTGTATGGTCACTTTCAATTCAACTTGGTTAGTAGGCTAATTGGAAAATTCTAAACAAGATCCTACGATTGAATATCTCAAAACTGCGTCTTAATAATTTGCACAATGATTTCTCAAAGATTCATTTTTAAGGTCAGTTGTAAGCCACTCTAATTTCAGGCTTAACCCTTTAACATACAAGTAGTTTTAATACTAGTGCAAATTCGACCATAATTTGACCTCATGGACATACAAAGGTTAAAATTTCATTGTTTTGACCAAAAGTTTGTAGTATAGTATAAGGTAACAAGTTTGAAATCCACACAACACCGAAAACCGCACAGTAGGACCAATTAACCCTTAAATTTCCTTAAAACCCAAAATGGGTTTGAACGAGTTCGGGCAGCCCATTTGAAAGAGTTGAAAGTAATATTTTTGCCTAAGATTTTTACAAGGTGCTCCTTACACTACAAAGTGTATGTGGTAAAATTTGCCAAGCCAAGTTCCACTTTTAAAACCTTCATCTAGAAATTTTAGGTTTCAAGTCCAAAACGGGCAGTTTAAATATAAAAAAAATTTGAATTTTTTTTTAGAAGTATGTTCATAACCAAATCAACATTCAAGTTCCAAAGTAACCTAATCCAAAAAAATTGTCAATTTCACAAGGGCAGCCTCCAAAAATTACAAAAACAATCTTGACAATTGTAGTAATTTCATAATTATTTCTTACTAAATTTGTCCAAAATTGAGATTTTGGAATTTTTCCAATTTTTTGTTTCTCTCAAAATTCACAAACTCATAAACGCACCTACTCGCCGTTCAAATTTTTCTTAACTCCACAGAGCGACTTGCCCAATGCCTATTCTGGAAAATTGCTCGCCCATGACCTCGCAATTTGCCAGAACCGGCATTGCGGGCGGCTCTGTCGTACGTTGAGCAGGTTCATATACAGGCCCCTTGGCCCGTATTATGGATGGACACTACAGTCTCAGGAGCTGAGAGATTCGCTGAGATGCTTTCCGTATAAAATCAATTCGCCATAGAATTGGCAGCTTATCACACACAAAAAGAGGTTATCATGGAGGACCCAGTGTTGAATTGTTGCCAAGGCCACTGATGGTGCTCCTGCAATACAGCGGCAGTTACGTATCCAATAGATTCGGCCCCTCATTAGCAAATCGATCCACATGATGATGAAGGTGCCGAGAAAGGGAGGGACGGACTGTTGAATGCATGCATTGGTTAATTTTTAATTTGTGTTAACTTAGAATCAAAGGAGTTTGAGTGATGGTGTGGAGAAGGAGGTGATGACGTGAGGGAGTGAGAGGCATCTAAATGGTGGTGGGTATCCCGGAAGGTGAGTGCAGCCGAGTGGAAGTGGGGACGGTGGTGTTCGCCGACGCTTATCACTCCGCTTAAGTGGCCCAATCTTTGTCGTTGCTTTTTTGCAGTGATTCCGACTCACTCACTCATTGTTATTTTTTACTTTTTTAATCCCTACTTACTACGTTCCTTCCGTTGATTTACATGTTTTGTATTCATACGTTGAGTAATTTCTAATGAAAAACTAGGCAAAGAAGTTTAGTATCGAATTTAATGGTAAAGTTCCAAAACTAAAAATAAGAGCATTTTGAGGATTTTCTATACTCTGGAATATATTTAAAAGCATGTCCACCTTTAACCCTTAAAGGTCCTTATGAGCCCCTCAGGCTCATTTCCTATAGAATCTTCTCTGTAGCTCTTTGATACTCAATTTTTCACTTATTTTTTGATATCATTCGGGTCACCGTCTTACGATGCATTCACAAAGTGAAATTTTACAATTCAAATCACAATTTGTATGAGTGATTTGTGCTTTGAAAGGATTGTAGTAGGTATGTTGGGGTTGCACATAACCTTGTAGGAGGTTGCAAGCTCATCACTGATTGGTTCATTCATGATGCCCAAGTTCAAAAAGTGCATTATTCATGATGCCCAAGTCCAGAAGATGTTGTGATCCAATTTCGGGCTATCCATTGGGGAGTGGAAGGACCTTTAAGGGTTAAAGGGACATCAGCAAATACATCATGGTAGACACACCTATAGCCAACCAGGTACCCATAGTCGATAATTTCCTAATTTATAGATTGTGAAAGAACAGATGTACCCCATTTGTTCATTAGAACAAATTATCGGCTTTTGGGTCTGAAGCATTTTTCACTTTGAAAAATTGTACAAATTTCAATATTCGGAAATAATTCATGGAAAAATATGCATTCTCCACAAAAACTAATTTCCAATCAAGGAAAAATATCACCCTATTAATAGCTGGTCCAGAAATAGTTTAAGTTCCTTAAATGATTGGTTTTAGGTGCCTCGACCATAGTGTGACTGCATGTAGCCTTTGAATCCTACTCCACCCTTGGCTTTCATAAATGAGTAATTTTGTTAATGATGAGGGGAGATTGCTCGTTCATGTCAGGTGGCACATCTTCATTTGCAGAAAGTAATTTGCAACCACAAATACGTTCTTGGACCAAGAATTACAGATTTTTGCAGAATTAAATTAGACTCGGTATTGTCTCAATGTAACGAATTTGCTTATGTAAGATGAAAGGTTAAAAAATTTCAATGTAGATAGTATCTCAAGGCACTAGTGAAATCACCTATTACAAAAACAATCCAATCACAATAATATGACCAAAATAAAAAAGTTGAAGTTGAAGCAAGTTACCTTGATGAAACCCTTTAATACTGCACATTATAACACAAATTGACAATAGGGTCACTATTTGTCCAAAACCCTTGGTAGATATTTTTCTCTTGTTTTTTAGGCTTTGCGTCTTGAACCTTACGACCCCTCATAACTTTTTTCAACTCAAGCTAATTGTGACCTTTACACTTACCAATAGGAGTATTGTATACCTTGTATAAAATTGATATTAAATAATATCACGTTATATAGTTTGCTAATAATTCCAAATTTTCAATTTTTTTAGACAATCACACAAAGACAATTTTATAAGGTATTCATGAGCAAAATAATGAACCCTCTAAGAGCCCTTCAATATGTCACATTCATGATTGTTAAAATATATGAAGCCTAGTAGAGGTACGTGTGTGAAGTGTCGCTGCCTTGTATGACTTTCTTGTTGAACAAGTACTAAATGCCACACAAGGCATGTAAACTTATACATGCACAACCCACGGCCAATGGAGGTTGAACATGTCAATGTGATCCATCATTGCACTTAAAGCTTTGAATGAGGGAAAGTAGGATGTCAAGCATTATTTTTCCATATTTCATTTGAAGTACCTTAAATGAGATTCTTTGAAAGGGATTGCATAGGGGGCTCTTACGGGGTTCATTATTTTGCTTAAGGTAATTTTATCTACATTTAAAAAAAAAATGAAAAGAAAAACCAAGGTCAATATATGCAAGTGCACCAATTTTGCACCTAAAGCGATTTTATGACTTTGGTGGTTTCATCTGTCCCACCACTTGATGCAAATCCATGCCATGAACTCTTTTGCTCATGGGACATGACAAAAAAAGTAAACAAAAGAAAAATATGTACTCCAAGAGCTTTTAAGGAAACACCTCCCTTTCCACTAAATAATATAAATTCTTAATTTTTCTAAATTTCACTTCTAAAATTTGTATATGTCTTTGTAAATGCTCAAAAATACTACAAAATATGAAAACATTTTGTATTTCTTATTTGCTAACCAACAAAAAATAATAAATCACACATTTCATTGTTTTAAGTATAGTGAACACTTAAAGTGTTCCTACCCTAATGGAATCATCATCTAGGGTACGAACACCCATACTCGAATGTTGCCTCCCAAAATTATTCACTATAAATGCATTCATTCACAAGCAATGCCTCACCTATTATTGTGCACACAAGTTTATGACTATTTCAAAAACAAATCCAACTCGAGGCACTTATTATTGGCACAAGCCACCAAAAGGTAAGTTATCCTTGTGCACGCTCTTAGGAGGGGTCTATACAAATAAATAGGGGTCCAAGCATACAAAACTTTGAAAATTCATAAGATAGATAGAAACTCCGGTTTCTATATAGCAAGGGGCCGGCGTGAATAAAGTGTCCTTCCGTATTGTCAATGACCCGTTGTCCACCGAACAAGGGGACATTAGGACAATAATACTCTCTCCTTTCAAGGATGGACACTATAAGTCTACTAGTTCCTAGCTAGTCACTAGTGCCTTAAAGATACCGGACATGATATCCCCTAAAAGGCTTTGAGGTACCTATACAATAAGTTTCAATGAAAATTCATAATATATTCATATAGAATGAGAAAATATAATTTTATATATAGGATTTTTTTTCTTAAATGCATGAAGATATGTGGTTCTAACCTAGTGGTTAAGCCTTAAATGTAAACCCCCACCCCAGGGGCTGAATTTCTACATAATATATTTTGTAGCTTTTACTGTACTCAACTTTTCACTTATTTTTTGATATAATTCTAATCACATCCTTATGATACATTCACAAAGTGGAATTCTATAATTCAAATCACAATTTGTATGAGTGATTTGTGCTTTGAAAGTAGTATGGTAGTAGGTTGGGGTTGCACATAACCTTGTAGGAGGTTGCAAGCTTATTATTGATTGGTTCATTCATGATGCCCAAGTACAAAAGATGTTGTGATCCAATTTTGGGTTGCCATACCAGTCTATGAATTGTCGTTAAATCCTTAACCCTTAAGAGCCCAATCAACCATTTTATGCTTGATTCAGAATTTTGAGGAGCTCGAGCCGTCTAAAAATAGATTTTTTTGGATTTTTATTTTTTATTTCCCACAAGTTTGGTGAGTTGGGAACCACATCCAATTTACATAACCTTCTTTGGAATCATAGATTGCCTACACCAAGCCTTCAAACAAAAAACGGGGCAAGGTTTTTTTAGTGTTAGAAAACTTACTAATTTGAGAAACTAATAGTATTCTTCTTGATTTATTAGGAGCCTTTTCCTAATTTATCATACAACATATAATTTTAGCCAATCATATCAAATTTCAAGTACTAATAATAGAAAGTGTAACTTCTATTCATTGTAGAAGTTTTAGCCTCTTTAATTCATTACAAAATGAATATTTACTATTTTAAATAATTCAACTGTATCGATCTAATTTCAGCATTAAGGTCCTCAGATTGTTATCAAGGAAAAACTTCATAAGAGCTAGGGAACTAACATTTTATAACACATCTAAGTTTTTCTCCAAACCCCTTGGGCTTTTAGGGCTTAAAGGGCCTTATAAGCGCGAGGGGCTTGTTTCTTACAACTTCTTCTATGTAGCTCTTCTGATACTCAACTTTTCACTTATTTTTTTATATGATTTTGGTCACCTTCTTATGATGCATTCAAAAAGTGAAATTTTACAATTCAAATCACAATTTGTATGAGTGATTTGTGCTTTGAAAAGATTGTCCTGGATAGGTTGGGGTTGCACATAACCTTGTAGGAGGTTGCAAGCTCATCATTGATTGGTTCATTCATGATGCCCAAGTTCAAAAAATGCACTATTCATGATGCCCAAGTACAAAAGATGCCATGATCCAATTTCGGGCTGCCAGCCCAGGCCATGAATTGTCGTTTAAGGATTAAGGTGCATTTGAAACATTCTCATACGTTACTTGAAAGTTGAGAGGATTTCCGAAGTGAGGGAGTTTCCAAGAAAGTCCCAAGATCTCCATGACATGGGAAGCGAGAACACTTTTGGGCCCCATGCCCAGAAGATACCACCAGGCCGCCAAGGCGCGGCAGGCAGGTTGACGTGCCGCAGCGGCTAGAGATTATAAAAGCCCACCCATGATCATCACTCTTCTCTCTCGCGCTTTTCTGTCGTGCTCTCCCTCTCTCTCGCACTTGCTGCCATTCCCATTCCTGCTTTCAGAGAATTTGCATTGCAGGTGCAGCGATGGAGGATACGCAGGAGCAGAGCAAGCCCCCCCTCGACGATCCCGACTCTACTTCCCCAGGCGAGCACTCGTCGCCCATCACCCGCCCCATGAAGCGCGTCGACTCACTCGATGAAGAATCCAGCCGAATCCGCGGCATGGCTCGCTCCTTCAGCACCAAGGTCTCTCTCTCCCTCACATTCTCCTCGTGCTGTAGTTCAGAACCTCCGAGGCAATGGAGTATATTCTTTTTTCTTTTCACTAGCTAGCTTTTCCAGCTTCTTTCTCAGGAGAGTTTTATCTTCTGCTATTTTATGCTAGTTACAAGCTCTAGCAATTCTCGTGTTCCAGCTTCTGTCGGTATCCATGGGTTTGGTGCTTCCGTGTTGAGAGGGTTTTGACTTTGGCGAATTTTGGGATTGGTACGTGGGGTGAGTGCAGAACTTGTCGAAGACGACCATAGCCTTGTTAGCGTTTCAGAGCATAGGGGTGATATACGGCGACATCGGCACGTCGCCTCTGTACGTGTACGCGAGCACGTACGTGCTCAACAAGACGGACGCGGACGGGAACTACATTCCTGCGCTTCATGAGGACATTCTCGGCGTCTTGTGCCTCATCATCTACACCTTGACTCTTGTGCCGCTAATCAAGTACTGTCACATTGTCTTGCGCGCCAACGACAACGGCAATGGTACTTACTAGCTACTCACTTCGACCGGTCCTTTGCTTTTTTTCTTAACTGTCTTCTGCTTTTCTCCATTTATCCACGTTAATTAATGACTGGCGGTGATCGATTGAGTGCAGGCGGGACGTTCGCGCTCTACTCGCTGATTTGCCGGCACGCAAGGATTAACTTGGCGAGTAACCAAGGGCCGGATGATCGAGACTTGTCGTCGTACCAGTTGGACCTGCCCTCGCGGCCTGCCAAGCGAGCTGCCAAGCTGAAGGAGTTTCTGGAGAGTAGCCGGTTTATGAGGCACCTCCTGCTCACGGTCGCACTCATCGGTACTTGTTGCGTTATCGGCGATGGCGTCCTCACTCCCTCCATCTCAGGTACACACATCGATCAATCCATCGCTGATCAGTAAGCTTGCTTCGCTCTTTCCTAATATTTTCCCTAGCTAACTTACAGACTTTCGTGCTTCCTGCAGTGCTCTCAGCCGTTTCTGGAATCAAAGTCAGCACACCATCACTCTCGCAAGGTTAGTGACCCGGATCTCTCGTTTCGAAGAAAAGGAGATCAATACCAGTGCCAGGGTCATTGAATGATTTTGTGTTGTGGTGTGCAGATGTGGTGGTGGGCGTGTCGGTGGCGATCTTGATAGTGCTATTCTGCGTGCAGAGGTTGGGGACAGACAAAGTGGGTTACAGTTTTGCACCGGCCATTTCGCTGTGGTTCATCTGCATCGCGCTTATCGGCGTGTACAACATCGTGAAGTTCGACCCGACCATCTTCAAGGCCTTCAATCCTTACTACATCTACACGTTTTTCAAGCGCAACAAGCACGATGGCTGGGTGTCGCTTGGAGGTGTCGTTCTCGCCATCACAGGTAATTAATAGCACCACCTCACAGACTCTTGAAAAGAATCATATAAGTGGAAATTCTTGCTCACAGACTGCAATTCCATGCTGCAGGGTCGGAAGCCATGTTCGCTGATCTTGCTCACTTCTCCGTCGGCGCAATTCAGGTCTGAAACTCTTAACTTTTCCATTCACTCTCACATTCCATAGACAAGGATGAGACTTGACAAAGCATGTGTTGGTGGTTGAGCTGCAGATTTCGTGCTCGTTTTTTGCATACCCTAGTTTGTTGTTGGCGTACATAGGCCAAGCCGCGTGGCTGATGAAACACGAAGACATGGTTAGCACCACGTTCTATTCCTCAATTCCAAGTGAGTTCAACAACTCATAATTATACATTGAGCTTTTTACTAATTTGTGCGGGAGGACTTAACTTACTGACGCACTGATGTTGTGTGTGTTGATAGAACCTGTGTACTGGCCTATGTTTGTGGTGGCTACGGCAGCTGCTGTGATTGCTAGCCAAGCCATGATTTCGGCGGTGTTCTCGATTGTGGATCAATCCATGGCACTCGGATGTTTCCCTCGTTGCAAAGTAATTCACACTTCCAGCAAATACGAAGGCCAGATCTACATTCCTGAAGTGAACTGGATCCTCATGTTACTGTGCGTCATCGTCACTGCTTCACTTCGAGACACAGTCAAGATCGGCAACGCTTATGGTAAGCACACGATCATACAATCATTGTTTCGATAGCCATAACATAAATGTTGATATGGGACATGGAAAGATGATTTGTTGAATCGTGTGTGTTTGCTGCAGGGGTGACGGTGGTGGCGGTGATGGTGATCACGACCATGATGGTAACACTGATCATGGTGATGGTATGGCAAAAGCCACTAGTATTCGCCCTGGCATTCGGAATCTTCTTCGGTGCCATCGAGTTGCTCTACTTCTCCTCAGTCCTGTACAAAATCCCGCAATATGGTTGGATTCCGCTTGCGTTTGTGGCGGTCTTCTCAACGATCATGTACACATGGTACTACACTCGCAAGGAGGCGTTCAAGTACGAAGTGAGCAACAAGTTGTCGATGAACTGGCTACTGGGTCTGGGGTCGAATCTCGGCATCGTTCGCGTGCCCGGAATCGCCCTGATCTACACTGAGCTGCCACAAGGAGTGCCGGGGATATTCGGGCACCTGATCAACAACTTACCCGCCATGCACTCGACATTAGTCTTAGTCTGCGTGAAGCACTTGCCCGTGCCGCGAGTTCCGAGAGAGGAGCGCATCTTGCTCCGCCGCGTGGGTCCGCCCACGTACCACATGTACCGATGCGCGGTCCGGTATGGGTACAACGACAGTGGGGATCATGACTTCGAGGCGCTGCTCATGAGCAGCTTGGAGGAGTTTGTTCGAGCGGAAGCGGCTGGTGCTCTGGACCTGCAGTTGGCGTCCACGAACGGCTCCAATGAAAACTCGGTGCTCGGGGGTAGTCTGGTCACTGGTGGCTCGAACAGTATTACTTTGGAGATCGATGCGCGGGCGCAAGGACAGATCGAGCATCTTCGTCATGCCAGGGATAGTGGTATTGTTTATGTGCTTGGTCATACCAACTTGAAGTGCTCGGAGAAATCGTCCGTGCTTCGCAAGTTTGTCATCAATGATCTTTATAGCTTCCTTCGCCGCAACTCCCGTAGCAGCAGCGACTCCCTCGAAGTTCCCCACACCAATCTCCTCCAAGTAGGCATGGTCCGCTACATCTGAGCTCCGATCGAATCGTTTTCGGGTTCTCATCGATGCTCTGATCGATGCTTTTGCGGGGTCTGATCGATCGTTATGGGGGGTTTTGATCAAACGATTGCATGCATGTGGTGGCTTCTTTTGACCTAATAACATCTTGTTCATTTGTACATTTTTACATCTTATTCATTTTTACATTTGTACATCTTCTTCATTTGTACGTTTGTACATCTTGTTCGTTTGTACATTTCTAGTGTGAAGACTATTTGTTTCTCTCAGAGTCCCTTTCCGAGATGGCGCCCTTTTCCATGACCATGAAATCTTGGGAATTCTATGGGTATGGAATTATTTTTTTTGGTGAAAAGGGTGACCATCAAATTAGTGCAAAAAAAACCCGCCAAATCCAGTGAAAACCAGGGGAGGAAAAAAGAAAACATCAGTCCGGGTCCCAAATGAGGGGCCGAAGGAACATAGTGAGAGCGGGAGTGAGACGCCACTATGGGTATGGAATTTTGTGACTGAGGATTCTGCAATGAAATGGGGGGCTCGGCAAATCATTGTTGCACACTTGCCCATTAATATTCTTGTGTTATGGTGTTTTGCAATTACCCACAACCAAACAAACCGGATATACTTGCATGATCCATGGTATATTCATATGTAAGGAGTAGATTTGGGGTTTCTTTATTACTTGATTATTATTTTGTAGATGGCTTAGAAAGAGGTGGGGTCCCACTAGTGTTCATTACTCAATCCCTGTAGTGCATGCAGCCGCTCACTACAGTCAATCCGGTTTCTTGAGGTGGGGTGGGGCACAAATTTTTGTTTCTATATTTTGGGCTCGTATGGTCATTTTTTGATTTTTAATTTTAAAAAATAAATAAATGGGGTCTACGACCACAATTTCCACTTGGGGGCCTCTCCTTAGAATCTTACCAGCTTATACATCAAGAACTAGGGACAATCTTTTATTAGCCCTCTTTGTATTTGGGGCTTCTAAGGGAGAAGCCGGTTTGTGCATTCAGTCCTAAACACCATATTCATTAAAATGGGACTTTTGGAAGTCCCAAATTAATATAGTGCTTAAAATAGACCTAAAATTGTATCAACTATAATGGGACTTTCATTATATTGGGACCAAAAATCCATACACTATTCTTTTAATCAACCATTTTTTACACATTGCATCATACAGTAGGAGTTGCAATATAAATTATTGTTGCTTATTGCTTCATAATAGGACATTTTAAGCAATTTAAGCAATTTAAGCATGTCAAAATATCATACATGTCACTTTAAAGTGTGAGAGGTTCCAGGGTTAGCTCAGAGTCAACTAATTCCTCATAATGACTGTTGCTAGAACAATTCCAACAAATGTAGAATGGCAATTTGCACGATGTTATCATGAATGGGAAAATGACTCTGTAATAATAAAATTAGAGAGTATAAAGTCTTCCACGACAACACAACATATTTGAACTGCATGTGAGCAGTATACTGTCTGGAATTTATAATTAATATTAAACTTCACAACCTTGAAGCTTAAAAATGATGTACAAATTAGACAGTTTCTGCCCTCATATCACAGCAGTTTGTCTAAAAATCATAGTGCACATAATATAATCCAATAACGTTTCCAACATACAAACAGTAACGACTTATCCTCCTAATATGACAAACTTCATTATACAAAGAAGTTGTCCTACGATTCAGCTCATATCAAGCTTATATAAAGATACTTAAACTTCATAGCACCGTAGTTCTTAGCTCACATCTAGCTAAATGAAGTAAACTTTAACTTCATAGCACAATAGTATTTAGCTCACATCAAGCTAAATGAATTATACTTTAACTACCTAGAACTGCAGTATTTAGCTCACATCAAGCTAAATGAATTATACTTAAACTTCAGAGCACCGTAGTATTTAGCTCACATCGAGCTAAATGAATTATACTTCAACGGTCTAGAACCTCACCAAACTATTGGAGATAACATTTCTTTGAAGTACAGGAATACGAACTTTTGGATTTAGATTCCCAGGTTTAATTTTTGATTTCCAACTAGTCATAAGTGAATCGGTATCAATCCACTCAGGCGTGTGATCCTCATCTGCTTCCCATAGGAAGGATCTTCCAGAGTTCCATCCGACATAACACTCTACGACATCTACCTTGGTAGACACTGGTTTCCAGTACTGGACTTTGATAGCATTGGGATGATTAATTGAGTCTTCAAAAGGATTCGACATTGCTCTAACTACCCAGAAGGGTCGTGAATCATCATCAGCACGGCGTACAATAAGAAAATATCCCTCAAAAACATCACGAGCCACCCGAAATGATGCGTTCGGTCTATCACGGTGTTGCCCGATGAAGGGCTCATCTATACCAAAAGCGTCACGCACGGTGCCGTCATCAAGGTACTCATCTTCAGCTGACGGAGCAAACCGAGATAGCGGCCAGAATCCATCCCTCAACGTAGAAGGCGATATAATATCCTCTGTAAGTGCCTGATGCACCCCCTTCCAATATTGTGAAATCCCTTCATTTCTTCTCCGAAACTCGCCTGACAAGTCTTCATTGGCCATGGTATCCCAATGATTGATAAAACGGGGGTTTGCACACTAGGGTACACCCTTTTTTTTGTAGCAAGACGTCAACTAGTGTACTATCAACAATTTCAAAATTCAATAAAAAATTATTAAAAGTATTTTGAGATTCTATTTTTTTGCATGAATGATGAACACTCTAGTTACTATTTTATCATATTGGTAATGGTTTAAAAAATAGCATGTGGCGAAATAGAAATACATCAAAATAAGCAAAAGTTGGTGTCCGTAGCAGTGTACATTACACCCTTAATTAAGCAATGTGCATGTTAAAATAGGATTTAAGTCACTGGATTTTTTGGTGGTGTTAGTTATAGTAAACTAGATACAATTTTAGTACCCACACTATTTATGGATTTTTTTGCTTTTTTTGAATGACAACCAAACTTATAAACCAAAAATGATTTTCATGTACTGAGGGTTAACATTTTTCAATGATTAAGACTAGTTTCATATTGCACATCCAATTTTCTAGGATGGCTTGTCTTTGGTTTTTCAAAAAACCAATTCAAAATCGAATTTGATAAAAATTGGCCCACTGTTTGGAGAACTTTCACTGATCAGGGATGAGGACTTTTCACGCTGGCAGTTGTGTCGTAGCAACAGTCTGTGCAACCAGCAGCAACGCGGATCTACCTTGCATACTGGGCGCCAATTCCAACTTCCACCTTGCTTTGTAATTAACAATGTTGTGCATAGCCTGGAACAGACTTTTGAAGGAATTCAGCAAGGGTTTTAGTGCGAGCTAATCTCGGAAGCATCCCTCAGATCGGGGCTCTGGCAAACAGCCGATGCTTCGTCTCTCCCAACGCTGGAGTCCTGGGTGACTTAGGGGAATTTGCGAAGCGGATTAGGGTTTGGAGTTTTTGGGTGCCATGGCGCGAACAATTGCAGCGAGGCCCGGGCTATCAGCGAGAGCGAGGGTCGCGGCGGAGGCAGCCCGCATCCAGGCGCTAGCAAATGAAGGACTTCGTGCTCAGAGGGAGGCTAACGATCTTGAAGCGCAACGATTGGAGCAGCAGAGATTACAAGAGGCTGTTGTGCAAGCGGGTTTGGAGGCGCGCAAAGAAGAAGAGCGGTTGGCATACCATCGTGACAGGCAGCGCCGAAGGAGGCGCTCAATTGAAGATGCCCTCCAGGCAGAAGAGGCCCATGAAGCGGATCTGGCACGACATTCTCAAACCTCAGCTGAGGTGGTGAACAGGACGAAGGCAAAAGCGACTTCTCGATTGTGTGCACGTTACGTAAGCAGGCAGCTCCAAGAATGTTCACTACAACAAATCCAGCCCAATGTGACTGGGTTTTATGACTGGAATAGGGCATAAACCAAAATGTGACTTATACTGTTTCCAGTCATTTTGAACCAGTCGCTCCGGACAATCTGACTAGCGGTCACATCGGCCTGTTTTTGTTCCCGATACTGCGTTCCCATGGTGTTTCGGAACCTCAAGTAGGGACCTGCTCTGGGACTTGGGTAAATATGACTACGTAGAGTCATATATTATTGACTACATAGCGTCATCAATATGATATAGTTGACTAAGTACAGTCAACCATATATGACTCTACAGTCTTCAATATAGTATAGGTGACTAAGTATAGTCAACCATACATGACTCTACAAACACGATGGAATCTAAAAATATATGGTTGATTCAGTAGATGTAATGAAATCTAGGGATACATTCTATAGATGTGGTATAATCTAGAAGTACATGTTGATTTAATAGATGTGTAATTAAATTAAATATATTTTTAAATTTACATTGTATGTAGATCTAGATTGTTTTCAGACCTAGATTCTATCTATATCTACATCTAATCTAGATCTAATCTACATCATATCTATATCTACATCTAATCTAGATCTAGATTATAACTATATCTACATCTAATCTAGATCTAATCTACATCTAATCTACATCTAGATCTAATCTACATTCGCCCAATTTTAATCTCTGCTGATAATTTATCCCGTGCTCTCTTCTTCCCATCAGCTAAAGCATATGCCATCCTCGCTGGCGGGCACTTCAAGTCTGGCCTTGCAAAAAGAAGAATAACACGAGTTGAGTTTCTATTAGAAGCAGCCAAGAATGAGCGAGAAAGTACATTAGAGCACATCGCATCATGTAGTCACGGTCTAAAGAGCATATCTCAAAAGTTGTAATTGATACCTATTCTGAAAACACAACAATCACAATAAACTCAACAACTTGTGAGTAGAATAGTAAATCAACCTGATTTTCAACTCTCCACATGCTGCAGCTGTAGCCCCCACGAGCTCCAGACATGCTCCACACTGAAGTAGGACTTCGTTCAGAAGCCAGAGACCACACTGCCGGCTTGGAAAGACGCGATTGGGTGACCAGATCAATACGCAAACAACGAACCAGATCAAGTGAAGGCATCTGCTGGTTTCACTGTTTATACTGCCAAATTGAGTACATTTGTTGGTGGGTCAAAAGAACAGTTATATTTTATAGCCCTGGCACTTAGTGATCAATGGGAGTTCTAGATCAATAAAGAAACGTATTGTAAATGTGGATGTAGATAGTTGCAACTCACCAACAGCATTTGACATTGAAGTTGCCACTATCAACCACTACCAAAACAATTGACTTGCCTTCAAACAATAAAATAACAGAAATCGTAGAAACTAGCATTTTCTGAAACACTGATCTTACAATGAGCTGAATTTTTTTACCAGATACTTAAATAGTTCTTTAGTTACATAATTTATGACATGATACCCGCAATCACCTACTACTCACAGCATTCAACTAAAATTCCAAGTATTGGGAACTCGCAGCACGCTCTTTTCTTTGTGCAAGAACATGAATTCATTCCAGATACGTACTTGAGCTCTTTCAAACACGCAACAGTCTCGTGAACAACCTCCTCCAAAGAACGAAAAGTGAGCCCAAGGTTTTTCAGTTTCTCGTTGGACAGCTCATGTGCAGGAATCCTCGGAGAGTCATCTGCGTCCCTGTGAAACAGAAACGTTTTACTAACAGGTTGATGATCTTCACCAGCTCATGAGCTGCTTGTCTGGCTGACAATAGAGGGTGCAAGCAAAAACATAGAAGTGAACTTTCACATTCTTACCATTTTGTGATGCAATGAAGAGGAAGGAAATAGTGAAGGTCTTACTTGGCCACAACAGGGTACTGAGGGTAAAGCTTTGATAGCAGAGACACAAAGTCGCCATAATGAAGTACGCGCTCGTTGCAGATGTACCGACCCTCTGATTTCGGGTTCTCATACACCAAAAGATGAGCCAGGGCTACGTCCTCCACGCCAAAGATCCCAATGAGCGACGCTGCCTTCAAATATAGGTTCCAATACATATCAGACACCAGATATATGTATTCCAAAACAGTTCATGTGCTGATTGCACTAATACCAAAATTATTCTGTTAGCAGGATAGATAACCTCAAAGCAGTAAACATACCAATGCGAGCTGCTTTCTAGAAAAAACCTCGAAACCTGCAACGCACACCAATGATCAACATACAGATGAAATTCAACCGAACCCAAATTCAGCGACTTGAGACATGGAAATAAACGACAACAAAGCAAGAAACTGAATCATCGCTCCATTCAATCACTCACTCACTCACCCGGTTCTCTGCTCCATGGGCTTAGGAGCCTGGATCTTGACAAAGGTGCAAGTGCAAATGACGAGCAGCATCACAGTCAAGAATTGAACAACGCCGAAACAAAAACCTTCAAACAAAAACCCCCAAACAAAAACCTTCAAACAAAAAACAAGCCACCAGACTTCAAAGTGTCAGGATCTACTAGACCAAGTACAGGCAGAATGATTGAAACTACAATCAGATCAAAAATAGCATGAAATGGATCAATTATAACTGGCGACATTCACGTTCAACAGTGAGTTCCTACGTATGGATATTCACCCATAGCCTGCCCACAGGATAGAGCCTCAGCTTGCGGACCCTAGCACCCAGAGACAGCCACCATTTTTAGGTGCTCCGAATTACATGCCATGGTATTCAGCATCACCGGAATAATTCCGGAGGAGAGGGATCACTCATGAGTCATCAGGGTGCGTCGTGAGTCAGCATCTGGATGGGTACGCATGGAGCAGCAGGATCCGAATCAGTAGCAAGGTGGAGAAAGATCACATAGTTCCTGGCACAGTATCTGTTGGCTGCAACTTGACAGCATATTCTAGGTTATGGCATCTTAGGATCTACAGATTGTCTCAACTAGAGCAACCAATGCATGCTGAAACTACATCATTCAAGATGAAACGCCGCGCCCACATCTGTGATACGAGTAGTTGCACCGGAAACTTGCGTATGAATTACTAGTGGAACGTCTCTGCAAGCATTTGCAAGCCCTATTAGCAGTTATCTCTTCAGCATTAGAAAATCTTAATTATGCCAGGCACTTCAACTCTTTCAAGACTCAGCATCTGCTTCATTTTACGTTCACCATCTCTCATCAAAAGGACGATGATCAAATTTAACAAAGCAAAAAAAACACATCAATCTGGATCCCACGAAAGGGTTGGCAGATCAGAATGAGAACGGCAAAATATTCACTTGAAGGAAAACCTCAACAAAGCCTCCGGAGCAGGAAAACCTCCCTGACTCACCAAATGGAGATAAATTTTACGTTACCCATCTATCCTACTACGACAATCACATGCAGATCCCCGACTCCTGAGTTCCCAAATATCAACTCCATGTACGGTGCCACAGAAAATCGCAACATGAAGACCACTTACTTGTCGTGTGGATGTCTTCAAGACAACACACTTGCCCTTCCTCTGAGAATCCAAATCGACGTTAGCACCATCCTCCTCAGCTTCGTCTTCTAGATTAACATCCAACATCTGCATAACACCAAAATCACGCCTAAATCAACATCAACCGATCTTGACATCAACCGATCTGTTGAAAAAATTAACACATCTCTAACAAAAAAATTGACCCGGCACTCTTACTTTTCCAGTACATTATCCCCGCATCACTTTCATGGCAACCAGATCCAGACAATGCAACAAAACTAACCCTAATTGAACAAAAAAGCGCGTTACCCTAAACCCCAACTCCACCCACTGCCATCCAAACTTGCAAAATCAACACGCAGAAACCAGACTGGAAACCGAACAAAAGCTAGAAATCATCACACAAACGACATCCCGATCCTTCTTACATAACTGCGTCCTAAGAAAAAAGACCAAAGACAAACCCTAACTACTCACATAACCACACCACCAAACACAAACCCTCCCATGTCTCTCTATACTCACATCTCATCCCAAGAAAAGAAAGCAACCGTTACCATCGATTACCGAACGCAAACCCAATTCGGAGCAAGCTTGCCAGCCCACCAGACTAAACTCACATCCGCCTCGAAGCTCCACAAGGCGCCAACATGATCCGCGAGTCCAACACAACTCACAATGCTGAGAGTATTGGATTTAAATCTCTGAGTCCTTGTCTGTTTATTGTATGACGCATTTTGTCAACATAGCAGAGGAAACTGTTCGAAGACAAAAATCACCCATATACTAGAGTGGGACTCTCCGGACATATCCATATCTCACTCAACGAACACTCCAAAGTCATAGATTTATTGTAGTAAAATCTATTCGTAGATGGTTTCTTCCCTAATCACATCCTCGCAGAGATTCGAAGCGAAATCAACGATCCCAAAAATGTTGAAAACTATTCCTCCAGTCGAACATTTTCTGGCACATTAACGATTTTGAAGACTCCAGACTTAGAACCACCCAGCGCAGGGAAGTATTTTCGGTACTTTTGCTCACTTAGGACCACCAGATCAATGTAACGGAGACACGTAACTGCACATTCTGCTCAAAATTCCTCTTGTCATTTTTCAAGTCACAAAGGACTGATTCTGGATAGCTTATCATTTATGCCAGTGACCCCAGGGACACATTTTCTACTAGTGTACATACTCGTTATATGTATTATGAATCAAAGTGCTAGTTATGTCATGATCTTCAAATGGGAAATTGAATTTGGAACCCTAAACCTTTAGACAGAGGTTTTATTTTATATAATTTGTGCTAGTCCAATTAATAATATGCATTCCGTAATTATAAGAACAATAATAAATTATTATACAAGGTCAAACTACTAACAGTCTTTTAAAAAGGACTATGAGAAGGTAGTACATTCTACAAATTAAAAGTATGTAACTACTATTCGTCGACCATATGTTTATTTTCCATGCAACTATCAAACATAAGTAATTATAAAAACATAATATCTAAACTCTCTAGATAATGCATCCTTATAGTAATGATATGAACCTGAAATCCTCAGATTCACCTAAAACATAGTTGGAGTGCAAGTACCTTGAACTCATCAAGGAAAATCCAAATGTTCTTCAGTTCTTGATTTACATAATCTACTACTAATTCTTTTACAAATTGAAAAAAATCCTAGACATATTTATATAAAGATTATTCCAGATTTAAGTAAAGACTACATGACTACATATGGTCACCCAAATCAACTTTATTACAACACTCAGTCATACAGAAACCAATGACCAATATAAGTAAAGGAAACTATCTACATGATAGTCATAACGACTACATTATGTTGGCAATTAGCTCAACACCTCAAAGTAATATGGAAAGGCAACTAATAATGGTTCAATTGTCAGTGAAGGAAATTTATAGCATGATTATTAGTACAAGCAATTTTCATGCATCTGGAAAGCACTAGGAAGCTAGAGAGAGTGGAGTCATAACATTTGGTGACTTTCATTCAAATACGTATTCATTTTTTACAGTTGAATTCTAAATATCTAGTGATTCTAATTATGTGAAACTACTTTTCTACTATGTATGTGCAAATGAAGATTATCGACGTACTCCAATTTCACAGCACTTATCAATTAGGGCCACAAGTAGAAGATTTTGTCTAGTCATTTCATTGAAATCCATGAGTGAGATTAGTAAGTTTAAAGACTTTAGGACTACATGTAGTCACTCTAATGACATCCATTACGCAACGGAGTCATACAGGAATTTATGACCAATGCCATATGACTATGTTAGTATGACTGCAGATAGTAAGCACTCAATGCATGAGTATGGGAACATCGCAGGGGAACATATGGCTCGTTCCCGAAGACGTTCCCACCCAGGTCCTCAAAAAAATGACTGGGTACATGACTAGTCCGTGACTAGTCCATGACTGGACCCTATTATGACTGATGTTTGACTGAACTAATGACTGATGTGACTAGGCGGTCACATGGGCCGGTTTACATCTAGTCACATTGGGCTGGATTTGTTGTAGTGGTTGTTCGGGTCCCCTCGGTAGGAAGGCCGTTTTGGAGTTCTTGTTTGACCATTGTCTGATTCGGCCACATATGCCAGAATTTTACTTTCGACCAGAGGACGCACGGATTTGTGCGAAGGTAGTGTCCAATGTGAGGGTGGGATTAGATGAAGTTAAAGGCGTTCAATCTACTGAGAAGCTCGCGTATAGAGGTGCACTACTGAATTGCGTTGTTGGAGACGGACTCAGCAAGCGTGCGATTTGTGGATACGCGCGCATTTTGGGAACCAATACAGCCAACGTGAGACGAGCTTGTCAGCGGAGGCATTCTGCGGTTACAGAGGGGGAGTCGGTGTGGAAATTACCAACTCGAGCACACAGGCCGGGTCTTTCTTTTCTCAGTGTGGAATCGATTGTCAATTGGTGGACAACAGAAACACGTGTCAGCCCGAACAAAAAGGACATCGTGAGGGACAGACTCGCACCGAACGTGCATGACGAGCATCCTACACACTTCTTGTGTGAGACTCAGGTATGTTACTTCTGAGATTTGGCACATTGTTTTTGTTTAAGTTGTGAGAGTGTTGGGTTTAAGGGCTCGGTGTCATGTCTTAGCATCACTCTAGATAATTGGCCGAGTACGTTCAATTTGCTTCGTAACGTTGCAACAACGTCAAACTGTGATTTTGGCCTCTGTGCAGCTGAATGATCTCACCTCGGAAATTAAGTGTACAGAATTCAGATGAATTCAAAAGGGAACGGGTCTCTGAATTGTGCGCTGTGTGTGATCGTTTGTGTGTGATCGTTTGTGTGTGATCAAGTGAACTTACGCACAGTTTGTCAGAGTACAAGTTTGTTCTTATTCGCATTTTGCAGTAGTTGGTCGCAGCAATTTGAGATGCTCGCATCTGCATCTTTTTTTGTGCTGAGGGTTGTTGTGAACACCCTTTACCTTGAGATTGTTTGATTTTGTAGCTGGTATACTTCGGCCTTTTCCATGGTAGTAAAATTTCTTGTTTCGATACCAATTTGGGCGTTATGTCATGTCACGACGATTCAGCTTCTGGGATTTGTAACATAATCCGCAAGTTTTATCATATTTCGAGCCTGGTAGGAGACTCAGTCACTCAGTGGAAGAGATTAATAGCTCAGAAGTATTACTAGACCGGGGGTGAGACCCTGTAGCCTAGACAGATCGTCAAATTCACAGGAAAGCTTGAACCCACACATCTGAATCGGATCAGATTGTCTGTATTTTACGAAGTTGCCTGTGTCACAATTCGTGCCTTCAGATCCAAGTTGTTTTGAGGAACATCATTCTGCACACAAGTGTAGAAATACTTATGCTTCATTCGAAAGTCATAAAGTTTCAGATTCCTAGATTTTGTAGCTACCCTTGATGTTATTTTGGGTTGTTTAAATCTTAAGACAAATTAGTAGCATTTCTGAACACCCTTTTGTGATTGATCTTGGGTCCTTCTCATTGTTTGGCATTCGTAATTTCGTACGTATTCTTTGAGTCCTGTTTCAGCACCTGTGAATTCAGGATTTATTTATTTAAAGTTGTTCGTTTTGCCCGGTGTTGATGCAGCTATTTGAGAGGACACATGCTATATGGATAATCCAAGCTGTGTGCATCTTTGGGTCCTGTCAAGTACACAAACTATGTCTTTACTGTAATGGTGGTACTTCAATTAATAATGGTGATACATCCAAAGCATCTGTGTGTGATCGTGTGTATGATACATATTTCAGATGTGTGTATGTGACACAAAGCATGTGTGTGATACATATTTCATGCCCATGTATATCTGCTATGTACTACCAGTGTACAGGGGGTGCATTGGAATCGGAATTGTATGCCCTGGGATGTGCTACATACACAAAGGGGACATCGGTGGTGTACTGAAGTGCTGAGTATAGCCTGAGTGGTGATCTGAGGTACACATGTTGTACACGATCGCTGTTAAAAGGCACAGTCGAGCATCAAGAGTGTAGCTATGGGGTATTGTGAGCACATGTTTCATGCATGCATACAGGGTTCATACACGAAGTGGTCATTGATAGTGTACGAGTTCTGTATCACTATTCTGAAGAAGCTAGTATTGACTCATCGCATGGTTTGAAATTGTGCAGACAGATTTCTTCTTCCGCTACAAGAAAGCCCATCCGTTGGAGACTGTTAAGCAAAGGGCATTTCTTAAATTGTGTCCTTACTTTGTTAAACCGATGAAGGATCGTGCGCTATGTTGTTGTATTTACCACGTAGAGACTATATTGATGAAGGAAGCCTTGAATCGTGTGCGTGATGTGAAACTTGGTATCCATGGAACTCACGGTGAATATTGTTTTTGTGATATTTGCTGTCCGCCAGGTTCATCAGGCCGCGACGATTGCAGAGCCAGCCTCACGCATTACACTGGCACAACTCAGTTGTGGGAGTCCTGTGTATGCGAAAAGAGAGCACTTGATCGCTGGCATAGAAGGGAGTGTTTGATGGGTACATGCACGCGATGTGGCGTAGATCGGAAGTTATCTTTCTGTCCCTCCGAACTGGACCCAAATTCAGCAGCTGTGGTCACGTGGCGTTGTTTTGAGCGGATCGAAATTGGGAAGGACGAGGATGGCAATCCTGCGAGGCGGATCAAGGAGGTCTACAAGCAGACTTCACCTTACGAATTGGTGCAGTATCTCAAACCCACGCTTCAAAGATTTATTACACACAATTTCGTAGCTAGATGGCAAGATGAGCAATCAAAGCTAGCATTAAAGTCGTTACATGAAGGTGTGATTTTATCATACATCGACTTTGCCGAAAATTATACGTTCCAGCCCGGTGTGGAGGTTCAATCTGAATATTTCACGAGTTTCACTTGCACAATCCTAGTTCACATAACTTACCGAGTTGTGGTTAATCGAAGCACAAAAGTCCAGAAGATTGTGAAAGAGTCGCACTTTTATATAAGTGACGACAAGGAGCATGATACTTTGTTTGTGCAACATTGCATGCTCAAACATTGGAAGTGGCTGGATCAGCATGGCATAAACCCGAAACAACACGTTGTATTCAGTGATGGCTCAGCGGCTCAGTTCAAGAATTGCAGAGGTTTTTACTTCGTGTGTAGATACCCCGGGTTGACGAAGGGATGTCAGATGAAATGGCATTTCTTCGGGACAGGCCATGGAAAGGGTAAGTTCACTCGTACATACTTGCGTTCTTTATTATGAGTTTGCACATATGCTGCTTGTAATTCAAGTTTAAGCTAGGACATTGCTGGGGCAATTGATTACTGTGCGCTAGCTTATAATTGAAACAAATTACTTACCCATGTTTGTGTTATCTAGGTGAATGGGACTGGGCAGGTGCAACCGTTAAGAACAAGCTCGAACAAGAGCAGCTGTGGAATCATGGCTGCAGGAAATTGCAGAATGCGGGTGATGTCGTTGATTATTTGAGAGTTGCATTGCCTGGACGTGCAGAGTCGAGTTATCAGAAAAAAAAAGATAGGATATTCCGCAAATTCTGGCACATCGGCGAGACTGAGACCAATCGACATAAAAAGTGGCAGTGCACCACAATAGTCGGGTCTAGCAGTCTACATTCGTTCTCAAGCATCTCCGGAGCAGATCCGACTAAGTTGATGGTTAGAGAATTGAGCTGCTTTTGTGGACCGTGCTTAATGCGTGACTGGAATGCTTGTGAAAATTCGGCCCATGTCCCAAGATGGCGGTGTCTGAGGATCAAAACGAAGATTGCCGAAGATGTGAGAGAGCAGATGGTGCGAGAGAGAGACGGAGAGGACTCCCAGTATGGTGGTGATGGTGTAGGTCTATCGGACCTGCTGGAACCGGGCGACAATTTCGCAGTCCCTGCTATGCCTGGCAACGACGAGAATGTGGAATTTTATCTCCTTTACTGCCAAAGGTCTAAGTTTACTTTTGATACTCCATATAGATGCGCATGGGGACATAAGTTCAAAGCGGGTGACAAGGCTGTATGTGGATCGTACTATCAAACTTGGGGGAGACTTGACAAGTCTTACGTACTGCTAGACAAATCACAACAAGCCTTCTTACCGGAAAGATTGGTAGTGCAAGTGAAGTTTTCCATGGCACCCGCAGACCACCGAGTGCAAGGAGACGATACTGTTTATTATTTGGACGAGGAAGATGAAGAGACTATCATGTCTGAGTGCAACCGAAGATTCAACGCTTGATTTGAGACTGTATACTTTGTGTATTGGCTTACGGTTCTGAGCAATGCTAAACTACCCAACCATGCACTATTTCTTGCCCAAACCTTGGCCTCATAATGACTGATAAATGGGCTGGTTTGTGAATGTGCCAGGTATTGATGCAGCAATCTACACGAAGGGGCCACATGCGAGTTGATATCTGTCATGTTAAAAGATACTAATTGGCTTAATTACTGGTGCATGTAGGTAATCGGTCGCGAGCAGAGGCAGAGGCTGAAAGGATTGGTGTGGGTGTTACCGCGGAAGCTCAAGATATTTTTGATGTTCTCTCTAAGAGGTAACCACTTCGAAACTGTGATCCCTATGCATTTCTTTCAAGCTTTCCTTTCAGCCTTTGAGATTCCATTTGAAGATCACATATGCTCATAAATTTGGATGTTTTTCTTTGCGGAATGAATTTTTTTGATTTTTTGATTTCTCTTGGAGCTGCTGATCTCCTGTTTACCATAGCTTAAAAGATTGTTCATTACCACTTGACTGTGCTTTAAGCCACCTAATAGTGGGATGCTGTGAATGGAATAGGCTACCCTGTAGGTGGGATAAGACGACCATTGTAGTCATGAATGATGTCTGCGTCAACCAACCCTACTTACCTGAGAATGTCATTGGCGGTGCTTCTGTTGGCAATGAAAGTGTTCGCAAAGTTGTAAGTTTCTGTATCACTCTAGTGAATCAGCCACAATAGATGTCTTGCCTAGGTCTCTGCATTTGACCGTACTATAAGTCACCTGAATTTTCTGTGGGAACCTGTGTATTGGTCGCTTTCTTGATACTTGCTTTTATTGGTTACGTGGAATTGATGAATAGATCATTTTGGTTTCTTTTTGCAGGTCGAAGAGGAAGGGAAGAGGTTGCAAAGTCGATTCCATGGCACTGTGACATTTTGGTTGCCATAGTAAGCCCCCCTAGCTTGTTGAATTTTCAACAATGGAGGATAGTGAACATCTTCCAACTAGTGGGAGCACCAAGGTGTATAGCTTTTCTGTTTTTTATTGCTGCGCAGCTTGTGCAAAAGCAATAACAGTCCTGCAAAGATTAATTGTGCCAGTCTTGAGAATTTCAAATGCGAGGGTTTGAGCAACTGCCGCAAGACAATGGCTTCGTTGACCTCAATATGTTTGCTATTGTGTATGGTAATTGTACTGGAATGTCAGAAGAGCTCATATAATGTGGAGATTTTATTGATCATTGATGGCAAAAGTGATGGTCTGATATGTATTTGCAGAGGTATCACTTTATGGTTGTTTTGGGAGGTATCTGTGAGTAAGGATTCCGAATCTCATGACCAGTTTAGTGGCTTATAATAGTTAGAGCGTGGGCTTACAGCTTTAAAGGGTCCTTTTCAGAAACAATTAGGTTTAACTAGTGCTGGATACCTTGATTCTGGAAGATCCAATTTTTGTTTGCACCTTCTATCACAGTAGAATGGAGCAAATGGTTTGCAATTATGATTGTATATACCACAGTACACTTTGTGAAGGATACAGAATTGCCACTTCTTATTTTTATAGTATGTGCCCCAAACTGGTTTCAACGTTTCAACATGTATTTCTAGTGCCACAATATTGTAACTTTTGCACACCAGTTTAGCATTAGAAAGTTAGCACACTAGAGCATATGGAACATGCAAGGTTTCCTCCAGGAAGTATGGTGCAATTAATTTTCGCATCCTATACTGTGCACAATCATAATGAATAACTCAGGTAGGGAGAATAGCAAGAGCAACTAACGAGCAAAGTTGCAGCACTAAACAGGCTTATGCTCCAAAATTTGACTAATTTACACATGAGCCGTTCACTGCGAGCTACAATGATGACTACCCCTGGATGTGGACACTTTGCACAGGTGCTTGATTTGCCACGCCGTCCGTCCGCAGTGTCAATCTGCCATAACCAACTCACAAGAGATCAGAACCACTTGCATATGATGCTATTGTGCAAACGACATCACAACACTAATCAATAACCTCAAACATGTCTCAGTACCGCGGCCAGAGGAGGATCCTAGCAATTGTTTCATCCTGGTCACAACGGACCCAAAAAAATAAAAAACATCCCGTAAAGATTAGAGAGACCATGTGCAGCTATAAGACAAATATCCTAGAAATTTAAAACATAGGAATTACTGGACGAACAAGTAATTGGACAGCAATGTACTTGTATTCTAACTTAAAAAAAGGGTGGCTATAATGCCAACATCACAATAACATGATAGCAATGCCTGCAACCAAAACCAAAGACAAATGCTGCCAGCATCCCTTCCCTTTTAGGACACAAAAACTAGGTGGATGACAGTTGCTAATCACAACCTTGGCCGCGGCGGGTCGTGATACACATGTGTACAGACCTTTAATTCATCATTGACATTCGAATCCAAACTACGACACAAGCTGATTGAAACGCAAAACTGAAGGCTAGAGATTGAGCCAAACCTGCTGAAATGATTCGCCCGAAATCACAACATATTGCATGATATTCCAACCATGCACTTCCACGATCCACGGAAGTAATCAAATAAATATATATAGTGATGCTTCTGTGACTGCAGTCACACTTTGAAAATACTAATATACCTTGCATACGAATCAAAAAATTACTCAAACCGCATACCGTGTTACAGCACCAACGCCTGAAAATCGAAACTCACATTCTTGCTTCGTATCACCAGCCTTCGGCCTCTCATACCTTGGTTTTTTTGGAAGGTCTTCCCCTCTTCCTTGGCTCACTGGATGGGCCACCCTTCCCTGGCGACTTTGACTCATCCCGAACCAACTTGGGATTTGCAACAGCGGGACTCAAAGCCTCGACTATTTCACCATCAGGATCCAAACCTTTCACTTTGCTCCCGCGAGTATTTGGGCGTACAATCTTGTTGGAAATTTCAGCAACCTTTGCAGGTTGTTTCTCTCCAGCAATCTTCGGCTGAGATCCTGATTTCTTGCCACGACTCGGGGTGCTCAAGTTTGGAGCCGGGGTTTTGAATGCATGCTGGGCCAACTTTTTTCCAGAGTTCAAAGCAATCTCTTTCATCCGAGCAGCTACACCTGCGGCCGACTTCTCTCTGCTGGACTTGCGGGGCTGCGGTTCTTCAAATATGGTATCATTCTCATCCACATCTACGCACACATTTCTGATTGTACCACGGCGCGGCGGGGAATCTGCGAAGTCACTGTCCCCGGTGTTGTATTCTTCTTCATCCCCCGATCGTTCTATGTCATCGAGCACAATTTCACCTGGCATTCAAATACGGTTTGATCAGGCCACTTTGTCAAATGGAAAAAACCAGCTCATTCCATGAAAGCTGCTGATCATTGTAGACGCATGAAAATTCCCGCACATGAATTGGAAGATTCAAACTCAAATATCTAGAAGTTACCTTCAATCTTCACCCTGGCAGGAATGAAGTGAGGCCCTGTCTCCATGACATCTTCTTCGTCATCTAACAATACCGGGTTCTTTGCATTAGAGGCCGCTTTGCTAGCTGAGTTGAGGTTGGGTGCAGGAGACCTTCTCGACTGAAGGGGTCGAACAGGCAGTGGTGTTCTGACATGGGTGCTACTGGTTTGCAAGTGTCTGCTTGTTTCTCCGACACTCCCCGTGGCAGTATGTCCTGGCATCGGACCTAGCCAAGTAGCTGGGTTTGCATGAGGACCTACATAAATATGCACCCCACGTTAGCACAAGCTCTTTGAGCAGCTCCATCAAAGGTGAAAATCAGTAAGCACGCCCTGGTATTCCTTGCTGTAGACACATATGTGACACTATTAGTACACATTCGTACACCTCTAATACACCTCAATACACAAAGGTACACTTCCAAAAATATTTATCACGCACGGACAGTAGTGATACACACGGAAGCATGTGTGATACATACAGTGGCATAAATGATACACAGAAACACATATGTGACACACATTCGCACACTTGTGACGTACAACCAGACATATGTGATACACACACAGACACCCATGTGCCCACCTCCGACGTTAGTAATACACTCCAGACCATTGTGATACATCCACCACCTACCCTTTCTGGCCATGATGCCCGCAGTTTACACACAAAGCATCACACAGACGTGAATCGTACATTACAGGCAAAGGCTTGACGTCTCATGCACACTAATATACATTGCAACCTCACATGATAAAGCAAACTCTCACGCAAGCAGCACAAGAGATCACAGATTGAGATGATGGAGTTCTCACCAATAAGATCAGCCAGAAATTTGTCGAGATCTTCAGAGTTGCCTACACTGCCGCAATTGGTCAAAGCAAGCTCCCTCCTAACATGTATAGTGTGAACCCTAGCCTCTTCACAACCTTCCGACACTTCCTTTTCCATCATATGCTTGTCAAACTCTCTAAATCCGAAGCTCTTGGTCCATTCCGGGCTGGCCAATCCCTTACATGGTTGATAGGCACAATGATAACTTTTTTTATAATGAAGAGCTGCGCACCACGGGTGGTATGCGTGACGACAAGACGAGAGAATTACGTCGTTGAACCTAAATCCAGCTTTGCACTTAACGCAATGAGTAATCTTTAGGGCAAAACCCTCCTCATCGAAGTGAGCCACCGGATATGGCAGCGGGTGAGGGAAAATCGCCACTCCAGACTGCCCTTTGCTCAGTTTTCCATGTTGCTCACCCAACATAACGTGCATAGCCTCGTGCAAATCACGTTTGCATTCTTCTTCTTTCTGCGCAATTTTTTTTCTCTCCAAATCTTCAGCATACCTTTCGTATGCCAATTTGTGATCCTGCGCCATCACAGACAGCCATTCATGCTTCTGTCGGCAGGACAACAACTTCTGTGCATCTGCAACCGAAGGGGTCACGGCGCTGGCTGAGTTTGCAGCTAGAACAGGTCGCACTTCTAGATCAGTGCCACCACAACCCGCACTCTCTCCCTGGAGAACCGTGCTCCTCTCGCAGCTCTCGACCCCATGCTGAAGATTAACGTCAGATACCAAAACGTCGTTCAGGTGCTCCTTCTCCTTGCGCACGGCCGCGAGCTCAAGTTCTTGCAACTGCACAGCCTAGACCTCTACTCCAGCAACAAAGGAATCCATCACGTGCATTTCGCCCCTGGTCTTCTCTTCCAATTTCACGTTCTCAGTGCTTTGGCGCAGGACAGCTTGCCTACTCGCGTACCACTCAACCGAAGCAAGATGCAGGAGATCCAAAACCTCCGATGCAAGTTTCTGTGACCACGCAGTTGTCAAGCCTCCCGAATCCTCACCACTTCGCCTCTCCGCAGAAATCTCAGATGCAAGCGATTTCTCCACAGACTCAGATCCGGTCATCTTCGATCCGGACGCGCAGCCCACGCTCTGTAACCCTAAACCGCCCGACTCCTCCAGGTCTTGGGACAACTCGATCACACCCTTTGCGCTTCCAGCACGTTGTTTGATGTTCTGCTCTACTCCAAAGGCCGCCCAATTTACTTTAATCTTCTTATCCTCTGCTATCATCCCCATTATAAACTCCATTGAGAGCAAACAATTGTTGGGCATCTCAGATTTCGAATGCAAGCCTGGCCAATATGCCTCGATCTTGGCAACCATCTCCCGATCTGTACAGGCCGTGTAGCGAAACTTCTGGCGTTGGCCTTGCGGAGATCCAAACAGCGCTTCACACTCATCTACTGTAACCTGCTTGGACAATCGAATTGCTGAGGGTTTAGCACCGCTGCCCCAAAACCCTAGACCCACAAAATGAGCATGGTCACATACAACAAACGCTGGTTTCCGCTTCTTCGCACTTGCGGGCAATTCTCGCTTTGGTCGAACCTGCCTAATACTCTCGGGGATCTTGTTTTCACCTGCACTAACCCGCTCATCACTATCCATTACTGCGCGACCATTCATAATTTGCTTGGCCATGACTCCCTAAACCGCGCTTCAGGTCAAAGGAAGCCTTAACTACACGCAATCCACCACGGCGCTGCAGCCAAGACAAGATTCCACTATGAGTGATGGTAACAAGATACAGTACGGAGAAAGCCGTTCTGGCATCACCGCATCTACCCGGGCCATGCTGGAGTCAAAATAAGCGTGGCTTATTACTGTCAGCCCATTTTCAGCAAAGTCGTTGGGAAGTAACAGATCCACAATGCAAGTCTCACTTTACTAGTAGTGTTAAAATTCAACCAGGTAAATGGTTACTGTTCATCTAGCTGTGCATCCCTTTCGATGCCTTAGTGGAACACCTTGCACACACATGACATTACACACAGTTTGATGACCCTAGTGTGCAACCACCCAAACCTCCGATTCCCCTAACGATCTCGTCCTTGTTCTTCATGCACTGCGCTGGTAATGCATTTGGACTCCCTAATGGCAAGCTTGGCCTTCCATCAGCAAGCTCACTCCACAACTTAATGCCACCATTCTCCTTTGGAAGCCAGTCACTATCGGTGCAAACAATCTTATACTGCATCATCGGCCATCCATTGGCATGTTTATAGAATTTGAACTGTTGTGCATTGGTATGTCCTTCCAAAGCCTCATCTCCTGAAGCAATATGACCATCAATAAATCCTTTGAAATCTGGCACTTCTTCAATAAAGTGAGGGATAACAGGCTCCGTTTCGGCATCCATAAACGATTTCATGAGCAAAGGTATCGTAGGGTAGTCATTTTTCCTAAGCTTCATACTCCAACGCCCAAACAGAGCATCAATATCATCATGCGTATGTCCAACAAGCATGAAGTTCAAATAAACCTCTCGAAAGATACCTCGAGCCACAAGAAGAGAAAAAAAACACAACATATATATGTTTTTATTATCAGAACAGGAATTGTCTAGCTGGACATTTAGAATTGGAGGTAGAGGCTTTGCTGGGACAAGTGTTCTTGGAATCGGAGGAAGGGATGACTTGCAAATGTCGGCTCCATTCAAAACGGCCTCAAAGAGAGGTGCAATGCGATCACCAGAAAACAACTCTCCTGAACATGCCATTGGTGTAGACTCAAGGTCACGTAAGAGCTTAGCAAGACTCCCTACGGTGTGATTTGAGTCACTAGGATATATATCCAAACCATAGTGAGCATATCGTATATCACCATAACCGTGAGCAATCATTCCAGTCACTTGCAACGGTAACTTAAAATAGGAATCAGTGGCCTTGTTCTTGTGAGAGTACGCAGGGGACGCAGTTTTGGAGTGATCCATTTTATCATGAATCACAGTGACAACATTGTCAGGCTCTGTGATAGAGTTGTATCGATTCGCGTAGTACAACTCCCTGTGCGCTCGTTGCGCAGCGAGGTGTTCTTGGAGTTTCATTCCCCATAAATCCGCAGCCCTTGAACCTTTCGTACTGGCTAATTTCAACGATTTTAGTTTATCACATGTACCGCAACGTGCAAAATTATCTTCGGGTCTCTTCACTGAAAACTCCGGGAAGGATCGCCGCCTGATATTGCTGATCCCTGAGAGGGAAACCTTCCGCAGCCCCAGTTGACCGTTCACTATATTCACCTGGGGCAAAGAGTCTTTCCATTTCCATGATGGTGGCAGGGCCATTGACACTACCTTTTCTCCATTCTCCAAGGTTCTTGATCTATGGGGCATCTGATCTGCGACGCTCTCAAGCAAACAACCCAAGGTTGCTTTTGCTTGAACGGTGTAAGTACGAGGCTTTTTAGTCCGGAGATTTCCATGATGGTCTGCCCTTACACCTTCATCAGCAAGGCTTTGGTGCCGGAAAAAGCTAGTGCGCGATACTCCAAGTATCTTGTACCAAGCAACTTGACATACATCAATACCTTCAAGTGTAACGACGCGATTCCCAGCGACGTCAGTGTGCATTTGCCTATGAACATCAAGTTGAGTGTGCTTCTTGAAGTACACAGTGCCATCTCTCCAGAACAGATTTCGTAGGGCTTCAATCTTAAGTCGTGGATAAAACTGAACACAGTTCAACCTACAACATCTTTCGCTGGATACAGAAGCGATAGCCTCAGGAGATAACTTCACCTCTGCCTTTGGAAGGTTATTTGGAACCCTCTGGACTCTGGAACTATCATAAGGTCGTACTCCTACACGCTTCCTCCCCCGCATTGAAGAAACAGCAGCATTGTAGATAGCCACTTGATCATGGTCGTAGAGAGATGCACCATTTACGAATACATTCCGGATATGCCAAGCACGTAATGAAAACATCCATTCTGATGGTACATCATCTTCACACAAGGACTCTGCAATCTGAACAGCTACTTTATCATCTCCAAGCGGAGCTCCATCACTTCCGATGACAAGGTCTGAGTCGATGCTGTGGCAAATCCCTTTGGCAACAATAGAGCCATACTCGTTCACTAGCGTAACAGCTTTTGTGATCCATGACGACCGAGGCAATCCTTCGCAAGTAACGACATCGTCCGGTAAGGTTGGAAACTGTGGTGCCAGAAACTCGTCAGCGCCGGAGAATGACTCCATACTAGAATGAGATACCAGGTACGCTCTTTTATTCCATTCAATTAGAATAAAGACTAACTCTTATTGGTATCAAACCAAGAGATTATCCAAGTATTCAAGGTGAAAGGTTCTACTTCAAATATCTCATCAACCTCTTCCTCTTGAAAATTCCTAGGATAATTATGTTCACTAATCAGTCTCTCTATTAAAAAGTTCTTTTCAGAATTTGATTCACCTTCCTTGCTAATTTGATCTATCTCTTTAGCTAAAAGGTGAATCAATGCTTCTTCGTTTCTTTGTATACCCTCATAAATTATCAACAATCGTCTTAATCTGACTTATTGTTCGATAATCGTTTCACTATCGATTGTCATGTCTTTAAAGACATAATAATCCAAATGCAATTGAAATTGGTTTATCAGATTCTCTAGATAGAAAATCTGGAATTAAGACTTGACTATCTAGTTTCTGAGGTCCGTATTTAAAGATATAAGTTTTTGTATCTAATTTGTATCCATTCCATGCTCCACAACCTTTAGAGATTATAGGTGAAGTTAAACTTTTCAATTTCCCATATTGGGCAAATAGAAAATGTAAATTGCTTTGTAAAAATAATTCTCCCTTGAAAACTATCAAAGCATTAAACCTTGTTCCATTATCCCAAATTTTTGCTAATATTATTCTTTTGATATCAATGGGTAGTTGGTCAAATTTATTTTGAAGGTTTGAATCAAATTTAGAGTGTGTACCACAAATTTGAAAACCTTGCCCAAAATATGCTCCCCTATAAACTCGGTAAAGTGCAGCAAATAGGAAAGGTCCTTCAAAGAATTGATTAATATCCTTTTGTTGGACTTCCCATGGAAATGGATACATTATTTACTATTGATTGTCATCAATCAAAACTCATATACTCTAAACCTCTATCGCAATCTTCTAATTACGATATTCTATCTCTTACTCACAATCTCAGAAAGGTTAATTACTATCACTCAATCAACTTTTAAGAGAATTCATAAACTCACATCTTAAGACATTTCAAAAGTCTAAAGTTTCTCTTGTTAACCCATGGTATAGTACAATATTTTGTTACCATATACTTCTCTGAGTCAATTCGATACTTAATCTATGTTTTACTTTTACTATGACCCTTTCTTTTCTTAAAGGATTCCCTTAAAGGTTAAAGCTGATTATGAAGATTTCCTCTTTGTCCTTTAAAGAATACACAACTACTTGCTTAAGAAGTTTTTCTTAAGAAAAGGTTGTAATTTTAAATTCTTAAAGAAACACGAGGTATCTTCTAGCTTAAAGCACAAAGATCTTCTATTCTTTACTTTATCTACACTTTTAGCTACCGCTTAACCGGAACCTATTCCCCGGCAGCGGCGCCAAAATGTAATTGGTAAAATTTACAAATAGTGGTAAGTCACGGGAATAGGTCTTTTCGTTTAGCTTTTAACGTAACTAAAGGTCACTGTAGTAAGTAAAGAATTTATAGAATGCAAAGTATTTCTTTAAAAGAATCTCTTTATAACTCTAATGTCTCAATTACCCCAAGTCACATATCACCCAAGTAATCCATTCTCTCAATTGGTTCAAGGGTAATGGGAGTTCAATTAGACAAGTACCATCTCTCGGTTTATTGCCATCACTCCCTTCCAAGTTCAATTAGACAATGCATTTATTATGCATATGCAAGTTCATTCATTACTAGGTTAGAATCTAGTGTTCAACCTATTTATGCCTATGAATGATGCTTTGGGATATGTTATGATAGATTAACTTATCTCAAGCAACTCCTTGCTTGTCTTCATCTTTTTCCTCCCATTCATCGCATTTCAATTAGACATGTAATCACTATCTACTCATTCACATTCAATCACACTCCAAGTCTATCATTCATCACAACTATGCTTCTCAATTGTATTACTCAATTACAATGACTATACTATTTCCCAATTGAATACATTCAAGTTTTATTACAATGAAAACTAATAATCACCAAGGTTGATCACTCCTTAATAATTAATGCCACTTTTATCCATCAATGTACTCAATCTATTTTCCATAAACTCTAAGTCATTCTCAGTCTTCCATTTCAGATGGCCAATCTAATTTAAAAGACTATTAAGTAATACTCACTTCACTGTTCCAGTACTCACATGGAACTCTCATTCTCCATAATTCCCATTCACAACAATGCAATTGTCAATTGGACAAACTGTTGTGTTTATCTTCTATAATTTCTATTTTGTATTCACTCAATAACTCTTCCTTCGTTCTGAGTTCAAATAGACAATCTCACCCACTGTTCACTCTGCTCCATCAGTATCTTCGATTTCAATTAGACAGTATCCAGTGTGAGTCACCACATTCACTGTAACTCTCACCAACTATCCACTGTGTCAATTAGACATGGTCCATGCGAGTCAAGTTGACAATGTATGCATGCACATGGATGCATACCGGACCACCATCTTGTCCATTTGACCAGTGATAACTAGGCATTATGCATCAAATAATCTGAATTCAATTGTCAATTAGACAGTGGCAAATCTGCTCAGTTCTCCATTCTAATTCTATAATTCTACAGAGTAATACACTGTGCATCAGATCTATAGTTCAAATTGACAAAGAGCATTGTGTATCAATTAAACAGTGAGCTACTCAGAGTGAAGTTGACAATCAATTAGACAATGGAATTCTATTTTTATATTTTTTACATAATGTGACTATCACTCACACAGTGTTGTGTGGTGTGGTGAAGTAATTCATTCTTCTTTCTTAATTCCTAGTTATGTCTTAATTTCTAAAAGGTGTGCCTGTACGTAGAGTCAATTTGACAAGTCGTGTCTGTAGGTAGGGTCATGTCCCCTGAATTCTACACTATGTCCATTTGACTCTCAACCAGATTTCTACAGCCACTATCTCCATGGATGTCAAATTGACATGGTAACTTGGTCCTATTTACACTGTTTTTACTGAAAAGGGACTTTTCTCAAAAAAAGTCAGCTCACAGTTTTGCACATACAATACTAAAGCACAATAAGGCTGATACAAATGCTTATATGAGGATACTACTATGTCATTATGAGGGAAAGAGAATATGCACAAGCTACAAGTTGTAATCCTAATAAACTTGCTCTCATCTCTAAAATCAAACCCATGCATAATCCGATCCCCATGTGAATACACTAGTGGCTGAGGCCAATAATTTGAATTACTCTTTCCTTTCTTGAGCATAAACATCTTAGCTGCAAGGGCATATAACTAGATTTGTTGAGTTTCCAACCCCTTGTTAGCAGACAAATTAGTAGCTTTGGCATGTTTGAGCTCTTCCCTCCAAGATGAAACCTTTAATTCCTCCTCTACTAGTTGTTCTTGTATTCTCTCCAACTTAATTTTCTCCTTGTAAACATTGGCGGCTTGTTCTTCTAGTGCCTTGATTAGCGCTGCCTCTTGTTTTTCCTATTCCTTTAGCGTGGCCATGACCATGCCCATCACTCGGATTGTTTGCTCCTCCAGACGGCGCCATCAACCCTTTTTGTTGCCTCCTCCTTCAAATCTTGCTTGTGCTTCTGCTCCAACTGTATTGCTTCCATTAAACCATTCACAACTTACAGCCACTTCTACACTACATCCTTTTCCACTATGCCACTCCTCTGTCCAGCATGAATGTCTTTTTACAACCAAATTCTAGATACCATTGCGGATTTAAATCCAACATCACCCTCTCCAAAGCCTCAAAGCCAAGACTTACTTCAAACTACCACCTAAGATACATGATGGCACCCGGCATTCCACGACTTTCAATCCTGCCCTTGACCCCTTGCTCCATCTTTACAAACTTACCAAGTTACAGCTTAATCCCCCGCCATTCTTTTCCTTGCACATCAATCTTTCCTTTCTCTTCCACACTCCTAGACACAACTATCTTCTTCCTAAGTTCATCTAGCTTTATCCAATCCAACTTGTACAAGCTGGATTGCCGCTTGTTGGTTCGTCTTCAAACGCACACAAGTTGACTCGGATTCCATCCTCCTTGTACTCAAGAGTAACCCCTTCAGCAAAGCCCACAATGATGAGGTTAGGAGTCTCTTCTTCTCCTTGTTGGTAAAGAATGGAATGCAAGTACTTTACCCTATCCACGACCTTCTTCACGGCGCAACTCTGCCAATTGAAGCCACTACGTCGACCATCTCCGTATGGCTTCATAAATAACTTCTGCAAGGAATTAGAGATGATTGTATTCCTGCAAAAGTGGTGGCGGTTGTCTTTGTCACTTAGGAGTCCAAACTCCTCCTGAAAATCAGCCTTCTTGAACTCTCTTAGAGGCTTCTTCAACTTAGAAATTTAATTGTCTACATCTTTGACGCTATGAAGGCCTTCTTCGACCTCATGTTCCCCTTCCTCTTCCTCTTCAATGCAAATTTTGAACCTCCGCCTTATTGATGCAAAACCTCTTTTGGCTCTTTGGAGCAAATTTTACGTCTCCCTTGCCCACCTTTCAAGAACTAACTGCCTCCTTTTTCAGTGCTTGATTATTGTTGTACTCATCAGCAGGAGTCTCTTCCCTCACCACTAACTTGGTCTTCTTGAGTGCGGACCACTCTACCTCACCTTCTTTGCTCCATTCACCCTACATACTCCGCTCTATTGCTAGATCACTCGTCACTATGCAAGCAACGGCTGTGCTACCAACCTATTGCTAAAAGATCAATCCATGTTAAACCCTATTTCTATTTTATATTTTCAAAGAGTCCTAAACGCGTTGTGCAATCCTTCACAAGAAACTCTAAAGGTAATGCCCAATAGTCTACTTTGTACTTCCAACTCGGAATAGGAGCTTCTCCATTGTTAGCGATGGCAGCCAATGCTACCTCAACGGCCTCTAAAATGCAAGCCGTGAATCCCTCACTCGACGCGTCTCTTCCTCCTTTAAAATCCCAGAGCTCAAGTCGACAAAAGCCCTTTTGTCCAGGACCAAGCAATGAAGATAGAGATTTGGTTTACAAAATTGAGGACCGAAACATGCAAAGAGCAAGTCCTAACCAGAGAATTATGAAACACTACTCACGACATCCTCAACAAGAGGTGCAAGACAATGGCAACCTCTAGTCATTGGTCACCAAAAGTGACTAATGTTCGTTGTACCGATGGTCATTGGTCACTAGAAAGGATAACAAAAATGGTAATGGATGACAATTAGTTGTAAAATCCTTTTGCATTCTACTAGTCACTTACTACATAAATGAATACTATAAGCACTATACTTGAATCCTTCATGACTTGACATGTTAGAAATTATCTATGAAATATAGGCATCCATTTGATCCTAAATTCTACCTTGTTAATTTATCATTATTCATATGAGGTGTATATAAAAAACGTACTAGTACAATATTTTGAAGTTAAAATCTAGCATATCCTTCCAAACTACAATAAATTGCAAATCTTCTTATTGATTCCCACACCCTTCATTTTTTAAATTCCAAATTTTAATAGAATATACTACATGAAACTGTTAATGTCTTACTTCAATCATATGCCAACTCAAACTATATAGATTGTAACAACCTTGTCCACATTTAGTTATATATCTAAAAAAATATATAGGTGATTAATTATACTTTTCCTCACTTAAAAAGACATTCCAAAATACACATTTGTTCCCAAGTATAACCAAAAATTTACTTTCTCAATGTAATAGTAGCTTCACCATGTTTTCTTATTTTCTTTTAAATGTTAGAATATGTCTTTGAAGTTATAATTAGAATTCCAATCTTGTAGTTTTTAATTGTCTTTATGAACCTACTAGAATTTATTTTACTATTAGTTGGCCAAAACTAGAAATAAATATTCTATTCTAACTTTATCCAAAAAAAATACATCCACTATATTCTATGAATTTGTATAGCATTTATTTTTCTTTCCTCCAATGATATAATTAAAATTTTGACTTTCGCCCCCAATAATGGGCAACAATAGCGCCACTGGCTGACGACTTAGAGGTAGCAAACTCCCATTGGAGTATCATACGATTGAAAGCGGACGACCAAGCCTTGCAAAAATGATACAAAACTTTAGGGCCGTGTAACTTCCTCAAATATTATCCAAATTGGCATTAAGTGGTGTTTTTTGGCATTTATATTTCTTGTAGATGCCCAAAAACATCTCACAATGCCAATTTGGATTTGTTTTTAGGAAGTTACGGGACTCTATCGGTTCTTGTGTCAGATGAAGCAAACGGCCATCACGGACGGTCCTTCCTTCTCCTTGCTCTCTTCCCTCTTCCTTCTTTCACCAATGTCCTCACCTCTCTAACCCCCTTTCCTTCTTAACTTCTTCGAGTCCCTCCCTTCCTTGGCAAAACTAAGAGACTCCCATACCTTCCATTTTTGAATATGAAGTTTTGCACGTGCAGTCCAAATTGGGAAGTTCCAAACACATGCATTAATTGGCAGACGAACGTCCAAAAGAGTTTTTTGCCCCCTCTTCGTCATTGTCTACCTTCATGTTTATATTGTTCGCTCAAAATTGACCTCTGCCATATCTGCCTCAATTTGTATTCGTTTTACGCATTTGAGAACTTCTACGGCATCTAAATTTCATGCTGATGTCAAAAGTGTCCTCATAATTAGTAACTGTATTCAAAATAATGCTTGAAGAGCCTTTGAAAGCTGTTGTCTATCCCATTATTTCCTTTCATTCGCCCCCAATTCCCAACCATTGAGAAATTCTTCTTTGTTGTCGGCCCCTAGCATAACCATTGCAAACGTATTCCTTTGATTTCAATTCATTGATTCTCTCCAATAACTTAATTTCTCACCACCATCTGATAACTTCAATTAACCCCTAAAAATCCAAGAAAGCCGAAATGGGTTTTTGCTGTTTTGGACAGCCACGATGAGGAGGTTGAAATTCATACTTTTGCCTAAGATTTTTACTGGATACTCCCTATACTGCAAAGTGTATGTGGTAAAATTTTCAAAGCCAAATTCCAATTTTAAGATCTTCATCTAGAAATTTTAGGTTTCAAGTCCAAAACGGGCAGCTTAAAATTAGGGTTTTTTTATTTTTTTTTTCTTGAAATATTTTCATAACCAAACCACCACTCAAATTCCAAAGAGACCCAAGTCAAAAAATAAACCAATTTTACAAGGGCAGCCTCCAAAAATTACAAAGACAAGCTTCAAATTTTTGAATTATTTCTTTCAAAATTCGTCAAAATTTGAGATTTTGAAATTTTTCAAAAATAATTGCGCCTAAAAATAAAAAATGTATAAAGGCACCTAACCACCGTTTAGATTTTTTTAAAACCAAGTTTACATAACGTCATACATATTTTGCGATATCAACGTTTTTAGACCCACTTCTAGAAAATAATTTTTATGAAGGTCTTAAAAAAGGAATAAGTCTCTAAAATCATGCATGGAGGTACCCAACTTGATTACCTACATGGAAAAAAATATGAGCAAAATGTTTGGGATAATGAACATCAAGTCCCCATTTTCACCATTTACCCTATGTCGTTCGGTTTATACCAAAAAAATGTTTTGCTGCAACTTTAAACATAATAATCTCACAAATGGTAAATATCCAACACTTGAAAATTTCAATAGTACTTCTAAAAAGGGTAAAGATCAAGATCTTACGGTTGGATGTCTAAAAAAAGGAAACAAAATTGGTTCAAACCGTCATTCCCACAAAGTGGTCAAAAATGACAGTTTTGGAACTTGGAGCTTCAAAAAACGGCTGGATTTTTAGGGGTTAAAAACTTCAAGAAGAAACTATTGAATAAAATAGTTCAAAAGTATGCCCATTACCATATCCCTCTCA
The DNA here is from genome assembly GCA_014871385.1 of Ceratodon purpureus. Taxonomy (NCBI): domain Eukaryota; kingdom Viridiplantae; phylum Streptophyta; class Bryopsida; order Pseudoditrichales; family Ditrichaceae; genus Ceratodon; species Ceratodon purpureus. The sequence continues at coordinate 17,368,734 of CM026427.1, forward strand.
GAGGGTAAATAAGGTCCTTCTTGCCAAAAACTCATTTGGACCTTCGTCTGCCAATTAATGCATGTGTTTGGAACTTCCCAATTTGGACTGCACGTGCAAAACTTCATATTCAAAAATGGAAGGTATGGGAGTCTCTTAGTTTTGCCAAGGAAGGGAGGGACTCGAAGAAGTTAAGAAGGAAAGGGGGTTAGAGAGGTGAGGACATTGGTGAAAGAAGGAAGAGGGAAGAGAGCAAGGAGAAGGAAGGACCGTCCGTGATGGCCGTTTGCTTCATCTGACACAAGAACCGATAGAGTCCCGTAACTTCCTAAAAACAAATCCAAATTGGCATTGTGAGATGTTTTTGGGCATCTACAAGAAATATAAATGCCAAAAAACACCACTTAATGCCAATTTGGATAATATTTGAGGAAGTTACACGGCCCTAAAGTTTTGTATCATTTTTGCAAGGCCTAGTCGTCCACGAGGCCGTTGGCTGAGGACTTTCGTTTTGACATCCATGGTGCTTGCCCTGCCATCAACCATTAGGAGAAATTAGTAATCTCAAAGGGGCCTTCAACATCTACACGTGCTAAAAAATTTGAGCCAAACCGTGCACTTTTGATGGTGGCACCTATGGTACCATCTCAATGACAGCTGTGCAGTTCCATGGGTCCAGCGATGGGTCCAGCCAATTGACGCTGCTAGCGCTACCAATACTGCGAGCAGTGCCATTACTTCCCGCAATGTAGCTTCTAATGCTGTCAGCGGGCAGCGACATGCACCAATGGTTTTTATGGGGAGGGGTGTTTGGGCATCGATTCATCTATCACGGGCTCTCTTAGAAGGCCCCTTTGGTATCCCATTTTTCTCCTAATGAAATTCAAAATGCTTTATACATGCAGAAGATGTGTAGTAAGGGCATCACTACCTACACTCGTAAGCGCTCGCAATGCTAAATGACCTCGTATGATGATCGTCCAAAGATGGGAATGTTGCCCTTTGCTCATATGCTTGGATTGCCACGAAGACCATGTACAACTTTTTGCTTTTCAAGAACAACGTTATTCCTATAGGGATTCAAAGTCTTTGGAATATAGCCTCTACCATTCTTATTGAATGTCTGCATTTTGTCTTCTACCCCCCCCCCCCCCCCCCCCCCCACCTACCCCCCGTCCCAATTGTTTCCTTTGACTAGATCTATGACAATTCTAGATTATCGATTAATATCTCGCCCTCCATGGAAAACCCAAACTGGTTAAAAATAGATTTGGCCTGGTGTGTTGGCAAACCCCTTAGAAATCAATATTAGTTGAAACTCAAAAGGACCTTTCCTTGTACTTTACTCCTTGTCTCGTCACAATTACATTCAAACGCCTTGATTTGTGGTGGGTCACTTAAAAGAAATGTCTGAATGCGCCCATCATAAAGTGTTGGATCCAACATTGCCAGTTTGGTTTTTCCAGGGAGGGCGAGATATGTGGAAGTACATATAGATCTCAACTCCAAAGTCAAAACCCTCCTTTGAATTCATTGCTAAATTGTTGTTTATATATGCCGCCATTCTCTCTTCAATTGATTAGAGATTCCCAAACTACCCCATATGTGTGACTATGGCATGTTTATAAGAACCTTCCTCTTTGTCCATCAAATTATGTTGCAAATTCGTAATTCTACAACACCTGCGATCTGGGTAGAATGGTTGGGAAATCTAGAATTTTCAGAGATTATCAGTTTCACATTGTTTAACATGTTTAGCTTCTTATCCAAGGCACAATATCCATACAAGGATCTTCAATCTATACTCAAAGATTGATGCAATGCATGCTTGGTACATGCAAAACGCATTATATATTGATAGATTCAAATTTGGAATGAACAAAAACTTTGCTTCATCCACAAGATCAACCTTCAATGTAAGATTTCCAAACACAATGTACCTTCAGATATCAAACAATATCTCTACAAAGTGGCGCTCTTTCATTACTTATAGCTGTCAAAGAAAAGATGGAACTCATTGCAAATATTAAATTCCTAGCTTCACGCTTGTCTTGTTCCTAGAATCCAACAGCTACTTAACAATATTTAATCTTTCGGGGACACCTATCCAAAGTCTAAAGGTCTAAAACAACTTGCTAAATCCTTGTCTCATTGTCATCTTTCATACAAGAGATCAAGTACAAAACAATGTGTACAAGCACTATGAGCAAGATAGTACCGTAATTTAGAGCATAGCAAATGAGTCCTTCCCTCTTCATCTCTCTCATGCAACAACTTCGCAGGCAAGATGGAACTTTTTTGGCCGGTATTGGAACACTGTGGCGCACGTTCTAGCCATGATGGGAACAATTTGACAATCCCCTACCATCAACAACTTTCATCCCATCAAGAACCATTTTTTTCTTACAATTCATACACCATTTTCTCTATATTCAACCTTTCATTTACTGAGATGGTTTGGGCTCCCTTTATTTCTCCCCATCGAGCGGTGGCTCAATTGCCAAGTTTGGTAGGTTCCATTTTGCTGGCCCTCCCCATTTTACGGTCCTTGGGTCTTTTTTTGAATTTTTTTTTTATAAATTACTCTATGGGGATCCTCTTGAGATCAATAGGACCCCACTCAAGCAAATACCGTAGGTTATAGCAGGCTGGGCACCGTTTTGCCTAATAATTATTAAAGTGCAAAAAATGGGCACCGTTTTGCCTAATAATTATTAAAGTGCAAAAAATGGTTAGGCAGTTCACACAATAATATTTCAAAGTTGAGCATTTTTCAAATTCTCAAAGTACTATGAGGAAATGGTATCTCAAGGTCAAGCAACCAATATCTCAAAGTCGAGTAATAATATCTCAAAGTTGGGCACACAAAGTTGAGAATTTCCGGAAAACTAAGGGAGTCTTGAAAATAATTATTTTCTGCCTAAGCTGCTAATAAGCTACGGAAATAGGAGCAAAGATTTGTCCCCACCCGTGCCACTCCCTCCCCAACCTGGCCTCCGAGATACCGCCCGATGGGGGGGTTTTAGACAGATCTGATGGTCTGCATACATTGCTTAAGTATCATTCTTGTACCATTTTGGACCCTTTACCATACTCAGAATGTAGATCGGATTATTGCAACATGCGCATGTTCTAAATATGAAACTCTGAACCGGTCTATTTGTAATCCAGTGCAGTTTAGATCGAAAGTTATTTGGGTTTGAGTCAGTTTCGCGACCACTTTCTGGTCTCCTGGGCTCCAAAGGGACATTGAAACTACATCGTGTGAAAAGGTAGGGAAAGAAGCTTAACCAGCACAAAGCAAAATGTTGGTTGATTGAAAGTGAGAGCTAGGCAACACCTAATTGTGGAAGCAGCTAAAGTCTGGAACAAACCGATGCCAACCCTCTAATGAATAACAAATCTTTACAATACTGTCGTACCTTGATCCCCTGTGGCCTTGCCCTATTAATGCGAGGTTGCACATTACAGTAATTAAAATTAATTTTAAAAAATTATTATAAAAATTTATTTTAAAAAAAAAACTAAAAATTAAAAAAACAACTCCCCAGCCATTGTAATCAAAGGTTTCTTGGTCATACTCTGCCTCAGAACGCTCCATTAACGTGCCACTCGTGAAAAAGACGCTGATGCATTCGATCAGATCACAAGGCCCATGCAATCCATGGCAACAGCAAAAAGCCAGACCCTAAGAATCAAATTGACATCAACTTGGACATACCTCTAACCTCTAAAACATGGCACAAGTGCAGGCAGAGGCCCATTCTCCTAATAGTGTAAGAGCGAGTATTTGACTCGCAATGAGATTTTACCACCATCCACATCCATCTTGGCCCCTGTCACAAGCCAGTGTCCAGGCATGTCCTGGGGTCCTTTCTTCATCTCTGTGATGTCTACAAACTTCAGCAGCTTCAACGGTTGCGCCTTTGGCCCCTTGTTGCAGACAGCTGAGTTGGGATTAAATGGAGGCTGCAAGTGGTATATCCATTAGAACAAAACTCATGACAAAAGCTGATCTTATAAAGTCAACCCTTAAAGACGTGAATGAGGAAGGACACAAAATAGAAACATACATGCAAAAGGCATGCATTAGAAGCGAAAGGTTTAGTGCCAGCAACCAACATCCGAATAAACATAAAATGATTACAACAAAATTATTCACAAAAATGCTGGATGACAGCCAAACAAGCTACCGAGTGATAAATTAGAAAATGATCGAACTCAAACAGCCGTAGAATCTTACTGGCATTTGCTGTTGCTGTTGCTTCCCGGAGAAACCCAACTGAGAGAATAAGCCTGACTTCTGGGAAATGGCAGGTGTGTTGTCCCAAACAGAACGTCGAATTGAGCACTTAGGAACTCGTGAAAACAAAAGCTTCAAATAAAGAACGTTCTTGATTCCAAAGTCCCACACCTTTTACAAAAAAACACATCAGACAAAACGTCAGACAAAGCCAAAATCCGCGAACTACACAAAATACTATTCTCTCGTATACCTCCAACACCAACTAGAAGTGAGCAATAGTTAAGATTCAGATGACTGGAGAAACTACCAAAACGCAGAAGAGGTCATGCATACCTGTAACTGTGCTCCAGTCACAATGTGAGCATCATTTGTTTCTCCAACCCATGATTCATTGAATTCAATGGGGACAGTGCTGACATGGCTGAAGCCTTTCCACTGCACCGGCTCAAACCATCGTGTATCCTGCTCCTCAGGTGCCTTCCAAATGGGCTTTCCTATAGAGACATGAGTATCCCAATGAGGCTGCAATATACGAGGAAGTGTTGTTAGATGCTGCAAGTGAATTGCAAGTCTGTTGCACTTCACCCCTTCCAAGTAAAGGCGGAGGCCCGTCACTGGTCTTCTGCCCACTGAGACCTGCAGCAAATCAAACAGAGACTTTTCAGAATATATTAAAGAGCATATGCATACAGTCGTGTTGATTCAGATGTGAATGAGCATTCATGAACAGAGCAACATCAGCAGAACGGGAAACCCCGAATATCGTTCTGCAATCTATAGACCCATTAGTAGGCAATAAGTAGCATGGTCCTCAAACCGCTCCAACAAAAGCCCATACACGATCCACCTAACTTGTGCAGTGTGCGTGGTTCATAATTAAATTGTTCGTTTTCTAAAAGAGTTTCAGTCGAGGGTGATTTGTACCCCTTGGGTGCTTGAAATATTAAAATCCCAGCATTACACAATTATAAAGCAACGTGGCAGAGATCAATGTGTACAAGTTGTATTTCTAATCGAGAAAAAATTAGAGTAGAGGTTTTCTAGGCATAACTAACCTGGTTCGTGCTCACGTATAGCTTGGGACCCATCAGGCTGAACTGCATCGCTGGGCAGACAGGCTCTTTCCTCCTAGGTCCAAGTGAGAGCTCAGCTAATGAAGGTGACCATTGAGTAGGAACTTGAAACTCCAAGAAGTTTTGTAGCTCTTCAATAGGGGGCTTATCTGCATAAACATCATGGTAAACCATTCAGTAATTTTAGAAGATTATCACAATTCTTGCATAGAATTCTTGGTAGATAGATCCTCTCAATGAACACTCATTAAAAGAGTACAAATATCAGATGAAACAACCAATACACTTCGAAGGTAACCAAGAACTGCATCATGCTGGCTGACTTGGCAGAAAAGTGCGAAGCAGTTTACCCTCCAGTTTTCAACAAATACAACCCCCCCTCCCCTCGTCTTTGAACATATCTACAAAGTGCAATTCAATCCTGACATCTTTCCTTGTCCAGCATAAGAGTAAGAGATAAGTGCATTACATCTCATGTACAAGTTGACAGCGTGGCTTAAATATCCATTGCCAGGTATGCCGCTTATCAATGAGGAAATCGGCACAAACGTCATGGCAATGACATCGGGAGTCTCGGGGACCGTTGCGAGCCACTTCTGATGCGAATCCACCATGTCATCACCTCCTCTGCGCCTGTAGAAGATCTCTACATCTTGCGCCTGCAGGAAAATTCACCAATCTCAGAAAATGTTTACAGCCTAACTCTGTCCTCCTCACACTTCTAGTTAAAAATCCTACACTTCCATCTGATACATACTTCCTTGAAATCACCCCGCAACAAGTTTCCAGTTAAAGAAGAAAACGAGCTGTGAAAATACTTAGCCAACTCCTTTCCATTTTGGACCGGCTGTTCCTGGTGCATGCCAACCAGTCAGTAAATTTACGGGAAAACAAACTTACTTCTTTAGAATATGACGTGGAAGATGCAGGAAGGTTCAATCGAGCTGCCGTATTGTTTACAGAAAAAGCATCTACAGCCTGCACCCGAAACAGAAGCAAACATGTCAATACACGAGGTTTTAGTGATTACCTCAGTACTCCTTACAATACACCACATCCTTTCTCCAATTTTCATGACATTCTTGCTTTGCTGAAAGTCTAAAGAAAGATATATAGCCAACTAAATGCAACATAACCTGCCTTGTCTAAAAGACTACAAACCAAGATCGATACTGTCCAGCATATTATACGAGCTCACATAGGTAAAAATTAAGTCCACCGAGCGAGTGATTGTAGAGAGCTAGAAATAGAAGGGAGGAAACTACAATATACTCAAGAGCAAGGCCTCAAAATCGTCAAATTGGCAGGAGTGAACTATATACACAAATCGTCATCGAAGTACAATCTGTCTCAAACGATTATTAAGCTGCTCGTATGTTCATAATTACATTGGAAGTGCCAGAATGTACACTCCACTACAGCATATGGTTCATACTTTGAAAATGCCAAATCTGTACCTTATCCTTGCCAGGTCGTTCTCTCTGATTGTTGTAGCCGTTAGGTTGGCCCGAAAATCTCTTCTCAGCCATGCTCTCCATAAGTCTCTGAACCTCAGCACTAGAGCAAGGTGACGTTTGGTGCTGCTTGACATAGATTATATCCTTCCCTCCAACTTGGAGACTTGTAATAATATGTGTTCCATATTTCTCTATAAAGCTGAAGAAAAGTATGAAATGTGAGATTTCAGTTCTTTATTCATTTCACGCAGGGCAAGTACAGCCCATGATGGACAGGTGTCCCACACCAAATAAAAGTTAAATCTATGTCCAACTATGAGAATACGAAAACGCAAAAAAAGATAAAAACCAGAGTAAACACAAAACTCGCTATCCTAATCAATAAGGACGCCCGTTTGAAAGATTTGTACTCCAACATGGACAAAATAAAGTCATCGGGCTTGCAATCTCCTCAACAATTTGAAATTAAGAATCTCTATTCACAAAAAAAAGAAGCATAATCAACCTGGCTAATGCCTTTGGCTCCCACGAAGAAGGAATTGCTTTCCTAATTTCATCTCGTAAAGTGAGTGGAGTCCTTGTCAGCTGCAAATTGTAGAGTTTGACAAACCAGCCATCCAACGCCAGAGCTTTGGTAGCATATTGATCTGTTTGCCATGGACCAGTGAAGCTGAACATATTGTTGAAGAGACCCAATGGCATCTTTCCGTCGATAGCAGCAGCTTGGTTAAAACGACCACACATCTGCACACGAAGATGGTGATAATTACTATGATAGTAGAATACCAATTTCGAATGTGTTGTAGCAGATGCATAAAACTTCATTCCAGCCCCTCTCAGACCCCAACTAACAAAGGCCCCAGAGCTCTCACTTTTGCCCTGTATTTAATATAAATTAAAAAATGAAGTTACATGGGAATAGAAAACGCGAACAAGCATGCAATTAAGCAACTCGTCCTTTCAAGTCACCTAAACCACACACCTACTTCCCAAGTAGATTTTTAGCAGCAAGGAAAAGAATGTGCAGTGAAGATTATACAGAAGAATTTCGTCCGAGACAATGAGTTGAGCGGTTTAAAATCCATAGCAAATGGCATCTAGTATCTAGTGCCAAAGGACAGATATTCAAACCACATTAACAACGAACAGATATAGAAACCAAAGTGACCCAACTAACAAGGGACAACGGTGCATGGCTACTGAATGCATGAAAAATTAAGATATGACTGGCACCTCGGGCAAGAGTGCACTGGCATGGGGCCAAATTATCCCAAAACGATGGATATGACAGCGTTTCATCTTGACAATAACAGTTAAACCTGGTGTGTTCTCAAAAGTTCAAAATTTCATAGCTACAAAGAAAAAAGCATAGGATCGCAATCGTAGCCGGTTAAAGTCTACTTGTAGGTCATCTGTCGTAACACATAAATCACAGAATTGACACCGTCCGTGTTACTTCGTTCATAACCAGCAGCAACCTGAGTCTATATGATTCCCCATTGAAGTGTGCTCTTAACCAAAATGTTGAAGCGTTGTTTCTCAAAAAGACAACGGATACACTCATAATTAGACTGAGTATGATCAGATTAGAGACATAAATTGGACACCCACCCCAAGTCATGTTGTCCTCTACGCACAATAACCACCCAGAATTCATCCTAGGAGGCCATAGTCTGTTAGAAATACTTAACCGCGCTGTCCCAACTCTGTCCTTCAAAATCGAGTATCTCAAAGACAAATCGCATAGCATAGGTTCACATTGAGAGTCGGATTCCTAAGATGCATTGGTCATCATCAACCACCGTAACACCGCTCCCAGCTGCCGCATGAAATTGAGTAGTCCCACTTCCACTTCCACTTCCTAAGTAAGACAAACCTAGCGCACACTAATGCTCAACCTGTCACTCTGTGACATGGTGCTACAATGATGACAACCTAAACGCAACCCAACAACTTCCTCGGATCTCAAGCAGAGGCATGTCAAGGTATATCTTCGTTGATCGGGCTTGCAAATAGAGTTAGAGGAGTACCTGAGCAAATGTTAAGACCTCCGATGCGTAGTGAGTCTTCTCCCCCTTATCACACCTGATGTCAATAGACACGTTGGGGATGACCACATTCCCTGGGGCGACGATGTCCTGTGTGTTTGTTTGATCGATTTCCACTAACTGGGATCCGGAGGAACCCTTGGCAAAACCAAGCCGAAAATCTGAAGTGACGTCGAAACCCCGACCTAATGCATTCGTTGCGTCCGACGCAATCTTCCATGCGTACTGAGATCCCTTGGGAGCCTGTTTGGTGTGAGCGGCAGGGGTGGGGTCAAAGTCCGGGGTTTGCAAGAAGCCCCTGTCGCCCTTATTCTGTAAAACATCCGAAGGGTAAATCGTTTTGAGGCTATCTGCTTGTTGAGCGAGAGTGCTTGAGCGTTTGGGAGCGATTTCGTAGGCGGCACGCGCACTTCCCTTTGGCCTCCTAGATTCGTAGGCACGCGGTTGGTCGTAATCTGCGTGGTCCTCGATCCTGCCTGATCCGTGGGACGTTTCCCGACCTGAATTACGTGAAGAATAGAACCCTGAGGCCGACATGGAATGAGTATCAAACTCAAACCCCCGAGCTTCCATATTTCAGGTGCCAACCATCACCCTTCCTTCCTAAGTTGCTATGGTGCTGTGGCTATATCCTGTCAAGTGTGGAAAGCGGCGTGAGTTTCAAAGCATGGGTGAAGAACATGAAGGTGCCTGAGTACGAAGTGAGGCTTCCCATGCAAATAGCGAGGGTGTGTATGGGGTAAAGAAGTGGTAGTACGAGTAAGGCAGGCAGGCAGGCAGGCAGGCACGCAGGGCAAGGAGAGAGAGGAGAGAGGAGAGGATGAATCCGGGTGGCAATGGTGGGAGATGGTGGTGGTTTGGTGGATCGGGGAAGGATGTTAGATTGGGAGGGAAGGAGGAGGAGTGTCCATGGTGTGGTGGCAGGCAGAGGAGGAGGAGCGGAGCAGAGCCGAGCCGAGCAGAGCAGAGCGGGGGGGACTAATAGTGTGGCGTAGAGTGGTGGTACGAGAGGAGGTACCGACAGAAGAGAAGAGAAGAGGGGGGGGGGGGGGGGGAGATGGGGTTGGAAGAGAAAGAGAGACGAGGTGATGGCTAGGTGCGAGAGAGCGAGAAAGCGAGAGGGAGAGAGACGGTCGGGATAGTCGGGGTTAGAGGAGGGAGCGAGAGAGAGGGAGAGAGAGAGAGAGCGAGGGAGAGGGAGAGCGAGAGAGAGAGAGAGACACTCGGAGTGAGTGCAGTGCAGTGCAGTGCAGTGCAGGATGGGAAGCACAGTGTAAGTTAGTGTGCACTGTGCACTGTGGAGTCTGGAGGGAGAGAGGGACGCACGGTCTCCGTCTCCATCTCCGTCCCCCAGCCCAGGCCCAGGCTCCGTTCCCTCTCCGTTCCCGCTCCCTCCGTCCGTCCATCCCTCCCTCCGTCCCTCCTGCGCCTCACAACGTGGACTCTCCCCTCCTGCCCCCTTTCTGCGAACCATCCCTCACTCGTTTTCACAGCCAGCCTCCCCCATCCCATCCCCCCCCCCCCCCACCCCACCTCCCCAGTCGAGTCTCCAGCCTCCTTCGTCAATCTCCCTCCCAACCTTCCTTCCACCGTGTTTCTCCCCCCTTCCATGCTCTCATGCAATTATTACGCTTTCTCCTCCTCTCAATTAACCTTTCTCTCCTTCATCATGCAATCTTCTCCTTCCTCCATGCTCTAATCCACCTGCTCCTTTACATTCTCCCCATGCATCACCATCTCCAACTCGCATTTACTTACTTGCATACTTGTATTTCTATGTTTTAACCTTGTCATTCCATAAGCATTCTCAATTCTATTCTAATCATTTTCTCCCTCTACATTGCGGGATTTCCTATTATTGGTGACTTCTTCAACCTAAATCCTACATGATCAAATGATTCCACGTTGGTTTGTACCCACATACTCTTCAATTACATAACTCTTCTTTAACCCCTAAATTTCCTTGTGTTTTTGAGAGCTTGAATCCTCAAAACTGCCATTTTTTACTACTATGCCCTCCCGACAATATGAAACAATTTATTTATCATTTTTTGGAAATTCAACCGTAAGATCTTGTACCTAACCCTACTTGGAAGAACTGATTCAAATTTCAACCGTTGGATGTTTTTCATTAGTGAGATCGTAGTGTTCAAAGTTTCAGCAGATATTTTTTTGGGCCTTGGCCGAGAGGCATGGTGCAAATGGGCCAAAGGGAGACTTGATGATTATTACTTCAAAAAATTTGGTCACATTTTTTTCCATGTAGCTAACTAGATAAGGTATGCTCATGCAAAAATTTAGGCCAAAAAAAACGCTTTTTAGACCTTCATAAAAATTATTTTCTATAAGAAGGTATAAAATTGACAAAATAGTAAAACATGCATTACAAAAACAATTTGTGAGCTAAAGAAAAATTGAACGGTGAGTAGGTACCTTCATAAATTTGTGATTTTCAGAAGAAAAAAAAATTCAAAAATTCAAAAATCTCGAATTTTGACAAATTTTTAAAGGAAAAATTCAAAAATTACTAAAAACTTTGAAGCTTGTCTTTGTAAGTTTTGGAGGCTGCCCTTGTAAAATTGGTAAACTTTTTGAGTTGGGTCACTATGGAATTTGAATAGTGATTTGGTTATGAACATATTTCAATTTTTGTTTTTGTAAAAAGACCTAATTTTAGACTGCCCGTTTTGGATTTGAAACCTAAAATTTCTAGATGAAGGTTCTAAAATTGGAATTTGGCTTCAAAAATTTTACTACAAAGACCTTACCGTAAAGGGAGCATCCAGTAAAAATCTTGAAAAAAAATATTACTTTTAACCCCTCCATCTGGGCTGCCCGAAAGTGCAAAAACCCATTTTGGGTTTTCAGGATAGTTAGGGGTTAACTCCTAATGGCCCTTGAGACCATATTCGGGTCGTAGCACTTCTGGGCAGGCTATTCTAAGGTTTCAAAAATTAGTTATTTTCTAAAAAATTTACACCGTGTAGTTTTCAACAATAGCATTCCAATGGCGCAAATTTCAAAGCATTGGAGTTACGATGCAAAAGTTATGAATTCTAGAAGAATCTGCTCTATATGCGGGCTTCCAATAACCAATCGAAATCCCTCATTTTCTGCTCAAGTTGCCCATCATTCTCAAGGGCAAAAAGTGGTAAGACAAAATTTCAAAGGATGGACACTTGCAAAATGATGGGCCCAATATTTTTCATCCATATACATTCATGACATTTTTTATCCATTAGAAATTTTTCATCTAATTAAACATTTCCATCTAAAGAGGTTGCTCATTTTTTTCATCCAAATGACAAGTATCTTCCAGAGCTTAGTTTTCATCCTAAATTCATTTTCATCCACATAATATATCTCATCCAATCTTTATTTTCATCCAAACTTAATAAATTTCATCCAGTATCTATGACGTGGTGGGGGGTTCATCCCAGGACCCCCTTTTACCAGAACTGTCCGTTGAAATAAAAGGGACATATACAATTTACACTTCAAAAAATTCTACAAACTTGAGATCTATTCTGATTGCGTTGAATTTTTTGAGGTTCTTTCCCTCATTGACTTCAACATATCAACCGTTTGGATTTCTGATTGGACATTTTCAGATTGCCCTAGAAAATAGTTTCAATTTAAGAGAATTTAGAGCAATTTCAGCACACCCATTTTCACAAAATCAAGGATTTTTCCACTTCCCGAGCATGTATGAGGCTCAAACTTTGTGAACTTATACCTAACTTCCATCTCTAAAGGAATTGATGATCCTCCATGAATCATAATGTGTTTGCAAAGTATAGTTTTTTGGGTATCAAAACTTAGATATACTTTTGGGACAGCGTCAAAAAAAAAGTTTTATAGTGACTTCAAACATTATACTCTCGAAATAAGTACGGTGGATTTTCCTCAAAATTTGTATGAATAAATATTCAATATTAAGTTTAAATTTAGAAAACAATAGGTTTCTATTAGTAGTTTTGGCTCCAAAAACACCAAGGGCCTTTAGGGATTAATGACAAATGTTGACATTGCTTTTAATGTTTATAAAGACAAAGTACAAACTTTATCATTGTTTATAGAAAATTGTTATTGAAGTCTTTGTTGATTGCTTTTGAATCACATTCTAGTTATATAATGTCATATTGAATCTAAAAAATACTATAATATTTCTAAATATATGCATCAAATACTAACAAAGTAATAAATTATAATATATATATATATATATATATATATATATATATATATATATATATATATATATATATATATATATATATCAATATTAAGTAGAAAAATATAAAAAATCATGAAAAAGGGAAAAAAAAGGTAAACGCTTAGTATGCCACCAACTTCAATTTATGTTCTAAGTTATTTAAATTTAAAATATTTCTTTAGCAAAGTTAGTAATTTCTCAAATTCACTTTGATAAAGAGGGTTAGAGATGAAATAAAGATAATTCTATCTAAAATTTTCATGTGTAAATTCACAACAAAAAGAATTCAATAAAAAAGATTCTAAAAATAAGAATATTAATTAGCTTATTGCTATTACAAATCTACTTGCTTTTAAAAGAAATAGATTGGAGGAAATTCAAATGACATATAAAAAATCCTTTAAGCAATTAAAAAAGGTTGCATAGTTTGAAAATGTACATAAATACACATAACTTATGTATCACGTGAATTTTTTTATTAAATAGGCGAGTGATAGAAAAATAGATAGACAATATTCTTTTTTAATATAAATTGAATGTGTTGAGCTCGACACATTATCAGTGAGACACTCTACAACAAATGTTTTATCCATGACGTCAATTATGTTTATTTAAAAAAAAATCTATCAAGAAAGTCCAGTAAAAAGAATATAATCAAATAAGTTTAAGATGATATTATTGAATAAGTTACAACATTTCATTCATTTAAATTATTGAAATTAGATCACGTAGTGACATGACTTGACAATATAATGACTATATTTAACCAATAGAATAATTAAATTAGTATTTAAAATATATAAATTTCTATGCTTAAAAAATACTTTTGTGGAAAAATACAAAAACATATATTGTAACACCATGGCAAGTTCGCCAATTGACAAGCTAATGTTTTATATTTTTAAATCAAATGAATTTTGCATTTCAAAAATTGAATTTTAAATTTTTTTTAGCAAAAAAACAGTTAAATGATCTTAAATGGCTTAGGAATAAAAAAAATACATTGCAACAACTAATTTATTCTATTATTGTTTTTTATCTTCATAATTTTTTGATTTATATGTATTTGATTTTTTTAACTATATTTTTGCAAATTCCCTATGGTACCACGCCATAATTTATATTAAATATAAATATAAATATATACATTATTGGAATTCAAAGTAATTTAGTGTTTTTTTTTTTTTTTTTTTTTTTTTTTTTTTTTTTTTCGTGTGTGATTAGAAGTATTCCATTAATTTATTTAGATATGAGAATATATGTGATTATAAGATTTTAGTATCATAAAAGTATCTACAGCTTCCAAAAAATAGCATAATTATATAAATGTAGAATTTAAAGTAGTTGTATATATATATATATATAAATCATAATATGTTGAAGTGTCTTTTTAATGACGACATTAATTTTAATGGATTCAAAAATCAGATAAAATATAAACATGATGTTTTTGTTTTATTTTCTACAAAACTATATAATCAAAAGAATTATATAGTTCTTTGGAAAGATAGTAGTTGAAGTAGAGGAGGTTGAATTTATAGTTGTATAGATCCATGAGCAATACAATCAATGAAGACAAAGAAAATCAACAAATGTTATCTGGACTATTATCTCTATTGTATTTATACACACAATAGACATTGGAAATGCAAGAGACCTAGAGCATTACATCTCATTGATCTCTAAATTTGTTGAATTTTGTACATTGCATTAGAATATATGCAATCTCAAAAGCACATGATATGCTTGATATTATTGCAAGTCATTAGAAAAAGCAATATTTGACACGACCACTTCAAAGTTCAAAGCCTCTATCTCCACCTCAACCCCAACCTCAATCTACACATGCAAGAGAGACCTTATCACCAATTATATTGCCTAAAATCTTGACATGAGCTTTTATACAACACTAGAAGAAATAGTGAGTATAATCACAAATTTTTGACAACTAAGATTTTTTTTACAGAGGTGGATAAAAATTATCATCTAAAGATTTGAAAGAAGTAGTTTTTGATGAAAGAAATTATCCATATAAAGAAGAGAAAAGTTTGGAGGTGTAATAGCCTAAGTATCCAAATAAGATGTTAAAAAAATGTAAGCTACCATTAAAAAAACTATAGAAGAATAGAAAGGCACTTCAATCTAGAAAAGGCTAGAAGGTCAAGAAGGAAATGGGGATAAAAAATATAAGGGATGAAGAAGTGCAACAAAGAGGTAGGGATAGGAAGACGTTAAAGAGGGCATGTTAAAGAAGGTTGTTGCAGAAAGCCATGAGCCAAGCAATAGCTCATGAAGTTTTGCTTGTGCATTATAAGTTATATCCAATTAGCAAGGCTACGTCTTGTTATCAAGACATGTCATGTCTATGAAAGGTGTAGGGGAAAGATGAAGATTAACACACCTTATTTGTTTCATTGAGAAATATCACAGTTTTGAAAGGTATATATGACCGTAAGATGCATCTAGGATAATGTTGGATTTCCACAATAATGCTTAAGAAACATGCATCAATGATGGAATATCTCGATGCATGGAATGCATCCAGTGCATTGGACCTATCTAGCCGTCATGAAGCCAACGCCTCTGGTACATCATATTGGCCACCGATTATGCTATTAAATGGGTAGAAGCAAGGGCCACCCAGAAGAATGATGTTCAGACATGTGCACGGTTTATTTTCAAACCGATTATGATGAGATTCAAACACTCATTGGAGTTGGTAAGCGACCGGTTCTCAACGAGGTGGTGGCCGGATTGACAAGACAATATGATGTGAAACACCAAAAAACCACCCTCTATAATCCAAAGGCCGAGGTTTTCTATTCGGTCGTGACTTGGCCCTCTTGCGTCATAATGTCGAGACATCACGACGCTTTAGAGTCACGACCGGACGTCCCATTCGGTCTTTATTGTGACGGCCCAACTCCAAAATGCAACCTTTTCATTTATACTTTTTCATTTTTACATTACAAAACCTATTATGACGTCGGAGGACCCTCGTCGCGACCCATTCCGACATCGCGACGGGATAGTCACGACCAGACGGGATAGAAAACTTTGGCAAAGGCCAACGGACTAACAGAACGGGCGAACATAATTATATGCAAAATCATGATTTTCTGGTTTTTATACAGGAAGTGTTGCAAGCAATAGAAACGGAAGTGGAAACTCCACGGGTCCTGTTAGCAAAACAAGAGGAACTGATGGAACAACTCCACGAGCGATTGGCTAACATTAACAAATTAGAAGTAGACCGAATGGACGCATTGGACCAAACTCTAGGAGTGCAAGCTCAACAAGAGGTAATCTATGACAAAAGGCTTCCTGTGGAAAAGGGGATCAAGGAGGGAGGTTTAGTCCTACTATACAATAGCCGGTATAAAAAAATTCCAAGCAAACTCCACACCCGATGGATAGGACTCTTCCGGGTCGTTATACAGTGTGCCATAGGCTTAATTAGGAAAGTCTGGAACTAATTTCAGATTTAATACATTGAAAATTATATATGATTTACACAAATGGTTCTTTGTAATTGTTGAATCTGGAAGGAAAACCTTTAGATACATGGGTCAAGGGATCTCATGTAAAATCATACAAATCGGAAGACGTTCTCAAGGACACTCACGGGTGAAAAGGGGTAATGTAGAAAGTGAATTCTACATGGGTCCGAAAATACGGTAACTTCCGGCTAGAAGATATAAAAATTAGTAACTACGTAGCCGGTAGAATTAGAATAGTGACAATAGGAAGGCACAATTAGTCTTTAAGGAGCCGGTGGTCCCCGTGTAACAAAGATAATGTAGAGCGCCAAAAAAATTAAATAAGAAAAGCGACGAGGAAAAGGCAGTCAAACGTACAGCCAACCAACCGTCTCAGGACCCAATTGGCTAAGGAGTAGCATCCGATGCACAACCGGTTCCAAAAAAACTATTCATTCCCAACGGCCGACTTGTAATGGTCAGTACGACGGTTGGATATTTAAGGGGGCCATAAATTCTGAGTGGGCCCTCTGTTCTTTTGTCGTGTAGAGATTTGTTGTTTTACTCAATGCTTTTTTGCTTCCATTTTGTGGACAATAGGGTTAGGTTGTAAGCGTGGAAGTGCTTCTGATAGAAAAGATCAGAATGTGTGAGGAACGTGAGTGCAGGGGCTACTGGAGTGGATAGTGAGGCTTTTGTAGCGATGGCAAAGAGAGGATCCCGTCGGAGTAGGAAGGGGAAGGCCCCTACAATCGGCCTGATAGTCAAGAGAGTGTTAGCGGTCTTCTTCAAGACATGGGAGGAAGAACATGGCGATTTAGGAGGCCAATCAATTTTTTTATCCCGTATGCCTCTCTCCAACTAGTGGCAATATTTGCTCGATGAACTGGAGCTCTATCTTCCATGAGCGCTATTTGTTTTTGGTATATCATGCATGAAATACAATCCACTCAACGTTCCTTCATACACACTCCTTACAAAATGTTCCTATGTGCGATCTCTTTGTGGCAAGATGACCAAAGGACTCTTGAAAAAGCGAGAGAAGGCACCCCAAACCATAACCAAGGTGCAACCATATTTGAAAGTTAGTGCCAAACATGCAGAAAAAAAATTCTTGTCAACTTTCCTCCAAACTCTAATTTGGCAATAATATTTACCAACTTCGAAGCTAAACTCATCTGTGCAGATCACATGTTTCCACTCATGAACAGACCAATGTTTATATTGGTGCGCAAAAGCAAGGTGTTTCCCTCTATGTGTAGCATTGAGAAATGCTTTTTTACGAGCTCTACGGTTGGCATAACCAATACTACAGATGTACCTTCGCATTGTGGTATGGTGAACACCAAATATTGACCCAAGTTGTCTCAAAGTTTGACAACAATCACAAGAGATGTAACAAGCTAATAATCAAACGTCTCAATTTGTCAACTTACGTGTCATTGTCGTCGATTTCTTCCTCTCACATGTCCCTCTATCTTTCTATTTCTTCAAAACCGTAGAAACAATTGAAGAAGAAACCTTGAAACAATTTGCTATATCCTTGCATCGCATCCTTGCTTTGAGCATCCAAACCATTAAAATCCTATCTTTTGTGCTGAAGACCCTCCTCTTCATTCTCAAGGAACACTTCTATTAAAGTTCCCACACTAGATAGTATTTTGACAAACATCAAAACTCTGGATCTCACGTCTGGATCTCATGGAAACTAAATCTCATGGATAGACAGTCTCAGGATTCAAAAACTCTCAATTTTACTTCTGCATATTAGGGATAGATAGACATGAGTCACTGGTAACTCTTACTTTGCAGCTCATCAAAACTACTGCAACTCATCAAAACATCTCATCCAAACTAAACAAGGACATCATCAAAAACTTTGACTCCCACTTGTGGATCACATGATATGAGACTGAGATGCTGCCTAGTATGGATGGCATGGTATGAGACTGAGATGCTGCCTAGTATGGATGGCATGGTATGAGACTGAGATGCTGCCTAGTATGGATGGCATGGTATGAGACTGAGACTGAGATGCTCTATAAGTACTGAGATGTTGCAAAGCTACATGGCCAAACAAAAGCTTGATCTAGATGTAGTTTCATCAATGAGACGTCATTTTCTTTGAGTGTATCAAACTCTTTTCTGAATATCTTCTAAATTCTAATTGTTGGATTCATATAAGGTATACACACCTATGACCGATAAGCATTTCAGCATAGTAAATCTTGGGTTTTCAATAAGGAGTTATTTTTGGTGCGTAGTATCATAAGGTTCATGAAGAATGAGCATTTTTCCAAAATTAATTCACTAAAATTCAAATTACTACAAAAAATTTTGTCCAAAAGTTAGGTTTACCCATAACCGACATATAGGTTTACCAATGACCGATAACAACAAGAGTAGTGAACAACAACATGTCCATAACACTCACAAAGGCATTTTATTGGAGGATGCATCCTAAATCTACTGTTCATCAATTATCGGTTACTGGTTTTCCATTGCTCTGCAATGGGGAAGCCTACGAATCAGTCATGGGTTCATTAACCCTCATGGGTGTGTATACCTTAGACGCGGGTCTATGAGAATGTAGCCTCCACTAAAAGAATTAAAATTCAATGCATGAGTTTATGGTTAATGGTTGACGGTTGTGTAAGCATTGAGTGAGTAATGCATGTTTGCAGCTGTAATTTTTATATATGTTCACTATGTCTCGGTTGGTTGATCAAGTGCCCAATGGATGTTGCATTTAGTGCATGCATATAATGTTGCCATGTGTAGAGAAGATTTGTGGCAAAGTGGCTTATTTTAATGTGCTCCAGAGTGGTGCAAATTATGTGTGCACAAACCCCCCGTTTGTGTGCATTTGTTTTGAATGCGTTCACTTTCACAATTCCTGGAAGTGTAAGATTGTCTCTAAAGGATCATAAGTTTGTAGTGATGAGAGGCCAGACAGAGCATAAACTCCCTCCAATTGAAAGGAAGATAAGAGGACAAATAGATTGAGAGCTGAAGCTATTCAAAGGAGAGGTGGTCAGGCTGAGCGAACAAGGTTAAGGGAAAATTTTGTTAAAGGCCACTTGATGCAATTGCAAATAGGAGAGAGCAATTGCAATTCCTCAGGAACAAGCATGACAAGAGAAAATTTGAATGATATAAAAGAGATTGACCAGTTATATTTGCATTCCAGAGGTCCATGAAATGATTGGACCATCCTTTGCAATGAATTTTTGCTCAAGTGTAGGAATCAGCCTAGATGTAGAGCATGCTCCTCCACACTAATATAATCTGATGCCGCATTACTATCCTTTTAAAGATGGTGAAAAGACTAAGGGTTGCCCAGCAGGCTACAAGTCTCCTTTTGGGTTCCAGAAAACAACAAAGAGTTATGAAAGCTCCAAGCATAATTATTGAGCAACTCATGACCTCCGAAATTAGAATGCATTTGTTCCCTTTACCACAAAAAAAGGAAGAGTCTGGCGGCAACTGAATGCATATGATTTCATCTTGATGGATGCGTGGCTAATTGGTATTTGCAGACATACTTTTACAGGTATTGCAGCTCAAATAGGAAGAAACTAATTTGATTTTAAAAACTTTGTTACTTAGGAAGGAGGGGTTCTCTTTCGGATCTAACTGATATAGTGTGGCTTCCGTGCGCAATTCCGAACAACAAAATTTATGGTTAGGAACATTGTGAACAATTCCACAAATATGATGTACATGCAATTCTGAAGAATACGTGAGTACAATCAATTCATGGCAGAACATGTAAATTGCGAATCACTAACAAAAACCAGAATTGCTCCTGGTAACACCATAACGTGTATCTATGATCCCAGGAGAAGTTGTGTTATTTACTTCCTGATGCGTAACAGAGGCCAAATCATCTAGGGACGAATCCTTCTTGCTGTTCAAGAAAAAGGTAAAATGAGAACAGACAAAGCTGATCACATATACATATCCCCAAGAATGAACCTCAAACGAGGACTCAAAAGGCAGGACATCCTCTCAAGATGAGACGAATGCACTTTCAAGCAATTGCGGACTTGTAATATTAGCGTTTTAAAAGAGTTTGATAAACCAAAGTTTGATTATGCGACTTACTCAAGTTTCCGTCCCAGTAGCTCTAAATGCGTGTAACTCGCCTCTTCCACTTGGGGCTTAGAAATAGAAGAGAAAAACTACACACACAGAAGCGTCATCTTAATATCTGTCCAAGATGTCAGAAACAGCAAAAACAAAGGATCCAGCAGTAGCAGCAGGCCTTTAAATCCTGTCAGAACCCTTACAGATATAGATGCATCCAATAACACTATCCATCACTACTCATTGGGACTACTTCAGATGGCATCAATAGACTCTGAGATGACGAACCAAACCTGATGCATAGAAATGAAAACGATGGTAACCCCGAGAATAAAATTTATGGTAAGCGCATGCCCGAATAGTGCAGCTGAAGCGAGACCCGTAAAAATGGTAGCAACCGTCGAAGAATACTTCTTCAAAATTGTGTCGGGGGAAGGGTCCAGCAAACCAATTTTCATAAGACAGTAGCCATCGTATATAATAGAAACACAGGCATGTCAGATTAGTCTGCGCGACACTGCTTCATGCGCCACCCGTAGCAGGTGTCGCAGGGTTGTTAAATGCTAGAAACTATTGATTTACTTATTCAATTTCTCAGATCATCTAATTAGGTTCCAAGCTGAAAGGAGAACCAACGATGAAGCTTACCAGCATACTTATAGAAAAATGAAGAAAGAATGCCCTGAGCTGCGTTGTTTATGATTAGGAACATTGTGGCCTTTGAGTGCCCCTCCAAAATATTGAACCCTGCGCCACCTGCTTTACCGGTTACGGCATACAAGCCGCAAATGTTTTAGGAACCAACTTCAAATATTGAAACAAAATTTAAAGCCCAATTACGCTAAACAATAAAATTGAATATACTTGGAGTATTTTCGAATGGATAGAAATGAATACGACGAAATAGAGAATCCATGACCTTGGTAGATAGCAGAGATCATCATTGCAAAGAAGTTGAACATTGCTCCATATGCGTACAACAAGAGATTCCGCACAATCAAAAACTTAAGTGAGTCAACAATTCTGAAGTGAAGCATATTTGTCAATTTATCAATGGACCAAACTGCCAATTTAAAAGCGCAGCATTGCGTAACGAACCTGCAGGTGAACACTAGTATCAAATTGGCTTTTGAGTGCATACTCATTATAAACTGATTCCAAGGAGGGGACTGTCACCTGAAAGAAAAAGTGATTAGGGCACTTTTTCAAAAGCTTGAGATTCAAGAGACAATTACAAGTAAACAGCCAAAAAAACCTTGTTTAGGACACACCAGAATTAATAGAATGAAAACCACATTATAGGATCGAGCTCATGCCAAGCAACTGCTTGCATGTCAATAGAACTGATGATCTCGTGTTCTCTCGACAACCCACGATTTCTCTAAGAAAAAGTAAAACTACCTCAAATTCAGCAAAGAGAAAGAAAGAGGGAACAAAATCCGGACACAGTATGACATATATAGTAATAACAAAGTTTCAATGTTAGAAAAGTGAATTTTCCTGAATGGAAGTTGCACAATACTTACAAATGCGAGGGTATAGAAGTAGGCCACTATTGCGATAGGAATAGCCAGAGCAGTTGTGCCAGCTTGAGTTGTGTGAAGTTGATTTACACTGATGCCTATGAGAAGCAACGTAAGAGCTTCCCACTGTGTTTCAATAGAAATCGAATGGTAAGAAACACAGCAATTTTGTTAGAGGAGCAGAAGCAGTTTCATAACAATAATTAATTACATAGTTCATATTGTAGAAGGAGATGGAGAAACCAACCTACATGACGGTAAAACGCCGCTTCATGACTGCCTTCAATAGTAGCACAATTACTAAAACCTACATACACCAAAAAAATAAATTAGAAATATATAAAGATTGAAACAGGCCAGTAATCCATGTGCTTAAGACAAGCTATTCGTCAATAATTGAGACGACGAGAAATGCAATCCAGTTTAGAAAACAGACGTTGCTTTTAGACCCCTTCAAGATGCATTTAACAAACCTCTATTGAGGTAGAAATAACGAGATGAATACAAACTATAACATATGTACTTAATTTTCTAACCTTAAACTTTTAGGAGCCATGCTTATCAAGAAATACGTATTGTTAAAAAGCGGGAGATAGATAACGCAGATATGATTTGCGAAACGAGTGAAGTAATTCAACAGCCAAGGCGCATGGATGCTACACTTTTGATTCACTTAGTGTGGGCCACATTCCTTGGAGCAATCTAAATTATTTTAAAACTTACTTATTCCTGAATTTATTGTAGGCAACTTCATTTTCGAGCTGAAGTTAAAACATGTCCTTGTAAATCATAGATGACCATGTAATTAAAACCCACATTAATTAGATTTTAAGCATATTCCTAATTTCCCATCACATTCTTTGATTACCCACACTAGACGAAATTGAAAGTGTACTCACCTTCAAATTGCTCAACATTTTCAGAGTTGCAGGATGGAAGTATAGCTGCACAATACAAGGTGAACTTAACCGTCAGTTCCTTGAAATCCTTAAACATGTAATCTTTCTAAACAACGCTACATAGATTTAAGATCGAGGAGACTCCAGAGGCTTCCCCATTGAAACCGAAAGACATGGCACCTCTAGAAAGTACAAAACAGAGTAATAGTCGTAAAAAGGTATGGACCCGCATGATGAACTTCAAATAGTTGTTAATTGCATAGAAAAATGCAGGAACCGTTAACAGATAGTTTTTTCTTGCAGCTTGCATTCTAGAAATGAAAGAAATATAGTCACGTTTTAAACGGTAATATATATATAACATTAAAAATTAGTAACGTATGTTAGCAAATAACCTGGAAGTTCTTATCTCTTGTGCACGCAATAGGAGTCGCTCCCACGTGCTTTGTGGGAGACAAATTGTGCCAAACAATCTAAGAGAGGGGAGCAGACAGGAACGAACCTCAACCATATCCACACAAGTAGACCACTGTGAAAGCCTGGAAACGACTGATAAAGACATAACAATCTCTTCATTCATCTGTGAACTTCCAATTTGTGCACAAACTATACTTATCTAACGCTAAACTTGAGCAAGAGGAGTAACACACCGTTAAAATGACGCTTGGAGACAGCAACGACCGTTCTCCTGGTCGTTGTTTGCGAGCCTGCAAATACAACGAATAGTGTTCCGTGAGCGCGTGGTAGCAGCTTTGAAGCCCATCAATGTATGCAGTAACTTGCATTAAAAAAGAGATTGATCAAACTTGATAGTACTCTGGACAATACGCACAATTTCAAAACATTACGTTCACACAAGTCCTACCGTTGTTCGCGTGATGCTTCATCACAACGCTTCTAGGCTTCTGATTCAGTTGGCCTTAAAGACAACAATATGTCTCAATAAGAATGTCAAACAAGACACTGGGCCTACCAGAGGAGCATGCCAACGGCGAATATAACCTTTATAAATTCGGTAAGGAAATCCACACTCATTGGACTGAAGAGAAACTTTCCATCCACTTTCGATATGTAAACCAATATTGGCTGGACAACACAACAGCAAAATCGAAGTGAGAAGATGGGAGGATCGTCCTCTAAAGCAATGTTGAAACGCCATTTCAACAATCCAGTGTAGCTCTAAACGAAAACAGATTCTGAGTGAACCGATTTTTTTAAAATTCATTGCTATCATGAAATACTCCATGACTACCTCCCAGTAAGCTTAATCCACGTTTGTTAAGATGTCCAAGCAAGTTAGTAACTTGTTGCAAATCCAAACTCTCAGATTTGGATGGTTTAATATTTGCTGCTTGCAAAGAACTGTGGACTTAGTTAACCCACGAAGAGTTGGAATTCACCACACATGATAGCAGATCGGACTATGTCCTCAAAGCAGTTCTCAACGACTCTGCCAGCAACATTGAGCTGAAATGCAAGGAGGATTGAGGATGCTCCACACACCACGACCTAGAAAAAAAGGGTTACCAGCCGAACGAGTTCCGCTGAGTAATTCCAGCTGCAATTTATGAAAGAAATGCGGATCTCAGCTTCCGACACTCCTACTTTTCCCCTCATAATCACGGCGGAAAAACAGATCTGCCAACGTACCTGGAGAGCGATAAGAGTACAGTCTCCCAGTACAAGGAGCACATTGAGCGCCCTCCACTTGGGCTGATTAACACTATGCTGCCTATCATAGGCCTTGGATATTGGCCTCACCTTGGAACCACACGTCTTACATTCCACAGCGCCATTCATTTCTGCAGATCCGACGTTCTCCCTGCTCCTCATACTTCACCGCGATATTTCCCACAGCGAAGCTAGTGCTGCAAGATTTTGCTCCAGTCACAAGAGGTCCTAATTTCTACATCGATATGCACTGCTCCAAACTCCATAAAACGATACAATAATACACTCGTGGCAGCACGCCGCAACGACGATAGGCTCCGTCCAGGAGAATCCACACCGAATTTGACGCAGCCGCTGGCTCCGCGCACATGATCTAGCGTTACGCAGCAGGTTGAGAGATAGATAGAAATAGATTGAGACGTGACAATGTAAACAAGTGAAGAAAGAGGAGAGCAAAGAGAGATGGAGTCCAGGAAAAGTAAAAAATGGAGGAAATAGACGACAAAAGGAAAAGGATGCGAGGGGGGGGATCCAGACGCAAGTACGCTGCAGCAATGACGCGGCAGGAGAGCACGCACGAAGGGGCGACCGCTATGGAAGAGGAGAGAGAGAGAGAGAGAGAGAGAGAGAGAGAGAGAGAGAGAGAGAGAGAGAGAGAGAGAGAGAGAGAGAGAGAGAGAGAGAGAGAGATAGAGGACACAGAGTGCGTCAATCAGTCAGTTTCTCCATCTGTTCGTCCGAGCGGGGCGATGTGTTGTGACGCTCACATTGCAACACCCCAGCTACGTGAACCCCCCACCTTGCAACCTTTTTCTTTTCACTCTCCTGTAAATACCCACTCCAATCACACTGCCCATTACTCACCAAGAAGAAGACAAACTTTGGCCTCCAAGGGGTCGACGTGAATATAGTGTTTGTTCATTCTATTCACTAATCCCATAGCCACTGGACAAAGGATAATAAAGGACGAAAGGGTAAACACTTTTCTACACTAAATGCCTTGAAGAAAACCGACATCTTATCCTCCAAGGTCTTTTCAGGTATCCATACAACGAAGTCTGAAGACCCCCCACCATAGTTGGGTAGACTATGGTAATAAGCGCCATTTTGACATGGGGATTTGAACTCACAACCACATCACCAGTGTACCTTCCATGTCTGCCTCCGATCTCTCCACTTTTTTAAGGGCGCTTCCCATTGTGGCCAAAACCATAGGCCCACCGTCAAAAATCCACACCCAATTAAGTCCACATTTTCAAGTTTTGGGTTACAAAAATGTATTAAAATAGTCCACTTTAAGCCTTTGGCCTGTCACAGTGTAAAGCCTCAGAAGTCCAAGTCCAAAGGCCAAAACTTATGATCCGAGCATCTAAAAATTTATGAAAAATTGAAAACAATTTGAAAAAACTCTAAAACAAATAGAGAAGGTGTAAAAACTAATGAAGAATTTCATACTCTATGTGTTCATGTGAAATTTGTAGGTTTAAAATAACTAGAGCATCACTCACAAACATGCATAAAACATTTTAAAATTCAAATATGCTATGAAATTATATGGAATTTGTGTGTTCTAAATATCTGTACCACCACTCATTTATATACATGGACCACAATGAAAATCACATGTTTGTAGCACATATTTTTTATATAAATTTCAATCATTATTTTGAAAAGTAATAATGAAAAATCCATATTTATCACAACCAACTATTATAAAAACTTTGATATTTTTAATATTATAGCCCCTATAATCAACTACAATGATTGTTATTTGTACCACACATTGTTGAATGTCACAAAATACCAACTTTAAATTTGGCAAGATGGTTAAAGTAGGAAAAAAAAAACTCTTAGCAAATGATGAAGAGGCCAAGCTTGCAAGCCGTCACATCTACTCTATGTATCAAATGGACATGAGGTGACATGTTACAACAATTGTGATTTTAAATATAAATTTAAACCTATAAAGATAATTTGACTCTTAAAAATTTGAACCCATTTGTGGCTATAAGAAGTGTTAAGGTGTAAATGGTAAGATTCAATTTAAGATCTTTTAAAGCCAAGCTCAAGACCTTTGTCAATTGCTTATAGTCGTATCAAAATCACATCTATGGAATTAAAATAAATCACATGTCTTCATTTTGTATGCTTGTAAACAATCACTCTTCTATGCTTGACACAATAAGTTTATTATGAATACATAAGTACATTAGTTTAATCATCTATAATCGATTCAAAAATATAAAAATAGATAATATCAAAATTTTAAGAACTGAAAAATGAAAATAAATTAAACTATCTTTTATGATGTTTGGTTTTTTAAGCCATTTAAGCCTATATAATAATATGATTCTCATGAATAAAATAAAAAAATATTCAACTTGTTATCAGTGTATCACAATTTTTATATTTGTATGTATTTGATAACTTTATTTTTATGGGAATGCCTATGCTCCCAACATTCGGAGCGCCGACGTTCCCGGAGATCCCGACTTCGAGGGAGGGACTTGGGCTGCGACTTGGAGGCTTTTATGAAGATTAAGAATATCTTTTTAAAAAACACTCTATGATGTACATGCCAATGAGTAGGATTGATATTTTATATTCCAAACTTAGAACTGACTGTCACATACCACTAATTCTGCAATGTCCTAACTTTGAAGAGACACTTAAGGTAAAGAAACCAAAAACTATAAAAATAAGGCAATTCGACTAGAAGGAATGGAGATAGAAAGTAGGTGAATTTTTTGAGATGAAGATGCAAGTTGATTTGTATTTTTATTCCTCATAAATAATTATCTATATTTTTTCAAAGTAGGAAGTTTGTCAAACCTCCTTCTTGTATACTAGACTCTTCCTGAACCAAACATGATGGTGTTCTAAAACCGTTAACTAATATCATGGAAAAATGCACGTAAAACTACTAAAAACTTAGAACTTGATATTATGTGGCAAAACTTGACTGGTCTACAAGAACTTGGTTAGTCCACCACTTTTGGTGTTCAGTCTACCACTTCTTTGTTTTTGGGAAACTGTCCTACACGCCTTGAGCGCATTTATGGTTTTTGATTTCTCTACCTTATGTGCTCCAAGTGAACATGCCAATCACTGAACAAGGTCCAATGTACTCCTACATTCCAGAAGTCTAGGCAAGAATGTTTAAATCCCCCCATCAAGCATGGCTTTGAGGGTAGGTTCGCGAGGAGGTGGGAGAGGTGGAGGCAAATCTCTACCTCTATTATTTGCTTGAGTGGGGTCATGTGGATCTCAAAAGGACCTCAAAAGAGTAAATTGGGGCCTCTAGCCCCAAATTTAGGAAAACTAAAACTAAAAAAAGATCCCATGATCCCAAATCGGGGAAGGGCAGAAAAATAGAATCTATCGAACATGGCAACCAAGCCACGCTTAATAGGAGAAATAAAGAGACTCAGTCCAAGCCTTGTGTTTAGAAGTTGATCTTTACGTCTTAGGGCAATATAGCCTCCTGGACTTATCCTGAAAATAAGAGGAAATTTCAACCTCTATCTCATAGACTTTCAAAATTTGCGGTGTTCAATCAAAGTATCAAATGCAGAGATTCAGTTTCTTGGAGCTATTGTTTCTACACTCTGGAGTTTGGCTCCAATCTTTTACCTATTGTCAAATAATACAATTATGGTTCGTGGCTACTTGTATAGTCTCCATAACCAAATGTTACTTTGTAAAGGTTAAAAGATTATGAAGTGTACATTATTGATAGAATGAGTAGGATGACAAGTGATTTTTTTATGCCATTTATTCAAAAATCAAACGAAGCTTAAACAGTTCTAATAATCCATTTGAAAGAAATTTATTGTTGTTGGTAGGAGATATGGCACAATTGCCTCCGATATGTCATCACTGTGCGGAGGATTCCGCCTCGATATGTGAATTGTGTTTCTTAAAGAATTCTCTACACTCATCATCTGAAAATCACATGATGTTGAAGGCATATGTTCGACATAGCAAAGACCCTTTGGATTTAGAGTTCCTAAATATCATATGTGATAAGAAGCCAACTCAAGAAGAAATTGACTTTTAATTAGGTGAATGTGTTATTGGTGAAGTCAAAATTATAGCGGACCTTGATACTATAATCAAACAACATCTGTATGTACCCATCGAATAGATGTCAATAAATATAACAACATTATGATAACCAAGCCATTCAATCCTAGTGAATTGTTCTTAGTGCCCATTGACTCTAATGCATTCGATATTGAGTATGTGTGTGCAATGATCATGAAAAGTAAGGATTGTTGTATACTGTTCTATTGTAGTAAAAATCACTAAGGTGATTACTCATATTCAATCAAAACAAACTTTTTAATATAGTTCAAACAAGTTGAGATTCGTCACATGTACTAATTATATTGTTAAATTATAAGTGAATTAGATGGCCTTTATAAGTGAAATAGATGGCTCATATAGATACATTTTTTCTTGGTTTGGTGATAGAGTAGGGACTCGTTTGGGTCAAGTGAATAGCACACACTTCAAAAATTCATAACAAATTCATACTTTGTCTAAAAAATAAAATATCATTTCCACTCCTTATTTTTGACATTTGTCTTCATGTGGAATTTAGAAAAAATCAACAAAGTCAGCAAGGCACACTAATCATTATGCCTATCATAGGTTGTTTTATCTTGTGTGGATATGTGATTTTGAGATATCAGTATTGGAGTGAGGAGAGATCTTACTGTTCAGAAGCCAAAACTGTCGAGATATATCAAATTGTTATCATTTTGGGAGACCCTGATGCAATTTTCTTTTGCGAGGTTGTAGAACATTGTAATTAAAAATACCAAATCTATTCAAAAATACGGAGAAAGTGTTCATCTAATATTTAGCCTAGTCATGCTTCAGATACCTCTTGAGAAATCCAACTATCTATACAGCTAGTTAAGTTGTTTTTCATTACAATACATAACTTTCTAGTTCATAAAAATAGTTGTTTATTTTAATAGTTGACAAAAATAATTGATAAAATTTGTACAAGTTTTGAAAGAATAATTAACGTAAACGCTTGATAAAAAGTGTAGAGTATATGAATGATTTTGTTTGGAAAAGATGTCGATATTTCGATTAAAGAAGGGAGTTGGAGCATCCTCTCAAGAATAATATACAAGGTAATCATAAATTGCACTTCGTATGATACAAAGTTCAACATAAATTTCATTTTTGATATTGTGAATTCGATAACTATAACTAAATTAAGCAAAATAGTGTATCTACAAGCTTTTAGTCATCAACACACTACTAGAATATCTATCTTCAGATTCTTCACAAAGTTATTAACAATGCAAGTAAATTAATTTATTAAAATGCACACTACTTTAAAATCACAACGGAACAAATTATATTGGGAAGGTATCACAACATACATTGATGTATTTATGTTGCAAATTGTCTCAAAATTTTAGGACCATAGAACCCTAAAAATGCAAAGCCATAAGTTGTTGGTTTGATATACTTCTTTTTCTACTTGCATATGCTCATACTCCTAGCTTGAACCCTATACTTTAATTTCAGCTTTCTCCAAGTTTTGTATTTGTAGGTGAACCTTAAGGTCCCATACGCCTTGTTATTTTTTATTATAATATTTTCTAAAATATATAAATTTCTATTCATTATATAATTCTTTATCAATTCAAAGATTTTAAAAAATGAATATGTAATAAATACACATTTTTTTTCTTCTTCTAGAGTTCAATTTATATGTGAATGTTGTATGTTTTATATATAAAGTATATATAAAACGTATATAAAATATATAGTTTACATATATGTTTTATATATACTTTATATATACGTTTTATATTGCAATTGCAAAGTATCCTTTACATCAAAGACATACAGTTGATGTCCAATATTGCCCCATTTGAGAGAATGTGGATTGCCTACAATATGATTAAATATACACTGAAGGATGAAGAGAGACATAACTAATATTAATGAATATAGAGTCCAACGTAGGTTCTTGATGCACATGTCAACAAGCTTAAAAGTTCCAATAATCAATTAATGCAATGTATAATACAATGTGAAGGGTCTTACTCAACCAAAATAAGTTGATTTTTTTGGTCTTGCATGTGATTGAAATCATATCATGAACAAAGCAAAAATCTTGAAATGTTTAAGTGTAAAGGCTACAATGTCTTGAAATTATAAAGAAATATGATTGAAGTAACTAGAGGAGTGAAAGCGATAAAAAACAAAAATTAAATTTTTTTGGTGTAATTGGACATTTTTTGGTGTTCATCTTTGGTGTAGTTGTATTTCCTTTCGACTAGTGATAGCTTGTTTATTCATCTCAAAAACAATTTATTTTTTATTTTTGAAAAAATGAGATTCATCTTTCAACTTATTTTTTTTAGTATTTGTTTCTTCCAAAAATACTAAAAATATCCTTAAGAACTTGAATTAGACAAACATATCAATAAGTTTTTATTTTAATTTTAATTTTGATTTTAATTTTAATTTATTTTTAAATTAAATTTATTTGTTATTTTTATTGTAGAATTATTTAAAACAAACCAGTAGTGGAAAAGGTGTTGTATTACACCAAAAATGAATTTTGATGTAATTGGTCACTGCTTGGTGTTCATTTTCGGTGTAAGAGAATACCTTTTTTGACTAGTGGACCTGCTATCCAAGTAGGGTAGGGAGACTTATTGCTAAGTTGTTAGAGAAAGGAACTCCTTTCCTCCCTCAGGCTCTTCCTACAGAGGAGTATTGCTGTGCTACATGGGGCGGGTATAGAATAGAAGGGATTGCCTGCAAGGGGGCCTTATCCGCCCTGCCCTGGCCTGCCCTTCCTTATCTTGGCCCATTTGGGCTGCCTTTGGCGTCGTCGTCGTCGTCGTCTCCGTCCAGGAGGGAAAGCCTCTCCTCTGCTAAGTGAGTGTCCCCAGGGGCTGGCTGGCTGGCTGGGCTGCTCTCGTGCTCTGCTGCTGCTCTGCTCTGCTCTCTGCTGCTGCTCTGCTCTGCTCTGCGGGTGCCGTGTTGCCGCTGTCGCTGGTCGTAACCCGGGGTTTTTCCCCTACAACCCATTCATTCCCTTCTCTTTGCACTCTCTTTCTCTCTCTCTCTCCTGCTATGGCATCCTCCGATAGCCCCTCCAACAGCCCCCCCCAACAGGAAGACGATGACTTCCTGCTCCCCGATGACGACGACGAGCCCCAGTCCGATGCTCCCCGCGCTTCCCACCAGTCCTCGCCCGTCATTCCCAATTTTCGCGGCAAGGTGCCCGACCCCGAAGCCGTCGAATCCAAGGCCCCCCTGAAGGTCCCCCCTCCCTTCCCTCTCTCCACCACTCCGTTTCTAGCAATCTGAAATTCGCAATGGAATTGCTCTGCTCTGCCTTCGCAGCTTTGCCAACCCCCCCCCCCCCCCCCCCCCCCCCCCCCTCCCCCCCCGCCAACCCATCCCAACCCGCCCTTAAACCTTTCCTAAACCCTAGTCGGCATTTTGCAATCTTGATTGGTCGTGATTGTGTTCATTTGTCACTGTTCTCTGGCTGCTTCACTGTTGCCGAAGCTGATTTGTTGCATTCCCGCACTGGGGTTACTATGCATTGGGTTTGATTGCTCTCTCAAACACACTCCTCTTCCTGCCTTTCGGAACTCAATGCTCGACTTAGTGTGTCTCAAATTGCTCGATTCCGATGAGCTGCACCTGTGACCGTTCTCAGTCAGTGTTCCGTTTTGGCTTTGGTTCCTCCAGGTGGAATGGCAATCAGATGACGAGTCAGAGGAAGAAGATTACGACGACGACGACGACGATGATGATGACGAGGATGATGAGGGAGAAGTATCGGGACAGGCGGAGTCCGCAGAGGCTGGGGCTGATGGTCAGGAGCCGACTACGGTCTCCAAGCGGCGTGCGAGGAAGAGAAAGGAGGAGGAGGAAGAGGAGGAAGAAGTTCTGGAAGAGGAAGACGAATGGAATTTTCCTATTGACAGGGAAGAGTGGACTGAGGAAGATTTAGAGGAGGAGTGGGCAGACCCTACCCCTGCCGACGACACAGTTGGTAGAGACCCGGAATTGGCAGAAGACGATGAAGAGCTTATCGCTAAGCTAGAGAAGGATGGGAGAGCTCCCCCGCAGAGACCTTACTATGTGCCTTACAGGAAATGGTATCCTTCAATTCCAGAGGACCACCCCGATATTGATAGCCCAGAAGCAGTTGTGGAAGAGTTGGAGCGGATGGAGGAATTTCTCGTATGGGCCAGTTATATATTTGAAGATGGATCATCGTAAGCTATTAACGTACTCCGTGGTCAATTCTGCTTGTTGTGCCATTATATCTTTCCTCCCTTACGTTCTTCGTCCGAACCGAAGAGGTTTACGTTACTTATTGTCGAAAAGAAACACATATTGGTACCACTCTGGGCTTCGTCTTTAATTTATCTAGTTCTCTATATGCTGAAAATCCTAAAGTCCTGAATGGACGGAGGGTTCGAGGGTTCACATTTTTAGGTGGATTTGTAAGAATTTGCTGATTTCACTTGAATGCGTAGGTTTTGCTAGGACCATCTATTAGAACGTAGTGGATGGATTGGATAAATTTTGAATTCGGTGTCGTATTTCTTCTGATGTCCGGGTGAAATTGCGTACACTGCGTATGGTTGCTTGATGTTGGAGAGTTGGGTGATCGCTTTTCTGTGGAATGATATCAGCATTTAATTAGGTCCAGTATGTGTAATCTGTGTCAGTTACGAAGGGACAGTTTGGGATGATCTTGCGCATGGTAAGGGTGTCTACACAACGCCCATGGAGCTTTGCAGGTATCAGACTCACTCTGATCGCCTTTTGATGTACTTCTTTATAAAATTATTCACATATCGAAAACATGGCCTGCTCAGTGCGCTGAAATCCTATTGAGCCAATGAGAATATGAAAATTAACATGAAGTGGTCGAGTGGCAATCTTGGTAGATACGAAGGTGAGTGGTTTCAGAACCTGATGCAGGGGCATGGAGTTATTGAAGTTGACCTTCCTGTAGCCGATCCACCCCCGGGCTCTGAGTAAGTTCCTGCACGATCTGATATGTTTTTACATTGCTATGAAGAGCCTTGGCAGAACTTATTGGATCTGAGTCTGATTTGATGGTGTTACTGACGCTTAAAATATCTATCGGAAATGCCCATACTCTTTGTTTTGCTTCTGCTTCGGACGAAGCAAGTCTTTTATAGTATGGATTTCTCTTCGTTACTGTCTACGCTTTGATGTCACCTCACGATGAGATTTGAAGTTGGTCATATAGTTGTTTCAGTTGTTCTTTTTGTCTGCGTTTTAATATATTGAAATGCAGGTTAGAACGTAAAATGAAAGCGGAGGGAAAGATCTTGAAAACAGATTTCTTAGATCCAGAAGACAAGGAATGGTTGCGTATGGACCTTGAAGATACACTTGCTGACAATCCGGAGGCAATTGACCCCAATCCATTTGAAGATGACGAGCTCTGGGTGAAGTACTTTGGAGAGAAACCGTAAGTGTACACTATTCTTTAACGGATTCATCTTGGCATTCAGGTTTACTCTGAGTACTGAACTCTCTCCACGCACGTACTATATGTTAGGTTCGCATGCATTAAGATATGGTAAATGCTGGAATTTGCAGGGAAAAAGGTCATTATAAGTATGCTGGGCAATGGAAACACAGTCGCATGCATGGTTGTGGAGTCTACGAGCTCAATGGTCGTCAAACATGGGTAACCACTTTGAAATGTGACACATAATTCCAATGTATATTTTACAAGAGCTATACTTGCCGTATTATTTGTCAACCCATTTTGTAAGCGGTTGATTCATGTGAAGCCGTTCATATCCAATACTCTTACTTGATGCTTACCGACTGTGTGAAGTTTCGAACTTGTTCTAAATAGTTTGCTCCCTAACGTTCAACTTTTGAGTGTAAGACCTAATCTTTGACCATGTTCTTGGGCGTTGTATTCCAACAAGCTGTATTTCTTTATCTGTAACTATTCACTGGCAGGGGAAGTTCTATTTTGGAGAGATGCTGCCAGAGGAGGAGGAGTGTAATGAGAACATATCTGCTGTAAGCTTGGAATTAATTGTCGTTTCTTATGGTTGTAGTTTTTGGTGTTTTTATTCTCAGATTCGAAACCTGGTATGAGATTGAGAGTAACTGCTACGTTTGTGCTCTATCTGCTTTATTTTTGTATCATTTTGTTCACATTTCGATTTTAGAGACTGGTTGGCTTTTATAGTCTTAGTCTGACCTCTTTACAAATGTCGATACTTTTTTGCAGATGCATGCTTCATTAGCAGAAGTAGCTGCTGCAAAAGCAAAGATGTTTGTTAACAAGCCTGATGGAAGTAAGTGGTTCTTAATTGTGCAGAATATAAACATCAAGTCTGTTAGTTCTTAGTCGTGCGAGCATTTGAGCAATAGGGGTGTTTATAGTTTTATAAACCAACTCAGTCGATAATAGTTTACCGCTGTTTAAGAGATTGTGCTCTGGATCTCGTAACGTCTTTTGGGATGCTGTTTGTGTTTAGGTTCTTTATGATCTGTCAATAGTCATAATAGTTGTATTGTTGTTTTGCAGTGGTCCGTGAGATGAAGGGTCCATTTACTGATCCTCAGCACCCATACATGTACGAGGAAGAAGACATGTGGATGGCTCCAGGCTTTATTAATCAGTTCTATCCGGTTTGTTATCCTAGCTTGTTCGCTTCTTTGAATTAGAAAACTAAGCGAATGTGGTTGACATTTCTAGTCTGTATCTGTGCTGTTTGGTTGATAATGAAGATCCAGTGTTCATCATCACTGGTGTTGATATGAGGTTGTGCACAAGATGCATAAGATATTGGCCAGCTGAAACGCATACTAATGGCAGGTGCCGGAACTCTGGGAGAGGTATGTCAAAGAAGTCGATGCTGAGCAAGAAATGTGGCTCAATTCATTTACAAAAGCCCCACTTCGAATCCCGATGCCTCCTGAACTTGAGTACTTGTGGGAAAAAGGTGCAAACTGCTTTTCGCTTTGCTGGTCACGTCTAAATATCTCTAGACACGAGAAAGTTACACTTGTTTTCATGTCATGAATACAGGATACGAATTATCTGCAATTTTTCTGACGAGGAGTATGTCATATATTTAATTTGCAGACGAGGAGTTTGTGGTTCTGAAGGGAGACGAAGATGACCCAAATTCTGAGGAGAACGGAGGAGAGGTTTTGTTACATGTACCTTCAGGGCAGCTGATCAATTGGGCAGAGGATGATGAAGGGCAGATGCGTTTCTTTGTTCAACCAATTGTTGAAGATGGGTCAGTGGATCCTGATCTGGTCATTCCTCTACCTATCGGAACAAAACAATTTTTCGGGGAGCAGGCCACACCTGATGATGATGATGATGACGACGGTGATGATGAAGGCGGCAGACCACTGACAGAAGAGGAGAGGCTGGAGAAAGAGTGGAAAGAGCGTGAAGAGGAGAGGAAGAGGCGCTGGGCAGAGGAGGATGCGGAGAGAGAATTTGTATGGGCAGAGAGAGAAAAGGAACTTGAGCTGGAGTTGGAATTAAAAGAACTCGATGCGGAACTTGATGCAGCAGTTGATGAGGCGGAGTTGCAGGTACTCTTCAATTCCAGTTTTTCAGAAATGTCTCACTTTTCTGTACCTCTTTACCGTATTTAAGAGTCCTGTTATTTACAATTATTATTAAATGTTTTCAGCTTAAGATTGAGGAGCTTTATGGACCAGTAGAGGGTGGAAAGGAGGAAGAAGACGACGGACATGTTACTGAAGCTCGTAAAGAGAAGGACAATATTGTAGAGGATGCTAGATATGCCGAAGGTGGCGTCAAGGACGAGGAAGGAGAAGAAGAAGAAGGAGAAGAAGAAGAGGATCAGGAAGACGATGAAGACCCCAAACCACAAAGTTTTGGCAAGATGGCCATGGCTAGTCCACCAGGAGGAAGCGCAGACAGCTCTCAGAATCCTCCATCCCCAACCGTATTCGCGTCAATCAGTCTAGTGTCGCAGGTTTGTCCATTTCGGCCTCTGATTTTCGGAAGAATTGATGATAATTTGCCATGATTTCAGATTTTCAACTTATGTGTACTTACTTCTTTTTTGTAACTTTAATTTCACAGGTGAAGTGTAAAATAATCTCTCCGTTGCCTGCATTCTACTCTGCATTCTGCGTTGCTTGCATTTACCCTACTTCTTTGGTATGGAGAGGAAATTAAATCTGTCGATTATGTTTCTTGGCCTATTTTCACTGTAAGGGTGGTCACTGATGACTCTGTTTTGTGTTAACAGACTACCATGAAGCAGGTGCTCGGGCTTGCAGTAAATGACTACAGGAAGTCGTGGCTAGCAGATGTCTTCGCTCCCAAATCTACCTCGAGTTCGATTATTAATTCCATAGTGCCTCCTAAGTCGGAGGCAGTGCAGTTCAGCCCTTTAAAAGAAGTTAGTGTAAAGTTGTCCAGCACCCACCCGGTATCAAAATTGACAGCAACGGTCAGACCACAGATACAGCCTAAGTCCAGGACAGCTTCAAAGCCTCGATTATCTAATTGTCGTGGTTCTGAAACTGAGTTGTGGGCTGCCCCAACCACTGAGGTCCTATCACTTTGCCTTCCATTGGTCGTCTAAATCGATTACAGAGATGCTCTTGAGTCAGCAGAAATTTTCTCTTTCAGCCCTTAGAGTGGGTTGCAGCGTACGTAAGAGGTTGTAGGATGGCTTCTGGTGGCCCTGTTCCTCTACAATCTGGAATTGTAGGCTTAGTCTTGTTCTGATGCATAAGCACCCTGGGATGTAAGCGCAGCTGAGAGCAATTATCTCCTGCTATTCTTGCAATGCCATTGATTCTGAGCAATTAAAGTATTGTATTTGTTTAAGTTTATTAGTGTGAAGTTGAACGACCTGAGAAAAGTAATGCCTTATGAGGAAGATCATAAAAGGA
Source organism: Ceratodon purpureus (assembly GCA_014871385.1). Lineage (NCBI taxonomy): Eukaryota > Viridiplantae > Streptophyta > Bryopsida > Pseudoditrichales > Ditrichaceae > Ceratodon > Ceratodon purpureus. Next base: position 17,406,380 of record CM026427.1, read on the forward strand.
GAGCTTCGGGAGTCAGGACCGATTAATCTGCATGAGATTCCAATGGGGTTTGGTGTGAGTGAGGGAGACTATGCTAGCAAATGTAGTCATGAATTAGTCGAAATGAATGTTGCATCAAAAGCCCTAGTCTATTTATCTATCGTTTACAGAAAAAAACTGTCTCAGAAGAATAGATCCAAGAACGTAAACTACGGATGGCTGTGGAGCACAATACTCCGGAAGCTGTCAAAAACTTGTCTAGTCTATTGCCGTGGAAGTGCTCTTCATTCCTTTCTGATTGGTTAAAGCAGTCGAAGAATTTTGTATTTGGATTGCATCAGGCTCACAGTGGCGATTGTTCAGTCAAGTCATGATAGCTTGTTTGCATTAGTGTCAATGAGGAAGTTGGTGGGAAGGGCGAGGGACGAGGAACGGGAGTGAGAGCAATGCACCTGCACAGCTGGTGCCAGAAACACCGAGAAAGCATGCTGGCCGACGCAAAGACGAGGCGACAGGGCCAGGTGGATGGAGCCACCCTCTGTCAAAAGAAATCTCTTATTCGACGGGCTTCCTTGCTGAGGATGGTGTGGTGCATTTCATGGAACTCCACCCGCCCTCCCCACATTCTGTTTCATTTTAGTTCCATCCGTGTGACACGCAAATATTTCCTCCTCCGACTAAACTTGCTATAAAGTATTCCACCTCGCATTCCCTACGTAAGGATGTCGTAAACTTCAGCAACCGTGTTGCAACAGCTACAGCTCCAATCTGCAGCCGTCTGTGGCAAAGTTTCATTGCAGTTGATTGTAAGTAGGGTGAGGGGAAGGAGTGCTGTGTTGAATATGGCGGACGTAAGCGTGCCTGTGGGCGAGCAACACAAAATATGGCAAGGAGGGATCGGCGTACGGCACCGGGATGGGGGCTGCACCGGCTGTATGCAGAGCCCAGTCGAAAAGCGCATCGAGCGCACCACTGCCTCAACTTCATCCTGCGCCTGCTCACCGCCATGGCCACGGCAGCTGCGCTCACAATCTATAAGTTCAACCAGACGGTGGGCGGTGCTAGAGCGCGATGGAACGACTTCGCATCTTTCAAGCTGTAAGCATTCATTCCATCTCATGAGGCCGGCGAACGTGAACTTGCTCTTCCCAAGTCGATCCCCGTCTTGCCCAGCCAGGCAAACTGTCGTGTTTTACGACTATTGGTAGTGAAATTGGCTTCAGTAAGCTCCGTAGTAACAGCTGGAATTCTTCATTTTAGTTGAGGATTCTGCGTCCGGAGCAAGATGAGACCCATGAGTATTAATATTAGACCCAGAGGGTTTTGCTAATTCATGGAGTACAAGGACGGCGCAGGAGTCAATGATGACCTAGCTCATTCATAAACTGACTTAAATTGTAGCTCCAGGTATTCAACACAATTAACCTAGCTCATACTGTATGGAAACAGGAGCATAGACGGGTGAGTGTGTGACTGAAGTAGGATTGTGACTGTGTGTTGCGGGGCGGGGGGAATTGTGCAGGTTTTTCCTGGTGGCGAACGCTGTGGTGCTGACATATATATGCCACATTGGCAGCGCTGGCGAGCTTGCTGGGGGTGATTACTGAATGAATGTGTGCACATTCACTCACCTTCGTAATAGAGAATCGTACGCTGTTTGGTGTCCCCATTTCACCGACGCCTCATCTTCAAGACGGTGAGCGAAATTCAATTTTTCTCAGTATGATTTGATTTCAGTTCAGAGCTTCAAGTTTTGAACTAGACCTGCACAGCAAAAACAGACACTCCGTTGCTTCTGTAAGTATAAAAATTGAACGTTTTGTACATTGCCACATGCACTCAGGATCCATGATGTTTGCAAGCGCATCCCTAAGGCGGCCAATTTTCCGAGGAAGTAGTCCTTCAGTTTTGCCCCGAGGAGGGCCACCAATTATCCCTGCTGCGGCTAGACCAAGTCTAGCTAAGCGGACACGAAAGGACCGCGGTCCAAATTGGAGTCCCCAAGAGAATGCCGCTCTCATTACAGCCAAGCAAGAAATGTTTTTGCAGGGACTGGATATTGTCGATGGTAGAGATCATTTTACGCCAGAGACTAGGAAGTGGATCTGTGTGTCTCATGTTGAGAATATGGTAGGAGTTTCTCTGATTGTGCCTGACGGCCCTGCTTGTAAGACAAAGTGGAACCAGCTTGTGCCTTATTACAAGCGAATAGCAGATTATCTTTGCAAGACTGGTCGCAATGCACTCGATTACTGGGACATGAATCCGTCTGAAAAGAAATTAGAGGGCCTCCCACGGGTTTTTGCGCAGGATGTATATGAAGCAATACACGAGTGGTTTGCGAACATGCCAATGATACAACCTCCCCATACACACGACATGTTATCCCCGAGCGATGGCAACTTAGACCGCCTCAACCTAAAGTGCAGAACGACTGTGACAGTGATAGTGAACCAGATACGGAGGACCTCCAGGACTTTGCCCCTACTGATTTTGCACAAGGCACCGGGGACACTATACCGTCGCAATCACCTCGGACGAGGTCTTTGACGCCATCTCGGCCTACAAGAGCAGACGGCACCCCAGCTCTAGACCCTACGGCGGCGTCCCTCCCGGAATTACACCACACGTTATTAAACCTCATATGCAGCAATGCAGAGGAGACCAGGAAATACAGGTGTGAAGCGGAGATACTTATCTGGACATGCTGCCATAGCGAACGCGACGAAGGCAACATGCGTTGTAATGGCTCAACAGATGCAAGATATAGCAGATTGCTTCAAGAGAACTAGAGCGATCCAAGATCAAAGTACAAGTGAAGTTTTTCAGCGAGCAGATGGCTTATCAACAAGAGAAGGACATGAGGCTATACGAAAATGCAGCGATTGCAAATGACAACGTCCGACTGAGTATATTCAAACAAGGTGAAATGGTATCGTTTTTGTCTCAAATTTCCACAGTTATAAGTCATTCATTAAAAATAAACATTGATACACCATTCCCGAGCATGCCACAGTCGGCACATGGAGATCAAAGTGGCTCGGCTACGCATTCTATGCTGCAATGCCCAACATCTAGGCACACCACAATACTGGCCACAAAGGCCCACACTTTGGAGACTATGTTTTCCCTGAGAATCGGAGGGTCGAAGAAGAAATTGGCAGTATGGAGCATGGAGCGCAATGAAGGAGTCATAGCCCCGGCACCGCTGACAGCCAAATGGAGAAGCTCACTTCACTACATCTACAGATGAAGATAGTTGACAAAAGGAGATAAACGACTCTACTCTACAGCCAAGCCCCATACCATAGGGCACAACAGCCCCTCTCCACTCCGGAAGCACTCAACAGTACGGTGTAGGCTATTGTAGTGTCTAGTGAGATGCCAAAGTCTAGCTCCAGGAGGTCGACGGCGTGGTCAATCTTTCGCTACCAAGTACAGCATCATGGTGATCAAATCCATGGCTGCAGCGAATTGTCCCACCTATATTAGAAAGATTACGACCAAGTTAGAATGTGACATAGAATCGTAGTTGCAGCTTCACATGTTCTAATTTAAAAATAAAAATAAAACTTTGAAATTAAAGAGTGAATTCTATGTGCACAGTATGGATCCGAGACATCCTTTGTGACTATTGATTTTGATTACGCTGCATTGACAGGAAAACTCCCGAGTCTCGCTGAACCTCTGTTCCACCAACAATGACAACGTCATTGCCATCCGCCTGACCATCGTCTGCCTGACCTCCATCTTCGTCTACCACCTCTCCATCAAGCCCTTTAGTTCAAAGTATTTGTAACAATTCCTTCACCTGCTCATGAGATTGGCCAAGCAACACGTTATGCAGAATAGCATAACAAATTATAACGTCAGGTAGGAAAATAACATGTAATTGAGATTTCACCAACAACTTGCGGAATGTGTGTTTGAGGATAGCAAATGCGTTCTTAACTACGCAACGCCCCCTCCTCAGCCTACAATTAAAAAGTTGCTCTGCTACACTCAATTAGCCTGGCCCTCAATGTGGAACCATCAGCCACGGTAGTAGCGGATAACCAGAGTCACCTATCAAAAAGAAAGCAGATCCATCAACCACAGAGTTCCTATCAAACATGTTATTGTAAGTCGCCAAATGATGCAACGACAACCGTTGTAACATCCTTGAATCATTGGTAGATCCTGGCATTCCTAGAAACAAATTTAGAAAACGTTTCTTGCTATCAACAGTCACCTAACAATTTAACCTCTCTCTCTCCCTCTCTCTCTCTCGCTCTCCCTCTCTCTCGCTCTCCCTCTCTCTCGCTCTCCCTCTCTCTCGCTCTCCCTCTCTCTCGCTCTCTCTCTCTCTCCCTCTCTCTCTCTCTCTCTCCTTCTCTCTCTCTCCTCCCCCCCCCCCCCCCCCCCCCCCCGACTTGAAGTAGTAGTAGTATGCAGGCCCATGCTGAGGTTTTGCTATGGCGATGTGTGTGTCATCGATGGCACCTATGACGAAAGGTAATCCACATAAACTTCTGAAGTCAGCTTGACTCTGCCAAAGCTTGTCACGTGTCGGCCAACTTTTCTCTTCTCGCATGATATTGTTAATTGCATGTACAACATCACAAAGCAAGTTGAACACCGTACTCTTCCCTGTAGCAAACATCTCACTACACACTATGAAACTTGCACCGTAAGTGAACTTGAACAAAGTACAGACTACACAAATAAGAGCATGGATAGCTATACAATATTTTGTGTCGTGGCGTTGCACATCACGGGGCTGTTGTACATCTGCAAGAGCTAGCATAGACCTCTTTCACATCTTAAACATTTGGACCCAACGATGATCATCATATTGTTCAAGTAAAAACCTAGAAAACCACGTGGTAGACTGTGGTCTTAGCCAAAAAACAACATCATTGTCAAACAAAGTGAACATAGTACATTACATGTAGTTCCGGAGGCTTGCACCGAACAAGGTATTTGCATTGTGAAGTGGACCTTGCAAACCCCCAACAATAACAGTCAGCTGGTCGGTGCCATTATCCTCTGGTTCACAGTCGCCAATCAAGCCCCCAATGTAATGCGAATCATGTAGGAGCTGTAGCAGCAGCCATGCCATGATGACATATATAAACCTTGGATGCGATACAGGATCCATCGAGAGGGAAGAGAGGAATCTAGACAAGCACAACAAAGACCTAGTCAGGATCACAGTGAATGAAACAACTACTGATGAAATGAGTACAACTAAAAGCCGGCATGAGAACTTGAAACAATGTGCATAAAAACTATGCGCAATATCTTTTCTCTGTGGACTGTGTGGTGAGTTTCAAAGCGTACTAGGAGCCCTAATTAATAACCACAGCCATCGACAATCATGAAAGGATGATCAAAACTCTAATTCAACATGTAAGATTGAAGGCACTCACACAAATGCTATGCAAACGACGAAAACAATCGAGGGTTGTTTAATCGTTGTGAAATTGAAGTTCTTCAAAAAAAACCCTCCGCAACATCATCCTATGACCTCACGGCAGATTTACAGGAAATAAACGGAGGACAAGATCGTCAAACCTACGGTGATAAATTTACAAACAAAGTGAATAAAACTGAAAGGGAAAACGAGATGACGCCGCGAGCGATCTGATCATTAGAACCTGAGTAAAATGCGCCACTGGTGCCGGGACCATCGGGGATTCTTAAGTAGCGCAGAGAGGAACAGAACTGCTGCACCTCGACGACGTCGCCAAAACTGCAAACATCAAAGTTGCTTACGCTTTGATACATCCAGGTCATGAGGGAAAAAATAAAAGCACGACAGCCACATCTCTGCAATGTAGTTACAATGCAAGAATCAAAATGCCATTAACGTCAGAGCGGAAGAAGCGCACAAGTACCTTTGCGCTTGAGAAAAACAAACTCGCCCTTCCATCGCAGAATTCAGGAAACTGGCAGAAGCAAAGTGGAAATAGGGGCACGGAGGTGACAACCTTCAGACATCAACAAAAGGTCACACAAAATCATGATCACCACATAAGATCGATCACCAGGTGTGACCGCCCACTACCAAAGCCGCCCAATATGCGATTGTGGCAAACCTGCTATATAACATCAGAGTTCCATTTGAACATCAAATACGTACATTGGGCAAAGAAATACGGGAATTCGTTCCACTACCAAGTATTGTGTGAACATTCAATGACTTTTTCCAAGTTAGAGGTCTTATCTAAAATGTCCTTCCATTTCATAAGGCTAGATGCGAATTGGACTTTAGTTTTTGCCTACATGTTATATTAATATAATAGATTATGATGGTTCATCTGTATGACTTGGGGTGATTAAATTTGCGTATAGTTGTTGGTGAATATATCAATGGCAGCAACGGCGTCAACAACAACAATCGTGTGGATTGGACGGCGGGGCTAGTTCAACGATGGATGGCTGGCACAATGTGAAGAGGTGGCTGGATTTTGTTGCAAAGTGTTGGGCACACGTATTATGTGCTAAATTGGGTGGATGCTGTGGCGCTGTCTACCATCATGGCGGCCACTGCCATCCACCGTCTACACCGAAGACAAACTGTCGTCTATTAAGTGTGGTGCTTCATTATGACTACAACTTGACATATGTTGTCAATGGCATTATCGGTGAATTATTGTCAAATACACTCAATGAGGGGAATTACTTTCTAGAAATATTGCAAGTAGAGGCCTTTGGATGGCTACGCAAGTGGAAATTTAGGACATGAACTCTGATTCCATTGATCAATGTCAGTTCGTTCTCTGATTGTTGTGGATATTTAATGCTTTGTTCTTGTAAATGTTGGATTGTGTATATATTCTTGTGTACATAGACGGATTTAATTTTAATAAGTATTTTCAGCTTTGTCAAACATCGAAGTAAGAATAAATTTTGCAAGAAATATCTCTCCAGTGGTTGAGTTTGAGAGACGCTTCATTATGCAGTGCAAATTGCCTGCCACTCAATTAATTAATTAATGGGGGGTGCAGGGGGCGCTGACGGGGCAAGAGGACCGCTGACGAGGCAAAGGGGCCGCTGACGGGGCGCAACGAAGCTACTAGAAGCTGCATCGAGTTCGGGGTTCCGGAGTCCTGGGGTTTCGATGAGGTGTGAGATCTTCGTGTTTCGAAGGTATCTGCGAAATTTGCTGTTCGTTTGCCTGTGAATTCGCCATATCTGGAAGCCGATTGAATAGGAGTTCGGAGGTGATTGGAAGCAGTACATGATCCATAATTATTGATGAGGATGATGCCGCTCTGGTACAGGTATGCGTAATTGGGAGGAGGCTGTGAACTGGCAATGATGTGCGACATCATTCTTGCTGGTGAGAGAGCACAATTTGGGCAACCGGAGCTCAACCTGGGTACCATTCCTGGCATTGGAGGAACAGAGAGACTCATCCGTGAAGTTGGTAAGTTCCGAGCCATGGAGATGGTTCTTACCGGCAAACATTTTATGGGAGCTCAGGAAGCGGCACAGAGAGGACTTGCCTGTCGTGTGGTAATCACTCTATTGCCGCTCTAATTTGCTTTGATATTAGTCTCATTTGACCACGAATGATTTTCCATCGTGAGTACATGTGCGAGGACTGGAATTTAGGCCATGGTTGTCTTTTTTGATGAATATGCATTTCGTCAAAATAAAATTGTTTGAATATTTTATCCGTCTTCGTGATATAGGTTCGATGAGAATGGTGAGTAGTGACGTTCTGTATGATACAATTCAGGTACCAGGGGAGGATGAAGCATTGGTGGCTGAAGCAATCTCTCTTGCGAAGGAGATTTCAAAGCAGTCGAAGCCTGTTGTTGAACACTGCCTACGAAACAGGGCTGACGGAGGCGTGAGGAGGGAGCAGGTGCTGTTTTATGCCACATTTGGGTTGGAGGATCAGAAGGAAGGGATGTCTGCCTTTGTCGAGAAACGTAGTCCCGAATTCAAAGACAAGTGAGCGCTTTCCCAGGGGTGAGCTGTATTTTAACACAAGTTCAGGGAAGGTAATGGAATAGTCGTACATTGCCAAGTCGCGTTTCCATTGAAGTTTCGGAGACTCAGCGATTGACAATGTAAGGAGGAATTGAGTTGAGGTGGTTGCAATTGGTGCTGTGATAGGTAGGGCAATTGCAAGCAATGAGAGGTTCACGCTGCGAGTGCGAGCGGCAGCGCAGAAGTAGAAGCGGTTTCTCTCTACAACCTGTCCACCCCTGAATTGCAAGCCACTTCTCGATAGCATCAAATTCATTATACATGTTACCATTAAGTTTCAGCTCTTCTGTACACTCCCAACTTTCTTCACTGATTTGCAAGCCACTTCTCGATAGCATCAAATTCAGCACGCATGTTACCATTAAGTTTCAGCTCTATTAATCAAACATGCCAGTTTATCAAACGATATACATAGTTGATTAATTTTACGTTAATTTATATGTGCCATGTGGCATCCCCAAAGGGGGTCCATGTGGCACCGCCAACAGGGATAATTAATTATTCAATCTGGCACATAATATAACTATACACCGTTAGTGCCTAATACATATAATACACATTGTAGCCAAAACAAGAAACTGACCATTGCAAATCTAGACCAAACTAAGTCCCACCTTTGGGCACAAAAAATATATTAAAATAGCCTACCTCAAGCCTTTCACTAGTCACAATGTGTTCCAAAGTCCAAGCCCAAAAGTTGAGACTTATAAGCTAAATATGTGAAAATGTATAAAATATTGAAAAAAATCAGAAAAGTTTGAAAAATTGAAAAAGATGTAAAAACTAATGAAAATCATGTACGAATAATTTTAGCAACAGATTTTTTGTTATGACAAAAGTTATGACTAATAAAGATTCCATTTATTTTTGGACTAGCATATGTGTAATGCCAATGATTGTCAAAGGCTTAATTAATAAAGCATGACAAGTCTTATGCATCATGACACTTATTTTTCCAAGAACATACTTTATCAAAAAATATCCACTCTCTCAATAGAGATTTGGGTCGAGCGTTTTGCTCCATCTAAGTTTTGCTCAGAATGCCATCGCCTTTGCACCAAAACTTCCAAAAAGTCCTCTAATGTAATCTTTTTTGGAAGTGACAGCCTCTCAACCTTTGGTCATAGTGAGAAAGCATTTTGGCCAGATTTTAGGCATTCTAGGCATCTAATTGGTGCACATTGATGGCCTCTTGACCTTTGGTCACAAGGTGAAGCGCCCTTCAATCTTTTTATGGTACTTGAGAATGTAGATTTCCTATCAAAAACCGTAAATAAAATTGATTTGATGATGACCAGTCTCAGTAGTTGTCAACTTGAAAACCCATTTGAATTAAGGATTGGTCATAGACTGCGGAGTCAGAAGAGCATACTTGCCATTTTTGTGTTTTTTAGTTAAATAATAAATATCAATTCCTAATCTCTCATGGTATCGTAGACAACCCTATTTCCAACGTGATTTGTGAATGGGGTGTTTTGGCAACTCATTTCATGGTGCTAAATATTTTTCAAAGGTGTGGAAAAGTGTTGTGAATACATTGCAAGTGTCAATACATTTTTACAAAGTAATATGTAATTGATAAAACTATTAAAGTAAAAAATCAGAAAAATATTGAACCGTTAATTTGGCATGTAATGGCCACCTCATCTTGAGTCGACTAGACCAGCAAAAGTGCCTATTTCCAACATACTATCTACTCATCGCCATCAAAGCTCTTTATACTATCAACCCTACCATTGACAGAAAAATATAGTCTTGGATTCAAAAGCTACAAATTGATTGATATCATGTACACACTATACCGGTTATTAAGTATTGTACGCATATTGTATATGCAACAAGGCAATACACATACCTGTTGGTTTCACAATCAAGTTGGAAGTAAGTGTGTTTACCTTATTTGTAATGACCATTCTCAATACCAACTGTAGTGCATAGCGTTTTACGATTTCTATAAAAAAGAAGTAACTGAAAGATATCAAAAACCTTGATTTCAATGAAATTTGTGGCCCATTGGCTTTGAATTGAAGTGTATTGTTTTATTGTTGCTATTATGTTAAGAGACTTCTTATCATATTTTCGAATCAAGCCAATTTACAAATGTTTTGACCATCAATCTGGTAAATAACAAAATTTTCACTTTGAGGTTGAATTTAGTGTTTCCAAAATCTAAATGAAATTTCGAAAAATCACATATTTATACAGTGAACTACAAAAAAAATAAAAATAAAAATTGCATTAAATGAAATTTGGAAATACCTTGCTGAAAACCTCCGCTTTATCACAACTCAACATTTGTAAAGTAGCTTCTAATTGCTAAAACTTGTGGTAAGACCATAAAGTTCAGTTGTCATTGTTCAAATCTCCCCACTTCTGCTCAAAATCAAGTCAATTGCCCAAAACATTGCAAGCTTTAAAGCATTGGTTGTTAATCAAAATTCAACATTTGTAATTTTTACATGAGAAATATGTTACAATGACTGCAACAAGTAGTTTTTTCAACTGTAAGAAAGCAACATTCTACTAGAGTTTAAACTGCTTGCTATACTTTAAAACAACAAAAGTATCATAAATGAGAAATAGAGAAAAACCTTTCAATAAAATGAGACCTTAAGAAGTGATTTATACCGACTGTGACAAAGAAACCTTATCAATGTCATACGACAATATTCTCAATATAGACTCTTCAAGACTTTTCCACATAGTCAATGTCCATGTAGAGACCAAAGGTAGTGGAATTTAAGACATAATAGAACAATTTCATTTCATCAACTTTGAAACTAATTTACATCTTAGAATCGATTCCTACAACATTTGCGCATTGTCCATGGTAAACTATTGGTTATTGTAGCAAGGATGAAGTTGACATAAAATAAAGCTTTATACAAATCTATCTAATAAGCTCTATTTTTGGAAAGACGCCTCAAGCAAAGACGTGGAAAATGCGCATGGTTTTTGTCACAAAGAAAATCTACAATGATTGGCAGGCCGTCTTCAATCTTTGGAAATATGGAATGATCATTGGCAAGGATAAAATGAAGCCTGGCCTAATTCGGAAGCCTTTCCATCGAGACATAATGTTGAACGACTTCTAGTGGGTGATCAACCTTCCCAACGACAAATGTAGGAAAATGGCAAAGGAGATTGTAGATTGCAAGGTTTACATCAAGGTCACGGGAAAGCCTGACATCCAGTGGGACAAGATTTCATTATGTGCGTGGTGTGAGCATAATAAGTTTGATTACATTGTACAGAACAAACTCATTCTCATGTTTGTAGAATACCGTCTTTGGAAGCTTAGCGAGTGGAATTACAAGGAGTAGAGTCTGGAGCAATGGTAGACCTTGAAGACGAGAAGGGCTTCAACTCGGTTATGATAAGCGATATCTAGGCGGAGGGGTTTCAGAACAAGCTAAGAGCAGCATGACTTGCAGGACTGTACCGTAGAACCAACCCAATGACTTCTGCACCTCTAGACGTATTCTACAAAGCGTTTCAAAGTCCTTGCAATAGGGGATGCAATTCAATGCTTGTGTTGCTCTGACTCTAGAAGATGAGATGAAGGTTATTGATGAACCTCAACCTTTTTTCTTTTCAAGATGCACCCTAGATGCAATTATTGCTTTGACAAAAATGGAACGTTGTATACATGATGCAAAGAGAGGTCAAGGTTGTGGGCAAGGCGGTTTTTAAGGAGGTGTATGGGGACCTCTTTGTCAATGATGAAGAAGGTAATCATGCGAAGGTGACGACTGTCATTGCCCCTTCAGTGTGTATCACGAAGGGAGTCTAATTTCTTCGTGCATGTCAAAGGGATCCCCTTGGACAGTACGTACCATGTCGTACCTTCCGGACAATGCCCGTGAGTTTAAGAAATCGAGCCCACTTGAACAAAGGCCCAACATTTTGGTCTCCATTATATATGAGAGGCCAGAAATAGCGGCCAATATCTTTTGCAACTTCTCCTAAATCTCCGGCCTGAAAAGGCCTTTACCGCTTGCTTGGAACCAGGCAATAACAAGGAGTGTGGAAGAGGGGTCTGATGAACGAGCGTACCATACAAGCTACGCATTTTTTATGTCTCTCTTGGAGTCGTCAATGAAATCTAGGGAAGTGAGGGTCATCAACATCTGGAAAAGACGAAACATCACAACGATTGCTTTAGTAATGCACTGCTATTTTTTGTTGTTTTGTCATTTGCGTTGTCTACCGCTCCAATGGCGGGGCCCACTTATTGGAACTATTCTGCTAAGCTCCGATGTATATCTTTGTACTTCCACTAACTATTTGTTCTTATACTTTTCAAAAGGCACTAAGCAATGGTAATTGACATCGTGCAAATTGTCAAAGAGAGGACGATGCCAATCTTCTAGTGAAAACAATGACCTTCATCCTTGGTATATATGAAGTACCAATCACTCAAATAGTTACAAAAGTCTAAAGGTCAAGACTCAACCACTTCCGCAATCGCAGAGGTCCAAAGAAGTGTAGCTCCTACACTCATAGTAGCAGATTTAGGTGTTATTCCGGAGGAGCCTCATCTCATGAAGAAGGGCCGGTTTCACTCAAAGGGTGGCTGGAAGAGTGTTGGAGTAGGGGTTAGATTAGATTTCTTAGATGAAGTCTTGGAACTTGATAGCAAATAAGGATTGGTAGATCGTGGAGAAAATTTTGCCTTAGAGGATGAGATTGAGGATAACAAAGGACTTTCCAACGCAAATTCTAATTACAACAACCAGCCCTAGTTGCACGGCCTTAGAGAACAGGAGGTGGACGACATTGTATTGCCGGCCACTTTCTCCCTTGAAAGGTAAGTTGTTGTTTACAAGGAGGAATCAACTCCTTTGGAGTCGCATGTTGAGGTATCATGTGCAGTGGAGGAAGTGCAAAGTGAGACTCGCAACAATGTAGGTATCTTTGATCATGGCCCGGTCTCAACAGGAGGAGGTTATTGGGTTTCACGGCTCTAGGGGTAGCAAAAATGGAGCATTGAGAGGAAGCCATGTACGCAACGGCTGTTGGCGGGCCGTCAATAAGCCGACCAAGGTTCATTGAACACGGCATATAAGGAGATTTTGAGCATTTTGTCGGTGACATTTGTCACCACTAGTGCCAAGGGATCCTCTTGATGGCTTTGGCCTTCTTGCAATAAGATCTCAAAAGTTGTTGAGGGAAGAAAAGTAAGGTGGCTAGTTTGACGCAGACTACATCTCTCTTTAGCAACGTCAAGCAACAGACAACAGATGTTTAAGAGGAAGGAGAATTTGCTCGGAACAAGAAATAAAATTCTTCCTAGAAGAAAACCTCCAAATATACATCTAGGGGGACGGCAATGAGCTCAACACACGGTGACACTTCTAAGAACCAACTCTCCACTATAAGAAACTCAGGACCAAATCTCCATTGTAAGAAACGAGCGTTTTTGGTGACGTCTTCAGTCATGTGCCGAGAGACATGTAGACATCTAAATTTACATTCCTCTGACTAACCAATGTGAGTGACGCGCAGTAACGTGTGGGGACATGACCAAAAACGTGTGGACATCCCTGTGACACGGGCGATTTTTGGTGATTTTGGAGGCTGATACCTAAGCGGTGCCGCATGGAGAATCATCCTCTCCACTGGAGACATGGAAGAGGACGTAGTCCCTCCATACGCTGATATAGCGTCTGATGTTGAACCGGTAAAATCTCACGTGGATCCAAGAAAGAGTGACGTGGCGTACCACGTTAGCAAAGTTCTCCGTGGTTTCTATTTCAAAATCATGTTCTCTGAGACATCACTGAAACATTGAAATATGGCTGTCTTTTTAAAAACGTCTTGGGTTGACGTTGAGATGTCCACTTTGATGTCTACGACAATGTTTCCTGCATCTTGATGTTGGTTTTGTTGAACATGGCAATGTTGCAAAGGACATATTGATGGACATGACCAAGTCCTAAAGTACGTTGCTGATCCATGCACGTGGGTATGGGAGGTGTCATTGCAAATGTCTCAAAGAATTTATGCGTATCTGTCATAGTCACCATGCCGACATCTCTATGTAGACGTCCCAAAGTTGTTGAAGAGGTCTTGAAAATCATCTAATGAGGAATAGTGGATGTTATGAAATACATTGTTGTGATCCAACAACCATCCCAGAAAACATCTTTACGTCATGTAACACATGTGACAGAGAGATCAGCAAGAACACATAGTTGTCGTGCAAAACATCCAACTTCATGCTAACTGGCCAAGTTGCAAATGTGATAATATGATATACACACAATTTAAATTATTAATGCCTTCCACTTCATAGTCATAACATAGACAAATACATCATACACAATACTCAAAATTGAACATCGCTAAAATTTTGTTACAACATTGTAGCCTAAAAAATTGCAAAGTTTGTAAACATGTCCAAAGATGTATCCATAGACGCAGGGATGTTTCAAAAGACGTCCCTGCGTTTCCTAAGTGTTGCAGCATAAGCCTTCCACAACATGGTCATGTCTACATGACGCTTACAGCAAATCGCATGTCCGACCCTGCACATGTTCAACAGGCCAACGAGGCATGCCGTTAAATAAGGGATTTACAAAAGAAGGAAATTGCTGTAAATCATGTTGGTGGGACAACCTATATATGCATGGTTTACTTCAAAACTTCCATAAACTATTAGCCCTAATCACAACACTATGTGAACGTTCAACATGCCCCACAAAGTGCAATACAAGCTACATCATGTGACATGACATCTTCTAGGATGTTTTATCAAACATCTCAGACGCTCATCGAGACGTCAACTTGTCTGATCGGACCTCATCGAAGACGTCTTCTAGATTTCCCGTGACCTGTTCATACCTCTTGCAGTGGCTCACTTGAGTTTCTTTCAAGTTAGCATTATATTGTCCAATCACTCAACTACTTGCACGTCTCTTTCTTCATTTCTTCTTTGCTGCCTCTACACTTCAAACCCTAACTCCTAATCTCTAAACTCTACGCTATAAAACTCTAAACTCTACGCTATAAAACTCTAAACTCTATACTCTAAACTCTAACATTCTGAAGCTCTAAAATTTTATCATCTAAACCAGACACTCTAAAACTCTTAAACTCTAACCTCTACACTCTAAACTCTACTACTCTAAAACTCTAACTTGTAAACTCAGTCTACAATCTTAAACTCTAACCTCTACATTCTAAATTCTAACTTTTTGGAAAATGAAGGCAAGAACAAGCTTTGTGCACCCTCAAATTCTTCTTAAAGGTCTCATGACCTAAATATGGTTGCAGCAGCTAATCCTTGCCGCCTCTGTTCATCCACTAAACTTGACAAAATTCATCCCAGTTGATGGCTATGATTTGCAAGAAACGATAATGTTTTCCAAGACATGTCAATGTTTTGCCATACACTGCTGATGTTTTCGGGGATGTCTCTCTCGACATCTCAGAAAACATTCTTTGAGACAAGGGCTCCATTGTTGAAGATATCATAGCGGACACGTCAGTAATAATATGCAAATGTCTTATGAGATGTCATAGCACACGTTTGGAGTGATGCCATCATGGATGATCACGGAGACATAGGTGACATCCACTCAAACAAGACTACATATGGACGTTGTCAAATTTAATGTTTTTAGTGATGTATTTAATGATGACTACAAAGACACCAAACGGGACGTTTGCTAAAACATCTTTTAGAATTTCTGAGAAGACATCTTCACGTTTTTGAAACATTATCGCGGACATCCTAAGGGATGTTCTTAGAGACATGTTGAGGTTACTTGAGACATATCTTGAATTGGATGTCTCAAGTGACGTGGAATTAAACACAGAATGACATGTCAGCTTGTTCAATGTGGAATTGTGCTTGCCATGTAGATGAAGAGCTGTAAACTACAAAATATGTAATATGTCCACGTGGGTATGCCACCAAAAACTTTACAAAATCACCCTAGTTTTTTTTTAATTTTGATATATGTAGAAAAGAAGTATTCTTATATTATATTAAAAAAGATTATCTTAATATTTAAATATACAATACCAAAATTTAATATATCCAGTTTAATTACTAAAAAATTAATTTTTATAATATATTATTAAAATATTAATTAATATATTATATTGTATTATTTTAAATTATTTAATTTTATCTTTGTAAAGTATTAGACAAATCAAAAATTTAGAGGATCAAAGATAATGATTATAACAAAAATAAAAAATAAAAAATGTAATTCTGAAATTGATTTTCCAAAAAAAAAATTTTAAAAAAAATTTAAAGAATGGTGCCTTTTTTATTTTCCTCATGAATACCACTGCCCGTTTTGTTGTTTTTTTTATTGTTTTGCTGCTTTCTACCTAGCACACCAATAACTTTCACGTTCTTACCCAAGGTAAAAGGTTACTTCGCTGCCAGCGTGGCGGTTTTGCGTCTCCCAAGATGTCCTTGGTGACGTCCTCGGAGACTGGTACGTTGTTGGAGACATTGTCGCGTCTTTTATTTCACAAGTGTGTTTTGGTACCCTCCGACTTCCACTATTCCTTATTAATAGGTGGACATCCTCACGTTCGGGGGACATTACTAGCTAGCACCAAGACATCAAAAAAGCACGTTGAAATGAATGGAGACATAACCAAAAACATCGGTTTCTTATAGTGTTGACCCACAATCTCACCTTCTAAAGGACCCAGGGCAAAGAAGTTCTGAGGAGGGTAGTATATCAGGCGGTGGCCATGACCATTTTGATTTCACCTTGAAGAATCTTTATTGAATATTCTTCTTCAATAGAAAGCCAATAATATGAGATGTATTCAAATACAATCAAGTAAAACTCTAGTAACTCGCAACTTTTGTATTCCTCCGTGTTTGTGTTGTTCACTAGTTGTCGATTGTCCGCCAACTATCCTCCTAATTTTCATTTTTGTGGTTGTTGTATGAAATGACGTCAAAGGCCGTGGAAGAAAAAGTTTGGAGTAAATCTAACAAAGATTTTTGTCTAGATCAGCAACATTGTCTTTAGGCTACAAAGGTAGATAACAATGCCAAGGGCTAGACTAGAAATTAGGTACATGGTCCAATAACAAAGTATTTTCTTATGTTGGATATAAATGACCAGCTTTTGGTCCAAAAAAAGACACCGCTCAACGTTTAGAACATAAGGCTAAGACCGACTTTACAGAAATTCTTAGAATTTTGTCTTAGTAGTTTTGAGCTAGTGTTCTGGAGCTACGTTTGAAAGTTCAGATTCAATACCTTAAAAAAAAAACATTGCAACTTGCAACAATGTTGTCCTTATTTAAGACAAGTGGAGAAGAGGATTGATCATAGTTGGTGCGAGACTTGCATCTTTGTCAATACAGAGAAGTATCAAGTGAAGAGACACTATAAGAAAACCCTATATTTTGTTATGTCTTGAGTAATGTCTCCAAATACACAAAGACATCAATAGTGATGTCCTGCAAACACAAAGACATCTCAGCCAGGGCGGATGTCAAAGGAGACATCTCCAAAGACAATGATGAAGACATCTCTGTGTTGAAGTTGTCTAGAGATAATTTTGAAGGATAAAGTGTATGCCATGTGGGAGCCACGTCAAAGACACATCAGCGCAAAGTGAATGGGCACTGCCACATAGCAATGAATTTCATCCTGATGTGGACTTTTCCGTGCTTCTACAAATCTAACGTGGCGGCGCCAATAATCGTACGTGGCACCCGAGAAGATCTGACGTGGCAAGCGGAAAAATCCAACGTGGATCCGAAAAAATGACGTGGTATGCTACCTTAGCATCCTTTTGGAGGTTTTAATGCTCAAAACATGTTCCTGGTAGACATCACTTGTGGAAAGTGATTTCCACGGTTGGCACGCCGGAATACTAATTCCGGTAGAAAAAAATGATAAAAATTAAAATTTTTGTGTTGAGAACACGGAAGTACTACGTAGATAGTCGTAACAACCGGTTAAGACGGTTGGCTGAAGAAATAAGAGAACCGGAAGAGCAACCGGGTGAGACCCGGTCGTCCGAAGTCGGATGAGATGAAGCACCGTCCATGTGACGGAACCCTGACCCAGCGGACTTAGGGTAACAGCCGGAGGGTATGATTCACGCGGGAAAGGTGGCTGCGACCATCAAAGCGCCGCCGGCCGCGACCGTTCAATGATGAAAGGCTACGACCGTCCGTCATGATGAGCTATGAACGGGTGGGAGTGAGTGCAGGTATAAAGGGAGGAAGAGCAACCGTGCTCCTCCTTTCTTTTGTCGTTTTGTGGAGCGCTGGATCCTTGCGTTCCTCGGCGGAAGTTCGCAGTTAGGGTTGTGACGGTAGGAGAGAGACGGTGAGACGGAAGTGTTTCCGTTAGTTGAGGGATTGTGGTGAGGATCGTGCGTGCAGGTGCTACCGGGGTGACAGTAAGGAGGATTTAGCAGGATGGTTAGGAAAGGGAAAGAGCCGGTCGAGGAGGGACCGTTGTTGAAGGTACAACGGGTCATGCCGTTGATGCCGGTAGACGACGGAGAGTGGGAGCTCCTCCGAACCGCCTTAGAGGTCATGGGTTGTGAGTTACTATTGGACAAGGCGTGGGGTTGGAGACAGTCCCTTCCGGCACAGAAGATCCTCGTCAAGAACCCCAACAATCGAGGAACCATCCGGGGAGAGCCGGAACAGCGTACGGCACAAGACTGGAGGGATACATACGGCTTCACCAACGTTGGGGAGGTTTCGGTACCAGAGGCCTACGATTTCGTTTGGAATTACATCACGGGGTCCGGAGACAAGAGGGAAGGTTGGGACCTGGATGACATCAAGGATGCGAGAGCCCGGAGGGTGGTAGGATTTATGAACCCTATTTTCCATCCGGAAAAGCCCAAATGGATCACCATCAAATGGGCGTCCATCTTCCTCGGAGCCATGGACGGTGAGATTTCCGTGGATTGGGGTCTCATGATCAAGACAATAGTCGACCGGCAGGTAGCCAACCTCCGGAAGACCAAGAAGCAGGCCACCTGCCTTCCGTCTTTCCTCGTCCACCTCTATCGTCACAGGGGACTGTTGAACCCTAAGGAGCATGCAAGAGCATGCAACGGTACGCTAAATCGGAAGAGGTGTCCGATCAGGAGGATGATGACGATTGTATGGAGGTCTCACCCACGCCGGCTAAGAAACCCCGTCCTAGCCCGGAGAAGGGACAGCCGTCCGGATCACCTCGGACTCCCACCCCGACTAGGCGGAACTTGAACACGGAAGTCCTCAAACCCACCGGACCACCGGACCACACCGGGGACCCGTGCCAAGACCTAGTCAATCTTTCGGAACAGGTGTCGGCGTATGCCCAGTTCCTATAGTCAACTAGGCAGCTTGAGGGCCGGT
The DNA here is from genome assembly GCA_014871385.1 of Ceratodon purpureus. Taxonomy (NCBI): domain Eukaryota; kingdom Viridiplantae; phylum Streptophyta; class Bryopsida; order Pseudoditrichales; family Ditrichaceae; genus Ceratodon; species Ceratodon purpureus. The sequence goes on from CM026427.1 coordinate 17,425,700, forward strand.
TGGCAAAGGAGGTAATTTCACTTACGGGCACTAACCGGTTGGAAGAATGCTTGGTTATCCTTCGCAAGCACCAGGACCTAGCCAGTCTACAGGCCAAGCACATTGACCAGATGGAGCAGTACCGGGAGAGGATCAACAAGCTCGAGCGGGAGGTGCATGATGTCCAAAAGGACTTCAATGACGCCCGTGACCGGGCAGCCCATGCCATCCAGTCTGTTGTAGAGGTCAAGGCTACCTTAGCCCTTCCGGTGGATGTGGCCAATCAGTGCGCCGTCTACCAAGCATTCTTGACCCGCCAACCGGATCCGGCTCGGAAGTTGATCGTGAAATTCATGCACGACGGGACACAGGTGATGAGGGACACTTGGTTGCAGATGAGACACTTCGTGGACATCATCAGCGCCGGAAAGGACGGTCCGTCAAGACCACCAGAGCCACCGGCAGATCGAGAGGAGCCCAGACCATCGGCACCAACCATAGGACCGGCACAGGTACTACCCTTAGCTTCTCCGGTACAGTCGACCATCCGGCCAGTGCAACCGGAGCCTGGACAACCGTTGGAGGATCCTCTTCCGGACACCTTGAACAGTTTGCACAACCTGCCCAATCCGGATGGAGTTGAGACTGTTAACCCCGAGAACATCTCTTTGGAGGCGGACCAAGGTCCACCACCGGAAGACTTTGTTCAGGTACAGGGATCTCCGGAACGTATCCAGGTGGATCTCGGCGTAACCCCGGTGGCTGCACGATCTCCCTCCCCGGCGGTCCAAGCAGGACGAGCCCGGAAGGCCATCGACCAGCCGGCAGCAGATACACCGGGAGAAGGCCCCTTGCTGAAGAGGCTGAAGAAGGGAGGACAGAAGAAGGAACGACCGGATGGAACCCGGCACAGCCCAAGGTTCGATAAGAACAAGGAGTAGAAGTTAGGATAAGGACCGGATAAACTGGCAGCGACTAACGATGGGGCTCAAGTGCACCCGGCTGTTAATCCGGATAGATAGCGGCAGTAACTAGGAATAGAAGGCAACCACCGGTCCGGGATACCCGGGATCCAAGATCCGGAATTTCTGGATCTCGGTTGGCCACTTGGTTGCTATAGGCCCGTTAGGTTTAGTACTTAAGCTGGACGTTTTTCCAAGGCCGGGGCCTTGTTTTGTACGCCGTTTTGTTGTTGCAATTGAGAATATACTTTTGGATTTGTTGTGTCGACCGGCTCGCTGACAGGCCCGTTACCATAATGGTTTGTTGGTAC